>OX403629.1:8216612-8816612 GCA_948107755.1 Campoletis raptor | reverse complement strand
TCACTACAGAGTATAAACGTTTACGATGCATATTACCAATGCCAATGGTACGAGTTAACAAATTCTGCAAAGAAACAATTAATGATTTGCATGATTAGAGCTATGAAGCCGATGCAATTGACAGGAGGTGGTTTCTACATTTTTTGTTTAGCCACTTTCACCGATGTGAGTCTAATATGAATTTTTTTCATGACTAATGAATAATTTGTTTTTTTTTTTTGCTTCGAGTGATAGGATTCTCACGTACATTTATTACAGGTACTGAAAACCATAATGGGTTATATCTCAATGCTACGGACAGTAATTTGAAGGTTCTATCAGCTTTGAACGACTCTGATGATTGAATTGAATGGAATTAATGTTTTGACTCATAATGTTGAGTGATTTTTTTTGTGTGTGTTTTTTTTTTTTTTTTTTTTTTTTTCAAATAGAACATACACACATAATAAAGTATTTTCGTAACGTTGATTAGTTCGATCTGATAGTTTTGAAGAATAATTAAATCGTAATCCACTTCATATACCAATTAAGAACTTGTTTGGTTATCCCAAATCGCATGACACACAAAAAGTGATCAATTGGCATTTTCAACATTTTTATATGAAGAATTTCTCAACCTCGAGATAATTGTCTCGGTAAAGCATTGTTTTTATTATTTTTTTGTTCCTGAGTATTTTTTATTGTTCCTGTTCCTCATCCAGTTTGCGTGGAACCCAAATGAGTTTTGCTCGAAACCTACTCTTTCCCAACGCACTATTGCTTTACTTTGACATAGTTTTGATTGGTTAGCACTATCAAAAATTCAGAAAAACTGCCTCCCGCTCAGCGATTGTTACGCTGCTTATCAAAACAGTCACCCAACCAAGTAGTGACCTCGCCCACGACTGCTCAACTTTGATATTTGCTATTCACCGAACGAGCACCCATTTTGCTGCAGGTCGTTGTTTTTATCATTGTTTCTTAATCCAGAAAACGAGAACAAAACGATTCTGGAATCTGGTTCCTCTGGAAAAGTAAATCGGGACGAAGTAAAGGATGTGCAGGGGGGTGAAGAAATAAAACACAAAGAAATTACAAGGTAATAGTTACTATTTATTTAGCTGACAACGATAGCTGCTTCTTGTTTTTGTTTTTTTGTTTTTTTTTTTTTTTCGTTTCTTATCGTTTCGAGTATAAAAATACATATGTGATTAATTAGTGCCTAAGAGATTTTGTTTGTTTGTTCACATGTAATAAATGAAGCAACGACCGGGGCTACTGGGGGGTCGTTTCATTTAATTAGAAGAGACAAACTTCGAGAGGGCGCGCGTTACGATTTAGCGTCAACATGTTTCGTTCTTCCTTCACACTCGCCATTATTTTTGTATCAATAATATCGTACTCTAAAAAAAAAAAACAAGAACAAAAAAAAATACACACACACCCATACACATGCATATCCACACGCAAGATTGAGCAAAAAACGAGGTACGTCGAGAAATCGTTACGACGGAATCGTGATGTACTCGTGAAATAAAATCGAAAAAAAGATAAGATAGTGAGGGATTTTATGAGAAAAAAACATGACCGAATGAACAAAAACTCGTATCGGCTGCGAGCCGAAAGAGAAAAATCTCGTCTGAATTATCGTCAGCCTGCAATCAGCAAGAATATTTGCACGCATCACATTTCATAAAATTACGAGAAAGGAACATGAGTCGAAATTAATCGACGAATTAAATTCAACGGGTGACACAATGGAATAATTAAAAAAAAAAAAGGAAAAAAATTATCATAAAGCTCAGACGACGTAGTTTTTCTCGGCCGGTTGGCAGTTAACGTGAAAACGAATTGAAAAAAAAAGAACTGAATGATGACGAATTTCGTCTCTTCTTCGATTTCTCTCCCCTCGCTATTTATTTATTCATTTATTTATTCACGAATTCAAACACACTCGTATGAATTTTATTAAAGCGAATTTATGGAAGTTCTTGATGGCACCCTGAGTTTGAAGAAGCACGGCCAGTCAGAAGTGAAAAAAAATAGCTATATATATATAAAATTTATATATATATATATATTTATTTATTTCAATTTGATATTCTCATTTTAAATTCACGAGTGAGATGCTCGAGTCAGATCTTTTTTGGAGGGTGAAGCAAATGTCATCGTCGTTGTGGAGGTTGTTGAAGTGCCGGTGCTCGTAATATTTTTGAAAGCGCTTGTTCTAGTCTCCGCAGGGTGTCTATGTGTGCTGGTCGATGTTTTCCTCGGTGGTTTTGTTATTTGTGTCGTTGACAAACCACTGACAGGATATTTGTTTCTGTTCGATGACGAGATAACCCCGTTCGCGCTTGTTCGCGTTGAACTCTTTTGGCTCGATCCACCACTCGTTAAGCCTTCGCTCGGATGCTTAGGCAATACGAAAGCTTTAGTTTGCTTCAGTAGATAACGATCGTTGCACAATGCCGAGATCAATGGGAGATCAAGATTTCGACTTTTTTCGCGAAGCGTTCTGATGTCCAACATTCCATCGTCTTTACCATCCTCGTTAGGATCGCTCGGGACGCTGATTGGTCGAGGTGGCTTTTTTGGTTGCGATGATGTGGATGACGAGGCTGATGGAAGAGGTTGACTCTTCTCGAGACTCTAAAGAACCAGATTAATCGTGTGAGTGAATGAGGATTTTCTAATTATTTTCTTTTGTTATGACGTTTCGATACAATAATAAATACAATAATAAATACAAAATAAATATAAATACAAATAAATACAATAATATTGATCATGTATTTCGTCAATATACTAGTATTATACTATATAATATATATAAGTTTTATATATAAGTAATATGTATAATTATATATAAGTAATACTATAGTAATACTATACTATAGTATACTATTGTATTACTATAGTAATATATATAGTAATACTAGTAGTAATACTACCAGTATTGTTACTAAATTACTAATTACTAATTACTATAAGTAAATTACTAATAAACAACTATTAATAAACTAATACACTAATAAACACTAATAATGTACTAAACACTAATTTTGTTTTATATTAACACTTATTAACACTTATATTAGTGTTTTTATTAAACAAAAATTACTATTAGTGTTTAGTAGTGTTTAGTAATAAACACTAATAAACTAGAAACACTACTAGTAGTAATTTTGGTTCATTAGTGTTCAATACATCATTAGTTTTAATTACTAATTACTAATTACTAATTACTAATTACTAATTACTAATTACTAATTACTAATTACTAATTACTAATTACTAATTACTAATTACTACTTAACACTAATGACGTACTAAACACTACTGAACACTACTAAACACTAATAGTAATTTTTGTTTATTAAAAACACTAATATAAGTGTTAATAAGTGTTAATATAAAATAATATTAGTGTTTATTATAAGTGTTTATTATTAGTGTTTAGTATAAAACAAAATTAGTGTTTAATATAAAACAAAATTAGTGTTTGGTAGATTATTAGTGTTTAGTATAAAACAAAATTAGTGTTTGGTAGATTATTAGTGTTTAGTATAAAACAAAATTAGTGTTAAGTAGTATTTATTAGTGTATTAGTTTATTAATAGTTGTTTATTAGTAATTTAGTAATAGTAATTTACTTATTGTAATTAGTAATTAGTATTTGGTAATTAGTAATTACTAATTCAGTAATTTACTAACTTTTCAATACTAGTAATATTATTAGTAGTATTACTATATATATTACTATAGTAATACTATACTATAGTATACTATAGTATTACTTATATAAAATTATTCATATTACTTATATATATACTTATATATATTATATAGTATAATACTAGTATATTAATGAAATACATGATCAATATTATTGTATTTAGAGGTGTATAAAAAAATATATATTTCCAATGTATATTGTATATTATTGAATTTTTTTCGATTTGAAATAGACTGCAACTGAGTAAAAATTTTACCTGAATTTCATAAGGTGGTGGTGGCGGCGGTGGCGGAAGTCTCCTATGTTTGGTCTGTGGAAGAGATTGAATTTTGTTGGTAGATGTAGTCTCGAAGCACTTAAGAATATTCTCATCGCTCCTGGTTCTGGTGAAGCCTTGAAGGGTGTAAGGATTAACGGGAACGGGGGGTTCCCTTCTGAGGCTGTGGCTTCCAACGGAAGAGGAGCAAGTAGCGCCGCTGTAGAGTGAGCTAGTACTGGCTGCATAATGACTGCTGAGATTGCCGCCAATGACCGGGTAATTGGTTGAGCTGGTATCGCTGAGATTAAGATTGGAGGCGTACTTGGTGTTGTTGGATGAAAACGATGAGCCTGGTAGGTAAGGAGTGCTGCGATATACGACCGAGGATTTGTTGTTAAAGGCTGGATAAGGAGGAGGTGGATATGCAGCCATGGCAGCAAGCAGAGAACCTTGCTTTGCGTCCATGTATTCCTGTTTCGAGACAGCAGGATCTTTGAGTGGGAACATAACAAAGTCAACGTCCGAATAGAGCTGTTGACGATATTGTTCAATTTGTGAACGAGCCACTTGGCTGGTGTAGACAGTAGCGAGGCTGGGAGTTGGTGGTGGTGGAGGTGGTTGTCTGGGATGAATCATTGGAGGTGGAGGTGGAGGTGGTGGAGGTGGTGGAGGAGCTAAATAGGGTAAAAGAACCGGTGGACCCGTGCGAGAAGCGTGAACGTCTAGATAGTTGTTGGGCCCAACTACGAGAGCAGCGACTGGGGCGTGCACGGGGGTTGGTTTCATTTTGTCACCGGGATAAGTCGGAGGTTGAATACGAGGAGGTGGTTTTGGAGCTAAAGTCGGAGAGGCATCGTTTCCTAATTTAGGAAGGCCACTGGAGCTAGAGAGCGTTAATGGAGGTTGGCACATTCGACTCGGTGTCATTTGATTCTTGATTGATCCATTGGTCCTAGCGAAGTTACAATCATCACCAACGGTTGGATACAATTTGGAGATGGCTTCTTGCCTGGCAGGTGGAATTTCTGGATATGGAGGCGGCGGAGGTGGCTCACGCGGCGTCACTGCATCATTTCGGGGTGGTGTTGGTGGAGGAATCTGAATTCTCTCTCGCGGATTCGTGTAGGGAGGTGGTGGAGGTGGTGGCTCGTTCCGTCTGGGTGGTAAAGGCACGAAATCACCGCGTACAGCGTTATAAGGCGGAGGTGGCAACGGTTCACGTTCCATGGGCGATACATTGACCCGTGACGAATTGATCGTTGCGTATTTTATGTTTGACGGATATGGTGGCGGCGGTGGCAATTGTCTTTCGTTACTGTCTGTTCGCGGGGGTGGAAGCGGTGGTGGCATCGTCACATAATCGCAATCTGAATCCATTGAGGTGCTAACTGTTTTTCGTGGGGGATAACGACCAACGATGAGATCGGATAACTCGTCGGCTGACAATAATGGACCTACGTCCGATGGATCACTACCGTCACCACGAAAACTTCCAGCACTCAATATACTGTTGCTCCTAGAACGTGGATCGTCTAGATGCTGATCCAACGTTCCATTGTTGATTGACATCACCGGATTACCGACTACATTCTGTTCCGCGTCGTCCTCGTCTTCATCACCCTTGCAAATACTGTATATTGGCTCTTCCTGGTCCTCGTTACTCGCGTCTATCGTATAAACGTCACTTGATTCCGATCTTATGTCGCTGTGAATCGTGTAAAACCCAGACGTTACCGATGCCTCGTCGGTCGTCGATTGCACCGAACTCATCGCGCATACATCGCTCGCTGCCGATGAACCGTTCATCTCACCGTTTGGCGAATACAATTCTGTTATCCGCTCATCCTGTATTCCACTGCTACGGAGAGTGTAAATCCCACTTGTTTCACTCGCTATGTCGGTCACGGCGAATGTGTCGTCAATGTTCATTGGAACAGAGGTGTCTGGTGGAACAAAACAAATCAGAATGGTAAATTATTCAATAAATATTGCTTCCATTGTTAATTCATGTTGAAGCAAATTTCCAACACCTTATAGCTTATAATATCCGATTGAAAGTACGATTTATAGTGGAACAAAAACGTACCTGCATAAGCAGTGACTTTTTTGCACCTGTCGTAAATGGCACCTGGAAAACTCGCGGCCTCGGAGGAGACAGCTGAATTCTGTGCCGTGTGGGAGTAACCGAGCTCGAGACTGGACGTCGCTGACGCTCGTCTGGCCCGCTGTGAGGACGGATTCGTCAGTTGGTTGGCCACCACTACGGTGCTGCAACTGCTACTGCATTGGGAGCCTTCCGTAGGAATAGCGAGATTTGCATTGTGTCTGGAGGTGATGATTGTTGCCGGTGTCGATTCAGCACCATCGACTTCTGGAACCAATCCATCTGTCAGTTATTTTTAGATATTGTTGCATGAAATAATAACATTGAAAATCCATTAATGACAAACACTTGGCTACTTAAGGTTAAACCATTTTCATAAATTTTTAAAAATAAGTTACAAAATATTATGCGCAGACTAACCGTCGACAGTGGACACCGGTGATCCTGGCCTGGAAATAGCTTCACCGTCCATAGATCCATTCGGGTTGGTACCGTTTGTTTGTAAACTTAAAATAAGACCATTTGCTTCGGTCGAACGAGGCAAACACTCGGTCGACGCTGGTGCAGTGTCCGGCTCGTCCTCGCTGTGTACACGATCGCTCACGATTCCCGAAGTCGTGTTCGACGATGTGCTCGATATAACGGATATCCTCTGATCTCCGCGTCCACCACGAGCTGCCATGCTGAGTTTGCAACGAGCTGGATACATATAACAGTCCCTCAGTACTTTCCGTTCTAAAAATAGGAGAATAAAAATAAAATGACGATAAAAGCAGTGATTTTTATGCGATGTGGAAAGGCGTGAAACTAAGAGGATAGAAAAGGAAATCACTGGGAATCAGAACGATATCGTACCTTCCTCTTCACGGCGTTTCGCTTCGGTAACTCTCGGTGCTATAGCCATGCTGAATTGATGGGTGTCACGACATAACCCGAGGAGAAGTTTGCTCTTGTCGTCACATCCGCTATACAGGGTGAGTTTGTCCGGCTGATCGACCGCACGAATCTCAAATTTCTTTCGCTGTTGTGTTTAAAGTAAGACGGGATTTTTTTTTGTTTAACTAGGTCGAGCTTTCGGAAGATTGCAGCATGACAATGGAACTTCTTAGTCATCAATCTTCAGAGATTTTTATGTGTTTCTTGAAAGTTGTACTTACGTCGAAACAGAGTTTGCCAATATTGTTCCAGGCAAATATCCTTGGTGTCGCCTCCTCGGTGTAAACCCGGACGCCACGTGCACAAATGGCAAGGAGAATGCGCCCAGGACCAGCTTCGCTCTTGTTACGTCGTAGTCTGTACAAATGAGCATTGAGTGGGGCCTCCAAGAGGACCGCATCCTGGATATACTGAAATTCTGCCTCCTCCCGTGTAAGTCCGTGATTTTCTCGGTGCTGAGACGCGAGAATACTGAGGACGTCGGACTCGAGGCACATCTGTGATATTTTGTAAATTTTTTTCAATAAAAAGATCCTCAATCTCAAAGTTTTCTTTATTATTAATAAAACCTTAATTCAGTTTGATAACATTGCGAATCGCACTGATTTTCGAGACATATATTCAAATACATTTTTCAATATGAAAATAATCTTACGTGTGGAGGAAGGTAATCGCTGGGCTTGCAGTAGCCGACGGATCCGGCATGGGGTCTGTGACGTTCCTCGGCGTAGTCGCCGAGGTCAGCCTGAAGGGCAAGGCCAGCGAGGGCGAGTAACGGCGCAACGATCGAGGTCGCGTGAAGGGGATGATGGGGATGAAGGCTTTCGACTCCGCCACCGTGACGGACGACATTGTCACGTAATTGCAAGTAATAGTGATGGCGGGTAGTCTCATCGCTAGAAATATAAATATTTCCAATGTTAATTCAATATTATTCAATATTATTTCAATGTAAACTTCCTCTTGCTGCATTTATTATTTTTTTAAACAGTGGAAAAGTTTAAATTCATCACATAGAATTGATTATTAATACGACATTTTAATCCTACACTTCTTACGACACAAAAATCTATATTTTCTCATTGTCACTACAGTCATAATGCGGTTTATATGACGACACAATCATCCGCGAGAGTTGAGAGAGGCAAAATAATGGATCGCGAGAAATAACATTCTCGGAGGTGTATATTATTGCTGCAGTTAAAAATCAAAGCATAGCAAAATGAATAGCAGAGAGCATGAAGGAGTATTTAAGAAAAAAATGTAACTCAGCATTGTTCGTTCTCATGTCGACAATTTTTTTGCTTCTCCTAGACATATAATTTGAGATGTGACGTAAGAAGTGAGACCCGCATATGCGGACGAGTCCCACCGTTACTTACATCGATAGAGAAAATCTTAGATCTAAGGCCGATCTATGCAAAACAAATGACAGTAAAAAAGCAAAGAAGCATTCGTGACTTCTAGAGCGTGTTATTCTTTTGTGTTGAATATTTATTCCTCGTATCGTGTGATAAATATTTAATTACCTTAAAAGTAATGGAGTATCGACGTAGTAACGAACGCGAAAATAAAGCACAAAAGCTGGTCGTCCGCTGCTATCCAGACCCTGAAACACACAGAAACAATACAAACAATGAAACAATGCCCTGGCATATCTGCTGAATGATTATTTTTATGTGAAGGTTATCGGAACGTACTAAGCAGTGATTTCGTCGACACAAAAAATAAACAATCATTATAATAAGTAATTAGAGGAATTGTTTGTTGAGTAATCATACGAATGCCTTGAAGATAAACACCGAAAAATGTCCAGCACACAATACTCAGTGCAACTTTTTGTGTGTTTTTAATTATTGTGTCTCGTCATTTTTCTAGCTATCAATTTCGATGAATATTATCGTTTACTGAGAAAAGAAATTCGTTTAGTCAACAAAATATGGCAAAGAAAATGAAATATTTGTATTCAAATAATTTTTGGCAGAAAATTGAGTGGTTGAAACAATGATCAAAACATTTTTCGACCATCAGATTGTTTTGTTTCGAACTTGTAATACCTCAGGATTATTTGATTCAACGAAAATTTTTTTGATCCAACAAAGTATTATCTCAGTGTTCAATTTTCTTATAGATTCTTAAATCTTGAGCTTGTCCACTTAAGCCTCGAATTACAAGGATTATTATACTACTTCGCTGATTTAGCCCGAAAAATTCGTCATTAAACACGAGGTATGGAGCACGTGGGCGATCGAGGATTCAGGGTATCTCAGTGAAACGCCCTCGCAACGCAGCCTACGCGATTCACGAATGTCATGTGTTGCTGCCATAAAAACGAACTCCATCTTAGTGATAAAGGCAATTTCGTAAAGTTCTCGGAACTTTGCTCAGAAACGTCATCTTTTTAAGGATTTTACAAGAAATTCATGACTCCAGCGATTTTGTAATATCATTTTTTTAATATTCACCATGATTTGAGGTCTCGTTTAATTTGGTTACAAAAAGCGAGCATCAAAAAAGACTTCCACGGTCGTCTCCACTACGATAAGTTTTTCATCAAATCTTTTGAGTAAAAAGAAACCAATAGAAAAGGAGCAAAATTTCTTAACATAAAAAGAGTGCATAAATCTGAAATGATATATGAGATCACGATCGTAAGAACGCTTGATCGAGCTCCTCGTGTCGAGTTATCGGAATTCTGAGATCTATGGTCGAAGCCTCGAGGTTTCATTAGCACGAAACTGATGGGAGTGGAGCGAAAAAAGAGAGAGAGAGAGAGAGAGAGAGAGAGGAGCGATCGAGCAAGGTTTCGTCTAAATAGCTGGGGGCGATGTCAGAATTTTTTTGAAATGGATATCGATCAAAAACCCATTGATTTCTAATCATATCTCAATTGATTAACATTAGAAATCCATCCTTGGGATAAATCAGTAAATCATTAATGGAACAACATTACGATCAGGTCGAATGAAACAAAAAAAAAACATCTTAATAAATTCATTTCTTCTCGTTCAGTTTAAAAAATCAGAAAATAAATGATACAAAACAAATCAAGCCGGGCTTCTCAAAGGGAATTGCCATTTCTCCATCATTGGAAAAAAGAAAAAGAAAACACAATTAAACTATCAAGAATCAAATAAGAAACACTAAAGGAGATTTCTCGCAGGGAATTGCATGGTTTTCAAATTATTAAATTCATTTCTCGTTCAAGGGACGATGAAAAATGGGGAGAATACGTGAGCGCGGTATAATTTTGAAGTTTGAGGACTCGAAGACCTAAAAGGGTTGGTTCGGAGGTAGAGAGCCGAGGAATAACAAATTCCTTGCTCACCGAATACGGTAGCCACAAAAATTTGACTCGGCCAAAGAAGGGCCCTGGAGCAAGCAGGGCTTCAAACACACGCACACACGCAAACACGCACACACATACCCACACACACGAACACACACATATTCATGCACTAATGTGTATAAAATCAGCTCGACTTTCTCGGACAAACTTGAACGCGTCCATTGAGCGTCTAGACCTAGACCCCGAGGGGGTCAAATCTTAGCAAATTACCGGTACCCCGCCGTCGGCCACACCACGAGAGACGGCCTCATATTTTCCGAATCATAAATATTAATCCTCCACGCTTCGGAGCACCAGCATCAACAAGAGCGCTCGAACGAGAGAGACAGGGAGAAAGAGAGAGGGTGAGAGAGAAAAGTACAGTCTTGTCGAAGAATAAAATATCAAAAGGAACGACGGTTGAATTTTTTTTTTTTCCTTTGCATGAAGACCGAGAAAAGAAGGTTTAAAAAACTAATCATTATAGTAAGAAATCCATATTAATAATCGTTCGAATGAAGATGCTGAATGAAAATTGAAGAAATTCCGAAAGACTTGGCATCAAAAAATAAATAATAATCAAAATTGGATACTAAATGTTGCGTAGATAGAAAATATGAAAATATCTAACGTGTTGGAATACATAAACCATTAATCAACACCCGATCACGATCAGTCCCCGAGGCAGCCGAGGCAACAAGCTTCAAAGACGTATATCGAAATAGAATAAAAATCAAATTTTCAAATACAAAAATAAGAATAAAAGCGTGTATGAAAAAAAAAAGAATAATAAAACACGTTCCATCTAATATTCAATAGCATGAAGATACCTTGTGGACGGTGCGCGCACGAGAGAGGATGAGATGTAACAAAGAGATACGAACGTAGTCCGGTAGCCGGTTTTACCGGGTGGAGTATTTATTGGTTATTGGTGGGCCATCATTAGCGTCCGGAGCCAAATGGAAGGACGAGGCGGAAAAGACGAAGACAGAAGGATAAAAACTGTGCGTGTGTATGTGTAAGAAAAAAAGTGAAAGAGAGAGAGAGAGAGAGAAATGGATGGCAGAGGGATGTTTCGGAGGCAATGAGAAGAGAACTAAAAGTGTAGTAAGGAGTAGAATAAGAAATGAGAGAAAAGAGAGAACGAGAGAAAGAAGAGAGTCGATGCAGAGCAGAGATTCGGAGATATCGCTGAGACGAGATGAAGAAAGAGAAACAGAGAAAAAAAAAGAGTGAGAGAGAGAAAAAGAGAAAGAGATGGACCGTAACGCTTTATAGTATTACGCCAAGAGTTGTTTCAACTGTTGGAGGCTGCAATGGCTGCGAATGGAGAGAACTTTTGGTTCAGAGGCCCGCTACTCGTCTTGACGAAGAACAACTTTCGGACGCTGCGGGGAACATTATATCTATATATATAAATATATGTAACTCTGGTATTCGTTATATATAGACATATATATATGCTATAGTTGGTACATAACCAACTCGCGACATCACACCCATCCCCGCAGTGAAAATGCTAATTCTCTTCCACCGGACCAAAAAGCCACACCCTCGGTATCCTGCGAGCTTGGCATTTATATATATTTATATATAATCTTTTCTCCGCTTCGTGGCAATGCTCCGATGTCATTTTATTTTTATTTTTTGTACTTTTTTTCGATTCTCGTATATAAAAATGTCAAGGGAAATACGGGGCTGCCCTTTGCCGTTTTATTATCCGCGACGAGGATCTACAAAACTTTGCCACCGTTGGGCACATGTGTTATTTCATCGAGTAAAACAAAAGAAAAACCAAAAAAAAAAAAACGTGCATTTAAAAACGAATCAAAATAACAAAAAATTATATGAAAATATAAATCGTAGGCAAGATTTTTACTGTTTTAAATTTGTGCACGTACATTTTTTAGATATTCTTCAACGTCACGTCTTTCAATTGAATGATTTCAGGTGAATTTCATTGACGTTGAAGAATTTTTTTCGATTTTTAAATTCTCTGATGCAAAATGGAATTATACTTTTTTGGTCTGTTCCTCTGGTGAAACCCCTTAATACAAAACTGAAACGGACAGTGTATGAGATTTCGTGAACGGTTTGTGTGGCTTAATTTTCAACACCCCAACGTTAACTTTCGAGAAGAGATTTTTTTTTTGTAAATACTTACGTAAGTATGAGAACTTCGCCAATTTTTAGGTGCGTATTTGCTCAGCTTACTCTCCGGATCCACGAAGAGATACTCGCCATCTGAAACCAACGAAATCTATTGAATGTTCTGTGCAAATATAAAATGAAAAAAAAAAATATATATTTCAAACATTTTCATTGGAACTCACAATTACAACGAATACGTTAAAAACAATGTGTAATTTTGATTTAAATGAACTGGTTTTTTAAAACTTCAGATCGGCAGGTTTTTGTCTATTCGAAATCAAAAAATCGGTTCTAAAGCTATTGCCTCGAGGCCTATGTGTACGTTTGATGCGATACATGGGTCCAGGAGAAGTTTATAGTCATAGCCCAATATGGTCGTACGAAACGTGAGGGAAACGAAGGAACGAACGTGGCGCGCACATTTTATCCTGACTTCATTCTATGCCTTTCGTCGACTCATGAGATGTTTTCTTTTTTATTGTTTCAATTGTTTTTTTTTTTTATTTTATTTTTTTATCGTGCTCATCCACGATGATTCTTGTGGTTTGCTATATCCCCCCTTTTTTCTCTCATGCCTACACCCTTTAAAACGAAACGAAACAATGAAAGAGTTTCGGAGCCTTTCTCGTAGGAGAGAAAGAATGAGAGGCAGAGAGAACGAGAGAATATCTCTCCACTTCTCGCTCGATGTGCTCTTGAATGAGTCGAATACAGAGACTCACTCGTGCAAATGTTCTGAAACCCGTCCTGCCCACACGAGAATGCAGAACTCGCTTCAATTCACCTATGCGTATATATATATATATATATATATATATATATATATATATATATATATATATGTGTGTGTGTGTGATAATATATATTGCATTGAGGTTCTTTGGTTACACGAAAGGAAATCGTTCGAGTGAATTCGCGAATTCTGAAAAGTCGAAACTGGGTCCAGTATTACGCGATATACACAAGAGATTCGACCAAATCGATTTGAACAAGCGATTTCAAAGATTTTTCATCGATCCATGAGCCAAATATCACGTCCCGTGGCTATATAGTGACTCGGCACGAGAGCTTTTTTTCATCGAACAACATTGTAGCCAGTCCAGACACTACATTGCCGAATATCTGGACGTTCGTGATGAACAAATTTCTCTTCCAATTTTTCTTTTTATCATCCATAATGTTTTGATGAAAGTAAAACAAAACAGTAATATTGTTTCTTCATCAAACGATGTAATTAATTGAGATCGAAATTATAATTTCGGATTCGAGAAATTGAATGGAGACTTTTAATCAATAATCGCTGGATTTGATTCGATGAGAAAAATAAGCCACCACAGATATGATAAACCGTAAAAAAACTGTACTTGAACCAGTTTTATTGATGTGCTCCCTTTTTCCTCTTTCTCCCATGTCTTTCGTTCTCTCTTTTTCTTGCTCCCGCGGGAGCAATTTCCACACTCTTCCCGTACAACCATAATAATGAGTATACGGCTACGTCCTGCTTTCAGCCCCAATTTATAACAGAATTTTCGCTCAGCTCATTTTCGATTAATTTTCGAGTGATGACACTACGATTCATGATTAAATAAATGAAGAAATTTAGAAAATCTAACAAATGTTGGAGAAATTAAAAAAAAAAACACAAAAAATTCCATATGTACGAGAGGAAATTTCGTTCCTACCGATGTCACGACCTTTAACATTATGAAAAGATTTTCGAAAATGTGAAGTAGGATAAAACAAAATAACCAGCATCAACTTAATTGACATTTTTATAGTCAAATAGTAACAAAAATCCAAACAATAATGATTGTTTAACAAATTTTTTTTCTTAGATGATATGTGATCAGAATGTTTCACGATTGCGTACACTAAAAAAACAAAAAAAAATTACTATAGTTAATTCGATTTCTTAAAATTTGAACTAACACAATTGCTCTTTCCTTAAACTAAAATGCTCTATTCAAAATAAAAAATAAAAAAATGATGCTATTCGTGTTATTTATACGAGCATTGACATTAAAGCCTCTTGCTCCGATCATTCCATGGAGCAGAGCATTCGAAACATTGCTCATGTATAAATTGTGCTCTGGATATACATAAATTGCGAGATCAAAAGTAGGTTTATTATTCCGATTGTCGACTATATCTACGAACAAAAATAAGTCGGTCATGAAGTTTTATCCTCACATAGAGTTTGCAAGCTATAGAAATATTATTAAATAACAATATAACTGAATATGATCTTATAAACAATATCATAAATATTATTTTTAATTTAAATTCATGTTTGTCGTCAACCCTTTCTCTGCGTATGAAGCAGACATTGTGTCAGAACACAGTGTTACGACACAGGAGACAAGAATTTCACGCACTGAAGACATAAAATTAGTATTTACGTTTCTTCATTTATTGTTAAAAAATAAAAACAATAAAACTGTCTCTGCCATTGATAAGAAATACAAAAATATTCATATCAAAGACGAACATTTTCCAAATTTGAATGGAATTCCATGAGGCCATGGAGGCAAAGAAAATACATAATTTAATTTAACTAAATCCTAGTTAAATGAATAAATTGTTTTTTTTTCTTGATGTATGGCTCAAATTTTGGTTGATTTTACATGAAATATACTGTATATATATATTTATATAGATATATCGTATGAATGTACATATATAATGTGCATAAACGCTACATAAGATGGTAAGCTCACTCGCGGGCGTGCGCGAGCGAGTGAGTGAGTGAGGGAGCGAGTAAGCGAGCAAGCGAATCCCGGGCACCTGTGTTACCCGAGGTATAACCCGGCCATTACCGGGGAATGTTGCCCGAGGGCTAACCCCGGTCTGTATATAGCGACGCGGCGTTGTGGAGATCTTCTCCGAGCGCGGCACCACCGGGACCACCTTTCTTTCTCTCCTCTCTTTGACCCTCTCTATTTTTTTTTCATCTCTTTCTCTATCTTATTTCATGCCAATAAGCACACATATACGAAGAAGAAGAAGAAGAAGAGGAAGAAGAAGAGTCTGAGAGTTCGGAGGTTTCCTTGAGAGGCGAAATCCGAGAGAGAAATAGAGAGAAAATAAAAAGCGAGGGATGGAGTATATATCCCGCAAAGAGGACAGTCCCGAAGCTACGAAGAGAAGGTCCGGTCCAGAGAGAATTCTGACATGGTCTTGTCTATTCTTTACGAAGCATATAGTTGCGCCACGCCCCGAAGAAGCCCGCGATCAAATGATTATTTTTTTCATACAGTTTTGTTTTACTAGACTTTTTTTTTTTTTTCTTCATTTTTCGATTATTTTTCGTATACTGTTTCTTTATTCTCCATCTTATGGTTATCATTTTCTAATAATCTCTTCGTGGAACATTAAAATATCGTGAATATAATGAATATGGAATGAAGCTGAGGTTCGTGAGGGCAGAGAAAGAATGAGCGGGGTTCAGGGGTGGGGGCAAAAGGGTATTGCGCAAGGTCCGAAAGGTGAGAACAAGAAGAGAGCGAGAAAGAAAGAGAGTGAGAGAGTGAGAGGAAGCTGGTTACAAAGATGCAAATAACGAAGACGAGAAAAATGAAAAGAAAAAAAAAAGATTATGGATAAAAAATAACGAAAGATTCAACGATCGGGAGGAGGCTGAAATGGAAACTCAATTTTTTCTCTCTCTTTCTAATCTTCTTCATAATTTTCTTGAAAATTCTTCATCTCTCTTTCTCATCCGCAATGGAGTTTCTTTAAGTAAGCACAGGTTTCGTATAGCAACAGAGAGAATGGCGCTGTTGGTGCAAAAATTTGGAGGCTCGCTTTTTCGAAGGGTTTCGCGGGAGCGTGCGCGCGCGGGAGACTCCAATGGACGAACGATGGAGTATAAGGAACGGACAGCCACGCGGTTGGACAGACGCGTGGAGCACACCTGCCTGTTTGTGGCTCCTTTGGGCATGGAACCGTGGATATATGGAACGGAAAGTTTTTTCAAGGGGAATGCACGAGCTACCGCTGAATCCGTGCCTTTTGGGCATAGCAATAAAGACCCAGATCTCGAATGTCGATGGAACGATCCACAGAGAACCTAAGGCCAGGGGTCTAGCGTTCCGGAATTTTTTATCCATATTTCATATCAGACATGTAGCCAAAATTGTCGAAAAGAAGCATCAGAATTTGAATGAATAAAAATTTGGGAATAAAACGAATAATAAGCTAAAAATATAATTTCGTAACTAACTATAATTATAATAATTAAAGAGCGAGTGACATTGGCAAAAGATGGCAATTTTCATTTGTTTTTTGAAATAAATTATTTTCATTCTGTAATATTATTTTATGTACATCCTTGACTAGTATATTGAAGACTAAAAATGACGAGATCGTTTACGACTGCACGAGGATTGACTCTGTATATACGAGCAAGGAAAGAAGAGGAACACCTTCACGGGTAAACCATAAAAAGCAGCATGATTTCCCAGAATGTATAACAATGCGGGGTTTCGCTAGTCGTCTTCGGGTATACATGCCATAATTAGGCTCGTAATCACTCCCTGGCCGATTACCAAGTGAGCGTGCACGTAAGGGCGATAAACCATACTGAGAGCGTGCTCGACCGCGTTAGTTAACCACGTGGATCTCACACACGTTAATACATCTATAGTTCCTCGCCGAATCTCTAACTCGATTCTCCATAAACCGACGTTTTCATCGTTCCCAGGGAATATTTTCAGCCACATAGCTGCTAACGCATCTGAATAATTACATTCTTAATTATACTGATCGAAAGAGGTTGCAAATTTAATGAACTTGCCAGTCTGATGAGAATTAAATGGAATATTGTGCGGAAAATCTCACATGGACGAGAATCATGGCATTTAATAATATAATTACTAACCCAGCGGTAAAAAAAAAATGTACTATAGTTTTTCTGCAATAATAGAAACTCGAATGGAAAGATCATGAGATGGTTTTATGTGACGGAAGCGGTTCAGTTTAAATTAAGTTTGAATTTTATTAAGAATTTAATTTTTACGAGTGTAAAAAGGATCGGTAATGAATATTTGTTTATTTTTAATTGGAACCGCTATTTTCTTACAATCGTACATGAAAATGTAAAGCTCGGCCGTTTACAATGTCAAGTAGCAATTAAAAATGCAGGTTTGCCTCTTGCGTAATTTGTTTTTGGTCTTATGGGGGGCTATCGAGGTGAGACCCAAGATACGGGGAAGCTTGGGTAATTCATAAACGATGCGAATAAGGATGAGACAAGAACTGCCATCCTGGCGAAACTCGACAAAGAATAAAAATAAGGAAGAGAGAGAGAGAGAGAGAGAAAGTCGAAAAGCAACAAGCATAAAGGATCATACGAGAGCGCTCTTATAGCTTACGTTGCATTACGGAAGATGGATGGAGTTCCGTTTGAACGGTCCAAGAGGGATAAAATGTAACCACGCAAATCTTCAGGCCTCGCTATCTCTTTCATTGCTGAATATTCGTTTTTTTTTTTTTTTTTTAAAAATTTTTTTTAAAACCTTCTTCGTACCTATTTTTGTTACTTTGCTTGTAGCTTTTTTTTTCACCCAAGTTGCTCTTACGGTGCTGTGGTTTTGCGGACCCCTGGCGGGTAAGAGAGAGACAGAAAGAGCGAGAGAGCGAGAGAGAGAGAGAGAGAGAGGCCCCACTATCCGAAGCTCATCGCATATTTCATCCCGATCAAATTATTCCAGGGAACAAAACACGCTACATACATCAGTCCGAATGTGTGGAGGATAGTCTGTATGTGTATTGGTGATGCAGAGTACAGTGTCGTACCTGGTGTGTTGGCAAAGAAAGAAAGAGAGGGAAATAAAGATTATATACATGTTTGTAGATATATATATATATATGTATTGGGTTTGGAAGATGGTGGTTGGTTGGTAGGCTGTTGGATGAAGAGAGGGCCAAGAAGAGACTTGTAAGAAGTTGGCGTGGGGGAGAGCGAAGGGCCAAGGCCGATACAGCGATGAGGCCCCGTAGGCGGGAGAAGGAGCGTTAGGAGAAATAGCAGAGAGAGGAAGAGAGCGAGAGAGATGAAGAAACAGAAAAAAAACGAAGCGAGAGAGGAAAGAGGTGCGGGAAAGAGACAGAGAGGGTTGCGGAGGAGTGGAGAGAAACGTGGAAAGAGAAGGAGTAAGATCGAGAGTGAAGGACGGTGGGAGGACGAAAAGATTGAAGAGGAAAGAACAAAAAGAATTGAAGTTGAGAAAAAGAGGATAAGAGTGAAGTAGTTAAGAATAAGACAAAGACAAAGAATCGGGAAGTGAAGCGAAAAGTATGAGGAGAGTTGAATAAGAAGAAGAAAAAAAATATTATTGGTAAGGGATGAGGTCGAGTGAAAAAATGGCAGGAAGAAGTTAGTTGGAGAGAGACACAGTAAAAAAAAAGGGAGAAAGAGAGAGAGATAGAGCTGACAACTTTAAGGAGAAAGAAGCTAAAAGAAATCGTCAAGAACGAAGTGGAAGCAGAAGAGGAAGAGGAAAAGGAAGAAATTGCTGAAGAAGAAACAAGGACCATATTCGAGAGGGAAAGGACGATAACAGCCTTGCCACAGCTGCTACCCGATACCGTACCCTCCAAAATCCACGACATAACCTGCCCTTTTTTTTACCTTTTCGATGAGCATCCTTTGATAATAAGAGATCTTCTCTTTCTCTCTCATACTTCTATAGAAAGACTCTCCATATTTTTCGTCTCGTCACAATACTCTGCAAAAAGTCGAATGACGAAGAAGGAAAAAAAATATATGAAGAGGGAATGAGAGAGAAAGAGGGAAAGAGAAGGCAATGCAAAAGGAATATAAAACCGAGATGGCCACACGTTCGAGCCGAACGTAATATAGAGGCAATCGGCGAGAGAGGTGTTGTTTATGAGAGTCTCGAGGGTGGAAAAAAAGGAGTATAGTTATAAGAAGGAAAGAGGAGCACTCGTTTGGGTTCCTCTGTCGCGACGTGACGCGTTGCCTCTCTCGCAAATCGTCGCCAGGCTCTAGAGACCGTTCGCGCGCACTCTCTGGACCCAAGATGAGAGGGACCATTTTTCTCCCTTCCCCTTCTCTTCCCTCCCTTTTTTTCCTGTCTCTCTTTTCCGCTCTCTGCTCTGGGCAACTCTGCGTTGCTTCTTCCCCCACTTGCTTGGTCCCGGAGTACATGTCCCTACTACCATTGCAGAGCCCGGAACGTTCGCTACTCAACCGACGGGGCCTCACCCTCCCGCATTCCTTCGTTCTTCTTCTCTCTTCTCTCCACTCTTCTTCTCTCTTTTTCTCTCAAAGCAAAGTCGTAGCGTTTCGGCCTTTACCACGTCCATGGTGGTGTGTTCTTCAACGACCGCGCGGCTCGAGAGTCTTGGGGCAACCACGCGGGGCCCGTTTCCCTGGTGGGAGGTGGAATACGAGGCACCCTATACAAATCACCGGTGCTACCGTCTTACCCGCCAGCTCTCGCTCTCTTCTCTCGTCCTTTTCTCTACCGGCTCTCTTTCTTCCTTTGGATTTCGTTTTTTTTTCTCTCTCTCTCGCTCTCTATTTTTTGTATACATTCGCTTTGCCTCACTTTTTCTTTTTTTTTTTTTACACGCACCATATATGCGTATGTTTATATGTTTTTTTATCTCTTTGTTTTACTCTCCAGGGAGACGAAATGAAAAAAGAGTCTCTTTCGTGCTACACACACGTTCCATCTCCGTTCAACCGAACCATTATCCTTTTCGTTTTATCGCGAATCAACCAAGAAACCAAAAGAGAGAGTGAGACAGTGTGCGTGTGAGACAGAGAACGGATACATGAAAAAATACCACGCCCACGCAATACTTGTATTGCTTCTGGTCCTGCTGCCTACTATTTCTGACAGCTCACTTTTTTTTTTACTTCTTTTATTTTGATTTATTTATTATTTATCATCCCCCTTAACTTTATTATCTTTGCATGCTTCCTTGTCTCTCTCTCTTTCTCTTTCTATTATACGGAGAGTATTTTTCGCCTTCGAGATAAATTCGGTAATGCAAAATCTATAATAATTATTATTTATGATATTAGCTCGTGGTTCGTGTCAAATTCAAAAAACTGCGACAGCCTCTTGGGATATAAAATCTTACGATTTTGTGGGGTATTTAATTCCTAATTTATTTCATTCATCTCGTTACTGTTCTGAGTTATTTCTTGGTAAGTTTATCGTTAAACTCTATTTTGTTTGTGTCATTGTCGTATTTTAATTTTTATCATCATTTAGACTGTAATTATTTTTATATTTGTTTTTTGATTTTATATTCATTCTGTCTGTGCATTTTATTGACTTCGAAGCTATACTTCGAAGCATATAATAAAACTATTGTTCTCTATTATACCGCTCTTCATCCTCCTCTGGATATTCCTGAAGCACGTACTCGTATACATATTTCAGAAAGAGAAGAAGGGAGAATGGAATGTCGGAGGTATATAATTGAATCGAAACTTTGTGATGCTGTGTAACAAAAGAGAAGAGTCACAGAAAAGCAAAACTTTAGTGGAATGACCATTTTTGTTTTTGCTACGTTCGTGACTTTCGTCAAAGGTCCTTAATTTTACGTCATAAACTACTTCGGGTTGTGACCTTCGATAAATACGGTTCTGTAAAAAATTAGGCATCGTAAATTCAATGATTACTGTAATCTTTGTTCTTTATAGTGATGGAAAGAATTCGAAAGAAATAAATAAAGAAAAAGGTAACTATTGAAATTGACTGGAGTCACAGTACATGAGGAACAAGTGAAAGAGAACTGAAGAGAGTTGCTCTCGAGACGTACGTGTACGTTTCGTGAAGGCCGCGAGATCCCTCCAAAAATAATCCTCAAAGGGCCTTACACTTTTTTTTTCTTTCTCACTCGCTTTCTCGCTCGTTCGCCCATTTTTTTCTGACGTGTAACTCAAAGTTGTGGTCTCGTCCGTGCGCACCCGAGAGAGCACGTTGACTCTCGATGCGATGAGGGGCAAAGAGGGTTTGCTGAGTTAAGAAGCGCGGGGAGGATCTCCTCGGATGGGCCTTGTACTTGGCGTTTATTTTTAGCGTTCGTTGGTCCCCTCTTTGGGCCCGACGCGGGAAAGACGAAGACGGAGGTAAAAGTAAAGAGTGAATACTTCGGAAGACCTCTGAATACCGAAAACTTTGCAAGATAGAAAGACGCGAAGGCATCAAACGTAAATACTTTTATTTCCATGCATACTGAATCTCTAAACGTTTCAAGTTTTCATATAATTGCGTGAAAAATATAAGCTTATCAACCAATTATTTCAAACCTAAACAAAAATAATCGCATTTGTATATTTTCTTAAATCATATGATGAAATATTTCGAAAAAAAATTCCTCAAAATTCAACGCAACAAAATCTACAGAAAAACAAATGACCAAGATTTGAAATTGCTCTGGAAAATGCCTGATTTTTTTGTCTATTGATGTTGTCTTCGTATCTCTTGGTGCTTATCATTTTTCTAAATAAATCCGAAATATAATAAGAAAAATAAATCAAACACATTGCTATTCGGCGTCAGGAAAATCGGCTAATTTCTCGAAATTGTATTCAATTTGGAATGTGAATCTTTGAAAAGTGTTTATGGGTCGAACCTGACCAGCGGGGGCGGCTAGAAAATGGGTGCATGAAATTTATAGATTTTCTTTCGTATTATGTTATTTCTTGGTTCTCTTCCCCACAAATACTTGTTCTGGTTTTTCAGGTGTGCAATTTTTTCACCTCTCTATAGACTGGCGTTGCGAGAAAAGATTTCGTTGTCTTTCTCGTGTGCGCGAGCGCACGGGCGCGCTTCAAAACCCGCCAGGATATCGTGTCCTCTACCGACCGCGCGCGCCGTCATGGGGCTCACTGGAATGTGGCGGCGGTGGTGGAAGACAGAAGGGGGAAGGACTGGTGGGGCCTGAGCGAGGGTCCCGCAGGGCCTGCCTGAGAGATATCTCAGAGAGAAAGAGGGAGGAAGAGAGAGAGAGAGAGAGAGAGAGAAAGTGTCCGTGAGTGTGTATGTGTGGAGACAGAAAGAAAGAGAGAAAGAGGGCGAGGAGGGAGAGAGGAGAAAGAGAAAAGAGATGCTGTTTCTGGCCCCAACGGAACGAGTCGAACCGGCCCGCAGTCTTCGTTCTCTTGTGCAACGAAAAGGGCCCGGGTCCCAAAGAATCCTTTCCCCATTTCCCCTTCCCTCCAGCCCCTCTTTTTCTCTTATCCCCATTCTCTTTCCATCTTCTTTTCTCCCTTATGTTCTTTCCTTCTTTAAGAGCTCGAATGGAACGTTGAGTAAGAGGGAGAGGGAGAGAGAGGAAGGGACTTCGGTATGCAGAAATGCCCCGAGATTAGTCAAGAGAGCGTTAGCGCGGGACTCGTTTTTTCGATGTTTATTACGGATACTCAGATATGCACTCTGGGCGAGAAGGCACGAAATGCCCGAAGCTTTGAGAATACCAGAGTCGAGAGAAATAAAAAAAAAAAGAGTGAGAGAACGAGGCAAGAAGAGAATGGAGGAGAAAAGGGCCATCTGCGTTCTTCTTAGCCTCTTACGTTTAGGTTTATTTTTATTGTTGTTGTTATTATCGTTATTTCTTTCATCCACTAACGCCCTTTTCGTACCCGATTATCTTTCTCCCTCTTTTTTCCCTCCCATTAACCGATAAGGGCTATTGCTTTTCGTAGTGCGCAAATTCTTCGCTAAAACGAAAATCAGTGCTGACTCGTTCCTTCCTTAATTTGCTGCCACGATCTATTTGTCCTTCGTTATTTTTATGACCATTCATTCCATCACTGATTTCAGCGTCGAATTATTGATTTTTGAAAGATCCAACAATCCAACAATTCTATACCTTTCGTCAGATAAAATTGTCTTTTCATTTAATCGAAAGTCGTTCTACATTCGAGTTGGAATTTAAAAACATACTAAAGGGACTGTTAAAATGTTTGAATTATTATGCAATGGTTCTTGAAACTTATAACCTGCATTCGTGGAAGAAATAAATAATGTTTTAATAGAAAAACAACTCACCGGAGAGTATAGCCAGACCGAAGAGTTCGCAGTCTCGCATGCCCTGCTGGCCGAGAAGCACGCATGTTTGCGCATAAACCTCCTTTACTCTCGACTTGGCCTGAAACATAAGAAAAACGAAAAAAATTGAGTCACTTTTTTCTTTTACACTCGGTATATTAATGGCTGAAAGGCCCAAGTCCATTGCGAGTGGAAAAAAAAAAACACACACACACGGACACAAAATAAAGAATTAAATATACTGTATATTAAGAAGGGTTAGTGAACGAGAAAGAAATTCCACGCGATCGTACGGATCAGTTACGGACCGTTGCTCTCTTTCAATACGAATTAACGCACGCCTGGATTAATCTCAAGAATGAGGTCGTGAATCTCTTTCTCTTTCCCTCTTTCCCTCTCTTTGTATCGTCAAGTATTTTGTGATCGTCTCAGCGATTGATATATCGAATCAGGAGACGATTCAAAGGTGTCACCATGAGGGTTCGTTAAGAGTCAAGATGCAACCGGTTGCGCAAGGCAAACCTTCGTCATCTCTCCGGACCTTTGCATATACGAAAGCATCTTTGTTGCGAAAATAATATCCACGTTGCGGTCGCTGCTCGTCTTGAGATTGTCGATCGTCATTTCCTGCAAAACTTCTTATCCCTCTCAACACTTTCGAATCGATACATCGATTTGTTTTTGAAATAATGAATATTTATTATATTGCAACGATTTATTATGACGTTGCGTTTTTAATTTATGTTTTTTATTTTGTTTTTCCTCAAATGACTTGAAACCTGAAATTTTATATATTCGAGTAATATACATCCTGGTAGTTCACGATTTGATCGAATTTATTGTTTCTTATTGGTTGGAAATCTATAGAGCCGGGTCGTGGCATTCCGATATACGAATGTGCGCTTTCTCGTGATCTTTTCTCTCTTTCTTTCCTTGTTCACTGGTCCAGCGTTCCAAATCTCTAAACCTTATTTTCTTCTTACTCTCTCTCTCTCTCTCTCTCTTTCGCTCTCTCCATCTCTTTCTCTTCCTTCCTTTCTGTCTTATTTTTTCAAATATCCACCCATAAAACATTTGAGAGAACAACCTGCTGTCTTTCGGATCTTCAGCCGATACAATCTCCCTTGCCTTTTGGCCGTGGTTTGCTGTGATATACACACATTTATATATATTCTTCGAGCACTATATACACCCCGAAGAGAGCTGATTTATCATGCTCTCGACCGTTCCGGAATTCTTTTCCATCGAGAATGAAGAATCATTTCACGCTGCGTCCGGCAACGCTTTGGATATACGGATATCGAATTCTTATTAAAACAAGGGCCCAATTCATGTATTTAAAGGGATAAAAATTACGCCCTTTTGTTAAGAATTAATCGATGTATATAAGTATTTAAAAATAGTTGAATTTCTCACTCTGTTCTTTTTTTTTTTTTTTTTTTTCTTTCGTTTAAAATACAGATCAACGATTTTTAGTCGACCCTCTTAGCCATCGAATAAATCCCTCATACAGATATATATATTCGTATGTATATCTCAATGGACTTTGACTAATTTGTCGTTTCTCTCGCCTTCCCACCCACACGATATTCATTCAAATTTCTTTATCTTCTAAAAGGTGAGTGTCGCGCGAACGATCGTGGGACGTGAGCATGGAGAATCGATGGTCTTTAAAATAGAGTGCTACCGTAACACGCCCAATACGACGAGATGAAATTCCTTCTAAATTCATGGATATAAGAGAGAAAGAAATATCGAGACTTCTTCCCGAGACGAATAAGTGGGAAAGATAAACGTCGTAAGATAAATTGAAGCTGAGGTGATTTATCATCGATGAAAGATTAGTTGAAAATAATAAATAAAAACCATTTCAAAGATTTTTCAAAAGATTAAGTGCCAGCACGAAGACATAAAAATAAATAACAAAAAGTCAAAATCATATTACAAAATCAATAATAAAATAAACCATTGAAAATAATGTTTATAGTCATCAGGAAATTTAAACGTTGTTTTTATTTCATTTTTTTTTTTTTTTACTCTACTGACAGAATGTTTTCTAAAATATATTTTTATCAATAAAAGCGTTTATCTATTGTTCCTTCAACAGACTTTTTTCTTTGAGAAACATTTTTCCCTCAGTCGAAGAAACAGGAAGGTTAATATCAGCGACTATATACAAGAAAAAGATGGAAGTCGCGACCTCGGGAATAAGAACACACAGAGTACACATGGAATTTCAATGACCGACGGGGGATTTCAGTTTGGTCGTTACAAATGAGCCTGCAGATAATTAGGTAGATGGTATCGTGTGAGAAGATTTTATATATTTATATATATATATATATATATACGTTTTAATGCACGTGTATTCTATAAAGACCGGAGGATGAGAAAGAGAGAAACAGCAAACTGCCACAACTCTTGGAATACCTTATAATAGGTGTAGCCGTTACTATATATATTGCCATACCGTAGTAGGTGGTTCCTCTAACGATCAACCGAGCAAAGGAGCGCACCAGCCTCGAACGGTGTACAACCGGTGCTCGTTTGCCCGTAGAAAACCTTGGCAATGACTTGTATGCCATATAAATATAACTACGTGCATATAATACCTGTATATAGTGAAGAAAATGTACTGAGTACATAAGGCTTAAAGTGCTGCCCATATTCACGATCCTTTTAAGCAAAACACCTCCAACTAAGATCGGGTCCATTCTGTCTCATTTGTAATCACGACTCTCAATATCAATATTACGATACTATTCCAATTTTTTTCCAATTATGTTTCTGGTTATTAATAAAATTCATAAATTGCTTCAATTTTTTCATTAATAAATTATGTTAATTAATATGCGAAAGTATTTATTAATAATTACTATTATCGCTTAAGGATTATCACATGGTACAAAACTCGACAAAAGTGCAGCTCAGAATTCTTGAAATAATTCATAAATCTGTTTTACCTTTCAATTTTTTATACATCTATTTATTTGTTTTTTCTCTTGTGTATTTATGGAGCTTTTTTTGAAATTTTATATCAATTTTGACATTTCAATTTTAAGGAATCGATTTTCCGTGAACTGGACTGTGAAATGCAACATTTTTGTTGGCATAATTATGTGAAAAAAATGGAGTCGTTAAATCGAATTCTAACATCACTTTGTAGCGCACCTAATAGTAGTTTTTCTATTTGACTACGTGTAAAATTGTTGAAAATTGAAATTGCTATAACTCTTAAATGAAAATTTTTACCAGCCTCGAACTAATAATTTGTAAAAATTTCATTAACTAGGCAGCATTTAAAATTTTTCTGTAAATCAGCAAGAAGTTAATTTCTTTATTACAATGAATGTTTATGTGAAACAAAGATCGCATTGAAATGATTTGAAATGTGTCACGTTGATGAATAATGAAAAAAAAGTTGTAAACGTAGATCAGTAGTTGTTTTGAATCGGTGTCACAAATATACACAAGTCATGTTGAACACTCGTTTCGAATTTCTCTCACAGACCTTGTATATGAAAAATATCAAATTAAATATCGATTAGTGCGGCAAATTAAATAGCCTCCACTTACTGGCTTCATTAGTGGATTTTCTTCTCTCGTATAATCATAAAAAAACTGAGTTTACGTACACACTGATCGTGTCCCAGTTGCTTGTCGTTTTGTCAAATTAATTTCGATATATCGAACGACCATAACAATCGTATTTAAAAATTTCTTTTAAAGACGGAATAAAACTATTTTTCAATTTGGAAACGCATGGATTGTGAAATGTTTTTTTTTTATTGTTGTTGTTTTTTTTTCTGGACAAAATAAATCGCGGGTTTCAAATTATTCAATAAGCTCGTGATTTTTCTTTTTTTTTTTCAGTATCCGGTTGCTCTTTGCGAGCAAAATCGAGAGAGAGAGAGAGAATGAGAATGAGGACGATCTTTTCGCTCTCATTGAAAATGCTAACACTTGCGAGAAGAGCTTGTTCGCGCGAGCTCAGGGCTAACGAGCTCGTTAACGGCTTAATTAGCGAACAGCTTCTATATAGACGTACTACCATAATATATTTTAAGTTGCCACATCTGTATCCTTGTCACCGAGAAAACAGGACCCACATGTGCATATGAATTAAAGACATCAGAGAAAAGAGAGAGAGAGAGAGAGGGGGGGGGGGGTGGAGAAAGAGCTTTCGACGACTGCTGCTTCGAATCGTTGGCAGAGACACTGGACCCTCGTAATTTATTGAGTAAATTAATAAACCCCAGAATTCAACTTCGTAACTTAATAAATAATAAATAAATATATCCTCAGAAGATTATGAACATGATTTATTTTGTGAATATTCAAAAATTGTTATAATACTTCATTAAATCATGTTAATTTATTGATTTTATGTTCTATTTAAAAAAAAGAAATACAATTTTTAATAGACATTCCTCACGAAAAACATTATTATATTATTCTTTCAAAACAAGTTGTGCTCTATATGTGCATAGAGAGTGCAACACCGGAGAGTCACGAGATGCAGTTTGATCACCCTGCAGCGCACTCTCTCTCTCTCTCTCTCTCTCTCTCTCGCTCTCTTTCTCGTACTTTTTCTCTAGTAGTGTATGTCGTCTATTGGCGACGGCGCCGCAATGCTAATCTGACATTTGTAAATCATGCGTGTCGGAACGGATAAGGTATTACAACGTCTGAGACACGTCACGGAGAGTTCGAGAAGGCGAAATTGGCATAGTTTTTAATAAAAAATTCAAGTTAAGCCAACCATCAAGATTTGACCTAGTAGTCGTGCCACAGTCACGTTAGAAACTTCACTCTCCGGTCAATTTTTGAAACCTTGGATCTAACTTGTGGAATGATTTCGTAATTTGAGTTTTTACATCTTATAAGAATGTAAAAAACATATAAATTTTTGGAAAAAAGAAGTCTGATATGAAGTTTAGAGTTTGAGAAACTACCATTTTTCCCAATATCCACTTTGCAGAGCTTTCTATCGCTGTATCTCCGAAACTAAATGATCCAATTTTTTGATATTTTTAGATAAACCTTTGTTCATGTGTTTCTATGAAAATCAGAAGAAAAAAAAATGAAAAAAATCAGCAGAAATTTTTTTGAGTTATTCCTCAAAAAAAATCGTCTCAAAACGTTCTGGGGAGACTTTTATCTTAAGAACTAGTTATCGAAACGAAACATTTTCTTTGGGAGATATAAAACATTTGTTGAATAGAATTTAAAGAATTCGACACAATTATCAAAGAAACAAACCTTTTGAACACAACATAAAAGAACGAGGAACAATTAAAATTGAAGCAAAAGTCATGAGCATAATGGAAATCGAAATGATTTGTTTCAATTGTCAGGTCAATAACTTGGACAATGAAATTTTCTCCAGTTATAAGACCATAATATTTCATGATGAACTCTCATCGAATTAAATGACATAATTTATTAATTAAAAATCAAAATGCATTCAAAAATAAAGAATTCGAAAACCAAATGAAAAATTTGAATTCCATACCGAGCAAAATTAAGTGGACAAAAATCGTCACGAAAAAAAGAAAAAAAGAACAAGCAAGGAAAGTAAAATAAAGTTACTAACCTCGACGACGAAGTAGAGGGGATCACCGGGTAGGGCGTGTATGGCGAGGTAGCGGCTGGCGGACACCAGGGGTTGAAGGCAGGACCGCGCAGCCGTGACACCGCTACCACGCATGCTGCATGCTTCATTTCGTCGCCGCTACGCCCTGCGTCCTCACTGAAAAACGATCGAAAAGAAACAAAAATTAATTAAATAAAATGTAATCATGAAGAAAAAACAGAAAGAATTTAATTAAAAAAAAAAACCGAAATTCGTATCAAAAAGAAGGAAACAGCGAAGGATAAAAATGGATCGATGAATATGGATCTTGAAATACGACACTAGAGAGGAGAGAGGTAGGTACGTGGGAATGTTGTGAGTAAATGTAAAAAAAGCATTGGCTGAAAGTGGAGTGTGGGAGAGAGAAATTGAAGAAACACTCCCAGAGTGTGGAAACTGGCTCATACCTATTTGCAGTATTATGTACATGGCAGAGAGAGTTGTAAATTTTCAACGTTTGCTTGTCGCATATACTTGTTCTATAACTATATTTGCATAGGTGAGGTTGATATGAGTTGCGAGCATACGAAGGGAGAGCAAAAGGAGAAAAAAGAAAGAGGGAGAAAAGAGAGAAATAGCAGGGAGTTGAGGAGGGTAAAAAGAGGAAGAGGGAGAGAAAAGAAGAGACGAATATAGAAATGACACTCGTAGGCGGGCCTCTGACCTACCATGAACTACCGTAAGATAGTAAAAGCTCGAGGTGAATCGCTTCCTCGTCACGATGTCTGCCTTTACCTTCGCACCAGAACCATACTACGAACGTAGCACGAGTTCTGATCGTTATGTATATCTGTGTGTCTTAATGTGTGTGTGTGCGTAAGTGTGTGTGTGTACCAAATACATTTATTCATGTGCAGATCATAAAGAGGTGTGTTTGAATACATTTATATATTTACAACAGCATATACAAGTGAGAATGATATTGCACAGCATGAAAATAAATGAAAAATAAAAAGATCGTAAATTGTTGATAAACTATGTATAGACTTGTGTAAATTATAAACAAAATGTTATCCTCGTGTCCAATATTTCAATCGAATTCTTTTCGATCGAATATCATTCGGATTTTTATCTAGAAATTTCATCTTCGATTTTATCATACTATTTAAAGCTTTGAATTGATGAAAATGATTTAGATAATTTCATGATATTTTTACGAAGAGAGAATTCTAATTGAAAAATGTAAAATCATGTGAAATCTAGTAGAAAATTGATATTTTTCTGGAGGAACATGTGCCCATCCAATGGTCTCGTAGAATATAATTTCATTTATTATTATTATTTAAATGATTTTTATGATGGACACGGATTTATATGGAATTTCACGTAAATTTTTGGATCTTGACAGAAAAAGCACGTGTGTCGCGATGTACGTGCGAGGAGGAAACGTTGGAGCGTTCGTGCATAAATTACAATGTAATGTGTGTTTATAGTTTATTTGTACTGTTGCATAAAATCGAAATATATATTTATGTATGTATTTGCGGACGTATCAGAAGGAAATAACAGCAACGTTCGGGATAACAATGCTCCGTCTCTCTTTATTTCTGTTTCTTTCTCGAACAGTGGGCTCTGTATAATATGAGACTATGCAAATGGCAACGGTAACCGGTCGCACAAATCACCGTGGCATTTCAGGGCAAATCCCCTAGCTCGAGAGTGGGCTGTGTTCTCTCCTCTTTCTCTCTCTCTCTCTTTTTCTCTCTATTCTCCTCTCTTTTTAAATGTTTCTCTCTTGGAAGCTCTTATTGCGAGATTTCTTCTTGCTCTCGCAACATCTCTCGTATTTTCTTATTTCCGTCTCTGTTCCTTTTTATCCTTCTTTTTTCCTTTCTCTTCTTTCTCTGCCGTCTGATTCGGAATGCGCGGTAAATCACGAAATCGCTCCCGGCGTTACACTATTTGCATCTCGACGAGAATATATGGTGGTACGCGCGGCAGAAGAGATGCTGCGCGAGTTTGCCTCGAAAAAAAAAAAACAACAACAACGAAAAAAACTACAGAAAAAAATAAGAAACGAACTTTGCGGTTGTTGGAGAGAAAAAAATCTTTCCTGTCGTTACAAACGCACGATGCGGACGTGTCAAATTTCTTCAAATCGTTGTTGTTCCCAAATATGTTAATTATCAATATTCCTCAATGAAAAATCAAACTCTTTAACGTTATGCCTCGTTTCTCTCAAAAAATTTATATATAAAAAAAAAAAAGAAAACAATTATCATTACTACCGCTTTTCTATATAAAAAAATTTCTAATTATTCATAAAACAGACGTGCAAAATGGCGCTTCGATTTTTCTAACATCAAAAATGTTGTTTATGGGTCGACGTGCAAGAATCACTAGCTCTCGTGTTCCTAGCTTGCGATCCTTGAGATATTCGAGCGAATTGACTAACGGCCAAAACATGATGGCATTGCCGAGAAAACAGAAGATAGAATAATAAATGCAAAGAGAAAGAGAGAAAGAGAAAGAGGGCGAGAGAGAGAACGAACGAGAGGAAAAAGGATCTCCTCTGCACGATGAGGCGCTTGCGCTCGCGCGAGCACGAAAGGATGATCGATGGGATCCATTACCGAGAGACGCGTGCGATCCGCCCACGCCCCGAGGATCTATACCCGACTATGAATAGTTATGTGTATATGTATAAACATGAATTTTTCAAATTTTCCTCGCTAGCTCTTACTCACGAGTACATATCCTCATTTCTGGCTCGTATATTACCTTCAAATACTGATCGATCCAAAAGTGTTTCTTTTTCTCATGTTCCATTTACTGTCCATTTGACAAACTTAATTTTGTCCACTGCATTGAATTCACTGGGTCAATTTGACCCGGAGGGTCCTTTATCTGTCTATCAGTCGGTTTTCATTGAAAATAATCATAAGTCAACTTTAAGCGTTCCCTAATAAGTGGGCATCATGAAAATTTGGTTAAAAAACATTAAATCGAAAACTATACATCTTTTGGGAAAATGAGCATTTTATCAAAAATTCATATTATAATAATCGGGCACGTACATATTAAAAATGCGCATTCTGAAAAAAAAAATGTTTAAATCGAAAATATAAAGTGAGTTTATTTCGAGACAGTGACGAAGAAAGTAGTCAAAAGTAGACACTTCGAAAGCGAATGAGTATTCTTTCAATTTGATAAATTGAAAACAGTGCAATGAAGCATTAAATCATTGTTTATAAACAGCCCCCAGTTGAGAGTGAAAAATAACAAAATAAACATATAATTATAAGCTATATTGAAACTTTAGTAATAATTGTAAGTTAATAAACAAAATGAGATTTTTAAAAAATGGATAAAATATAGGTCACGATGATTTTTATACACAAAAACGTTCGTTTTGGGCTGTCAACGACTTTTGAACGTTGGTGTATACACACCATAAATTCTCTCTCATCTCATCTCACCTATGGCTCGCTTGATCGCTCCCTACATTCGAGCAAAAACGTTACATGGTTCAAAGAAAAATAGAGAGAGAGAGAGAGAAAAAAAATGAGATTCTAGCTCATCTCGAAGCGCACCCCATAACGGGTTAGTCTCCCATTATATAAATTTTGTACAGGCACGTATGCATCATCCTTGGCTAGATAAACCGAGCTCTACTCTTTAAGCGTGTATAATATGCAGAATGTAAGATGTTAGGCTCGGAACGAGACCTCCATTTTCAAAATTGCAACGTAATATCGTGTATGCACCTTAACGAGATCTCTTTTCACACGCTTAAAACAATAACCATTGAGACGCGGAGTAAACATTGTTCGTTACCATAAAATAAGAATAGCTCGTTCTTGAAACCAATTCGAGGTGTTCGTGATAAGATAAGGATGCTGCGAAATAAATGGGTGCGAAAAACGACTGAGTCAATGTTATTGTAATTTTACAAGTACTCCAAAGTTCTCGAATGGTTCGTCGTCTTTATCATTGTCTTTAACGAATTTTATATTTTATTTTATTTTATTGTCGTTTATTTTTCTAGTTGCTTTTGGATTTTATTAATATTTACATTAAATTTAAATTTTTATTGTCTTAAACAAAATTTATTTATGTTTTCATTGTCGTATTTGTTCGTGAGAAATAATTAGAAATGAAAAATGATTTTCTCTATTACTCATGCATGTACTTTACTGGGCGTTTAGGGTGGACACGAACTTAGTGAACTACATTCCAAACTCGTGAGTAATTCCCTTGACGCACATAAACCCACTCGATCGGTCAAACCCCTCTCGTCCTCGTAACGTTGCTGCATTTTGCTTTCGTTAATGTAACTTCACGTTGCTCCCGCAAATCTCATTAGAATTAACCGCCTCGTCCAACCTACGGAACGAAGCAACGACCGAGATTCTCTTACGCGGAGTATAGTGTTTCGCGATCACCACAGTGTCGCCAGTCTTTGAAAGAAAAAAAAATTGCATTCTTTTCCAACAAATGTGCACAACATGTACGAGACGTTTCATGGAAAATTATCCTATTGATGATTTTCAACAACTAGTGCACTTGGTTCTATCTCTTTTTGAATAAATGCAAATGTTTTTCAAAAAATAACAATTTGTTATTATTTTCTGCCTAGTTTAATCGTTAAAGGCTTTTGTAGATTTATTTTTCACTTAAAGTTGTCTGACAATTCGATTATTCGAAAATATTTTTATTCGATAGTCTCATGCATTATTCAATTAGGAATTTTAAAAGTTTTCTAATAATCGATAACATATTTCGACTATCAAAAAAATAGATTCGTCTCATTTGACAGATGCCGAAACACAAAAATGCTTTTTTGTTTTTTTTTTTTTCAAAATCGTGTTCGTTAAAATGGTTACCACTGTGTTTCGAAAACTAAACGGCCGATTAAGGTAAAATACAGTACAGAGAATCTTTACACGATTTTCAAGTCGTTATTTCGCTTTTTTTTTATTATTATAGTTTTTCAAATACCAAAAGAATTGACAAAATGATCATTTTACCATTACAATCTTTGCTATTTATCGAAAAAGAATTTCAAAAAAATCGGCTTCGACAAAGACTGGTCTTTTATGTCAGCTTCGAGAAAAAAATATTGTTTTATTTTTGCCTCAAATCGTGTAGTCAAACTCGTCGTTATAGCGAATAGTATTTTGCAAAAAAATTGTTATACAAAAATTACAACCACAGCTCATATAATTGTTATACATTTATTAAGCATGAAATAAATGAATGAAAATGACCTAATTTTTGGTTCCTTGAACCATAAAATTTGAAAAATAATTTTTCACACGAAAGTTAAAAGTAAACGAAGAGTTCTCTATTTAATCTCCGTTTTATATCCCCTTATCATAGATTGTTATTGACTCAATTTTCCGCCATCGAGCCCAAAATTATTAGTTAAAAATAGTTTTCGTTATAACTGAGCTAGGAACCGAAAAAAAAAAAATATACAAATACAGAGTTTCCACTGAAAGTACTAAAAAATCAATTAAGGCTAGAAAAGCCCATACACATTACTGTATTGCGAGGAGAGAACACGTGAGGAGTACGGGCGAGATAGCGCCAGGACAGAATTCTCGTCTCGCCCACTTTTCGCTCGGTTCAAGGCCCCTCCTTCCTCTCAAAAAACAAGAATCTTGAAGGGAAAGTGTTCTAAGATTATGCAAAAATAAGCAGCAGACAATAATTCTTGGCAAAGCAAAAAGAAAAAAAAAAAAACAAATTAAACAAAATGTCGAGACTAAATTTTCCAAAGAAATTTTTTGCTAACGATCATTAGAGTGTAGCTCCATTAATTTTTCTATCCATATACGCGTTTTTTACAGCAACAATTCATCATTAAATTATGTGCGAATCGTTAATTGCTGAATGACGAGGTGTTTGTAATAAGATTTAACGATAAGGCTCTGTTTTATAGCAAATTTATATACTCGTGAATCTACATGTATATAATATGGTGTATAAATAAAAGAGAGGTTCAATGCTGTTCTATCGTGATAACGCTGAGAGTTTAAGAATAATGTGTTCGCACGTTCGCCAGGCGTACGCGTACGATAGATTTTCTTTGCATGAACGGGGGAGGCGTACGTGGAATTTATTTCGCACGATTATACCATCGAGTTTATACTCTACGAACGCGCCCGCATCTTCTACATTTCTACTTCGTACATATATACATATATAAACATTAATATGTATATATTTATGCATGTAAGAATGTATAATAGTGTAAGATGTATCAGTATAGCGGTATGGGAGACGCGGGAACGCGGAAGTGCGTTGCACTCTCGCGGGGGCGACTATACGAAGAGGATAAAATGAACGTGAAATATTTGTATTCCTTTCGATATATATGTATATACAAGCATCGGTGGATCGAAGCCAGGCAAGTCTGCCGATAGCTTCGATGTTCTGCTAATTGATTAATTCCCTTTGAAGCTACATCACAATGTAGCGCGAGAATGAACGAAAAATAAAAAAATAAAAATTTTTTTAAAGGATGAAGATTACGTCGAAATGTCTAATAAATTATGTTCCACGATAGGAAAATAATGAGGTTAAGCGAAAATCTTAAATGAACTATGTTCCCACATGCACATGATAAAATTGTGATCTCACGTCGTTTTCATAAAGCCAGAGATTTCGTTGAGTGAACTGTGAGAACGATTATTTGAGTCCCTGATTTCATGGAGAGCTTTAATTTTGGAAAATAAAGTTAAAACCAATTATTTGTGCTTGTGTGGTGAAAAAAAACGAAAATTTTGGCTTAATTGAGTGAATTTAAAGAATTTTTTATATTTTAGATAATAAAAACATGAAAAACATTGTGAATGGTGAATAAAAATAGTCGTGAAGTGCAGAGTAACTTCGATCGAAATGGAGGCGAATTTTTGACTGGGAAAAGCCAGCCCCGTGTTAAAAATGTAATGAAAATTGTAAAAAATGTCATTTTTTTGCTAAATTTTCAGTAACTTTAATTCATATTTTTCCAAAATTGTATTACCTCATTGAATTTAAACATTGCGAGTGCGAAACAGGTGAAAATTTCGAAGAATTTAGTGTTCATTTGCACGTCCACTTTTTTGATGGCCTGCTTTGCAGAAATCTTTACTTAAGAAAAAAACTCTTCGATTTTTCGAGGACTATGAACTCATCGGTCGTAACCGGTTATTTTTGTACCTTATATTTTAGTGAACACTAAAAAAAAATGTGGACTTTCACCCGAGTCCAAAGAATTCTGTCAATTTGATAAAAGTAAATACATAGTTACGAGGCAGCACGTGGATATTAATCAATTGCTTGGGAAGGAAAAAGATTCATGCAGAGACAACGAAAGAGAGATTCTTAATGCTTTTGATATAATCAAAAAGTATCAGCTTTTGATAATATATTGAGACAGCTTAGAATTGATAGATATATGTATTTGTTACAATGTTATTGGGCCCAATAAATGTATTTATGCTGATAAAGTGTATATGTAGATATAAGTTCTCTGTCGAGACACAAGAGGCGTCTAGGCTCGATCGACAGTGACAAACACACGCGCACAAATCTTCTTCAGTCTCAATTTGTCACGCGAGCAAGCTCGACACGAGGCAAAAATAAATAAACGAATTTGAATTGCGTCGATTAATCGTGCGGGTTTCTCCTTCGAGAACGAACTAAATTCGCCACAAAATCATCGCCCCACTAAATTCTTTTCTTTAATTCAACGATTAAATCACAACCCAAAAAAAAAAAAAAAAATATTAAAAATGAAGAAGAAGTACAAAAACTGATACGAGATTATTCCATATTTTCATTCGAATAAAAAAACATCAAAAATTCCAAGCAAAATCGCAACATCTCGAAAGAATGAAAATTACGTTATTTTTGATTTCGTGATTGCGAACGCTGTTCGCGTTACACGTTTCGTGAAGAAGAACCTGTTCCTCCCTACCTTGAAAAATGTTCCAACGTTTTTTTGAGAAGGTAACGTAATTCTGACAGGAGCATTCGTCTCGAGGGCGCTAGAACGAATGGTTGCAAACCTGTTCTTTCTACTAACGTCCCAAAAAATTTTGAATAAGAAAATCATTTTTTTCATGTTTTTACTTTAGTTGAATAATTATTAACGAAAAACCAAACAACAAAGGCATGAAAAATGGGTGTCAACAGTACTCTCGTGATTGCCGATTACGCGGTGATCGTTGTGATGCTACTCATCAGTGCCAGTATCGGAGTTTACTACAGATTTACAGGTGGACGACAAAAAACCACAGAGGTAACGACTTGAATCTCTTTAAACATTTTTTTCTATATTATTTCAATCATTATGGAGCAAAAATCGAATAATTATTTGAATAAAAATAATATCAAAATTCAAATTAAATCAATTTTGACAGTTAATAAAAAATAATAATAATAATAAATAATTAATTTTCTAATAATAAGAAAAATTGTTCAATTTTCATATTTTATTTTCACTTTCTATGCAATTAATTATAGAAATTCGATGCTATAAAACCGAATGATTTAAAAAGCAAAGTGAACAAATAAGAAATTCATGTTATTTTTATTATTTAAATTGGGCAACAATTAATTTTCCGCAAAATTTTGTTGTCAGGAATACTTCGTGGCTAATGGAGGAATGAGTGTCTCAACGGTAGCGATCGGTCTCATGGCATCATATCTCTCAGCCGTTAGTTTACTCGGCGTTAGCGCCGAAAACTACATATACGGCACTCAATACGCAGTGATAAACTTTTCGTATGGCCTTGCGACGCCATTCGTCGCTTATCTTTATTTACCGGTATTTTTCAAGCTTGGCGCGACAAGCGCTTTCGAGGTGAGTACATGCTGCTCTTGTTTTTCTTTTTAGATGAAAATTAAAAAAAAAAAACAACTTTTAATGTTTCCTAGCATTTTTTCCTGCTTCCAAAGATAATGCAATTGGACTCAAGAGAAAAAAAAACAATTTTTCCCCCTGAATCATACAGATTTTTTACGAGCCCACCCCATGACTTTGACTTTCCTTTTCACGAGAGCCAATGGAAACTATGGAAAATCTAGCCGATGCACAGACGGCAATATTTCTACTGACTTTTAGTTGGTAAACACCATAAAAAACTCAGAAAAACTGCCTACTGTTCAACGATTAAAACGCGAGTCGGTGCATGGCCTAAAACGGTTTCCCAACTGAGTATTGACCTCGCCCGAGGCTGCTCAACTTTGGAAATCACCAAAGCTACACACCGATTACGCAACAGCTAAAAAGCTATTGCTATTGATGTTTTTTCGTTACAAAACGACGAATAAAAAAAAACTTTTTGATTAACAGTATCTTCAGAAACGTTTTGGGAATGGAACTCGAATGGTAGCGAGTTTTGCTTTCCTTCTACAACTTTTATTATACACGGGTGTTGTGCTCTATGCACCGGCACTTGCGCTCGAAGCAACAACCGGAATTTCCACAACTTTAAGTATCGTTATAATCGGTCTCGTTTGCACATTTTATTCGAGTATCGGTGGAATAAAAGCAGTTCTTATTACCGACGTATTCCAATCCGTACTCATGTTCGTTGCCATCATCACCGTAATTATAACTGCAGCAATAAACGTCGGTGGTATCGACGAAATTTGGCGAATTGCCAATCAAGAAAAACGCATCGAATTTGACAAGTAATTTTATCAATAAAAATCATCTTTTTATTTATTTTCTAAAGAAGAATTAAAAAAAAAAATATAGTCATTTGAAAAAATGATGGATTTTGGATTTCATCTTGAGTCACAAAATGAATAAAATTCTTTTATAAATATATCACTATTTTTAATATGTTTTATCATTTATTTTGTTGATTTGTAACAGTATTTCTCCGGATCCTACGACAAGGCACACGTGGTGGAGTTTAACAATCGGCGGTTTTTTTACTTATCTTTCTTTGTACGCGGTCAATCAGGTGCAAGTACAAAGAATGTTGACAGTCCGGTAAGATAAGACGTTGATAAAATGATACTAATGGCTGATTAATTGAGAAAAAGAATTTTTCAACTTTCTCTGCAACCGAACAGTGTTTCGATAATTTTGAAAAATAAAAAAATAATTGAGATTGTAAAATAATCGTTTTTTATTTGTTCAACCATCAGGAATTTGGCAGCAGCACAAAAAGCTTTATGGTGGAGCTGGCCAATTGCATCCACCATGTCAATTATCACGTGTTTCTCTGGATTAGCTATATATTCGAGATATCACGATTGTGATCCGGTAAAGACTCATAGAATATTGTCAAAGGATCAACTCATGCCATTGTACGTTATGGACACACTGTCCCGTTATCCCGGAGTTCCAGGACTCTTTGTAGCTGGAATATTCAGTGCTGGTCTGAGCACAGTCTCAGCGACTTTAAATTCATTGGCGGCCGTTATCCTCGAGGATTTTATAAAGCCTCTGTACTCAGCACGGTAAATTTTTTTTCTTTTTCATTTTTTTAGTTTACTTGATAAGAAAAAGAACGTTACTGAAGGTAAAAATTTCAAAAAAGTGATTTAAACGAAAGAAACTGTGTAATTTTGTTTGTTTAATTGTGTGTATTTGTGTGTGTATTTAATCGTAAAAATTTGTTTTAAGAAAACTCGAAAAGAAGTAATTGAAATTGAAGTTTCGTATTATTTTACAGCGGCAAAGTGATATCGTCAAAATATTCAGTCCTTTTGAGTAAATCACTGGCAATTATAGTGGGTTTATGTTGCATCGCTTTAGCGTTTGTTGGTGGATATTTGGGGGGCGTATTGCAAGCAGCACTGACGATATTCGGTGTTATTGGAGGTCCGATGTTAGGTATTTTTACATTGGGTATGATGACCGAATCGGGTAATCAAAAGGGTGCGATAATAGGATTAATATCGAGTTTGGCATTTTTTTTGTGGATTGGTTTCGGTCAGCCAAGACCGGTTCCACCAACTTTGCCGGTTCGAGTGGACGGATGTAACTTGACCGTGCATTTCTCAGGAGGAAACATTACAAGAAGGTAAAGCTAGTGATTAATATTTGATTTAAAACAAAAAGGAATTGAAGAAAAAAAAACGTGAAAAGTGTTAAAACAATGGCCGGAAATTGGACAAAAATTTCAGAGCAATTGAAGGGGATTCGTACTTTTATCTCTACCGAATTTCCTATATGTGGTATTGCCCTCTTGGTTTCCTGCTATGTGTCATCGTAGGATATGCTGCGAGTCGTATAACGAGGCTATTATTTAAGGAGGAACCCATAGAGTTGGATACCAATCTATTCGTGCCTTTTTTGGCCTCGAGAATAATCGAGAGACGAGAAAGGAAAGGGAATCGTATGTTCTGTGAGATGACGGACTCGGCCGGAAAACATGAGGATGGACAAGCAACTCTGAATGTTGCTTAAATCGTACAAAAAAAACCCTGGAATCTCAATGAAAAAAAAAAATATATATATATGGTGGAAGGCAGAACTATTCCAAGAATCATATACGAAGGAAATTCCAATGACTGACTCCGATCGGAATATTTCAGTGAGAACGTAATACACAATCATATGATCATTTCCCAACCATCACCATATCCACATCTACCACGCCAAGGAAATGCCTTACGAACTATTCACCTCCACTCTGTTCTTTTTTTTGTAAATGTACTTAAACGTTTAAATTGCACTGTTCATGTTCTATAAGTCCACCACTCATTTCTACTCGATTGCAATTCCGTTAAAACACGCTCTATGCCCTCAAGAATTTCAATGCGCCCAAGGACTTAATGAATTCGTTTGATTTGCTGGTGTATATCTTGATCGAATTTAACATTAGACTTAATTGTATAAAAATGGTAATCGATGTATGAGTAGCAAATACAACGATTTTACGTTTTCATTTATTTATATTTATTTTTATTTTCAATCAAATTCTGTACGTCAATTCAGATTACGAATATTGTCAAAAAAAGATCTTGAAAAAATAAAATAATATGTATACGATATTAAAAATGACAATATCAGAAAAAATAATTATGCATCACACGACCCAACCCTTTCTTATAACATTTTTATATCCGAATGTTATAGCAATAAATAAATTTTGGTAAAAACTTCTACCGATAACGAAAATATTGAAAAATAATGGAATAAAAAATCTAAATGTGAAAATGAGAATAAATATAATTACATTCTCAGTATAAAATAAAACAAATCTGTACGTTCATAAACATTCTGGAAAATCATGACGTGATGAACATTAATTCATTCAATTTTATTTGAATAAACGAAACAAAAATTCAACTCATATTCGAAATTTTATTGATTTTGTAAACAAAAAATCATGAAACTCATCGATTTTTATGCTCGTTACACAGAAAACGTGCCTTAAATTGCGATTTGGAAGAAAAAAAAGAATTGTAAGTTGACGCAGTGCTAGTTTGACTCTTGTGTAGATATTCAGAAGACTTGATCGCCGATGGCAAAGGTATTATCGTCAAAGTGTAAAAAAGAGGTTTTAGTAGCTGCTCCTCTCTCTGGTCGAGAACGAGCTACGCATTTTTGTTACCGCAGAGACTGTGTGAAAAAGACAAACTAAAAGATCACATACACACGAAGAAAAGTCGTATGTGCATCGACGAGTGTACGCGCTGCTTCGCAAGTGCCAGAGTTCTCATTATAATGCCGGCCATAGCTTGCATAAAATGAATCCTTTTCAACGTATGGAGTCTAAGCGAGGCTGTTTGGCTGTCTCGTTATAACGAGAAAAACAGAACGAAAAATAAAAATCAAGATACAGAGAGAAACAAAGTTACTTGAGTTAAGTGGCGCAATTACGCGCAAATCCGCAAATTAAATTGTATCGTAGACCAGAGCCTTCAAAGTACAATGAAACAAAACGAGATTGGATACGAGCTTAAGTTACTTTTGCACTTAAAGTACAGTCACTTCGCACCGTTATGTCGACAATAAAATCGCGAGAGAGAAACAGGGACAGAGAAAAGTTGAATTTTAAATCGTTTAATCTACAATGAACGTCAAGAATTTTAATTGTCGTATAAATTATTTAATTATCGTCGTAATTGTTCGACTAAGTGCGCTTGTGAAGAATTTAAAATGAAAAAAAAAGATAGGAAGAAAAAAAAGATATTTTAAAAATTAACAATGAAGCATTTTTCTTGTATTTTAGTTGTTTAATGAAAAAATATCTCTTCATTTTTCTCATGATACAGAATTCAGATACATAATGCATCCGTATTTATGTGCATATAAAAAATAATGTCTATATTCGAGAAGACTATAAAAGAAATTGTAGTACAAGCGGATCGCTTTAATCACAACGACTTGATACATCCTTCGTGCTATATGGACACCAAATTATATACTGTATATATGTTTTATGAAACGTTCAACAAGTACATGAACATGAAAACATTATAAATTATTTATCTCCCTTTTCTCCTCACTGCAAATTTTATTTCATGGCCCAGCATCGTAGACCCTTTATAAAATATCCGTGAATTATTTTTTTGTGTCTATATATATGAAAGTATGACTTGTAGGTAAAAGCTTGAGAGTCATGGGAACCCGAGAAGAGGCATAAAACAAACCTTGCTCAATTTTCAAGGAAGTCAGTGTGGACAAAAAAGATTTCAAGGTTTTTTTACTTCACGTTTACCACAAACGAGCTCAAAATAAAATGTGTACAGGTAAAAGTTTAATACCGAGTAGACCTCGTGGCTTTGGAACCTTCGAAAAAACCCCCACAGTTCGGAAAAATTTCTATTTCATATTTAAATATAAATTACGTATTATTTTAAAGAAGGAAAAAAAATGATAATAAAACAACAATTAAAAATCATGGAATATTTCATGATTTTTCTTTATTTCCAAGCATTCATGTTGTCAATTATTGTCAATTTGAGAAAAATGAATTTTATTTTGTTATTATTTTATTTTGAATTATTTTTATTATTACTCTGTCAATGAGAATGAATAAAACTTTGAAATTGATTGAAATGAATTTATTAATTTTTCCTTTACTAATGTGGAAACTAAAAAAAAAAAACGACAAAATATTTGTTACGTTAGAAGGAAACATCAGCAAACAGTGAACGATCAATAAATTAATAGAGAGTTCCATTCTATCGAAGTTTACGAAATACCACGTTGGCTTAACCATAAAAAGAGACAAATTCTAGGCCAAGGATTCCGAGATTTATTGACTCGACCATTTGGAGATTTCTATCGGGGTTACAATTTATAAAAATTTAGCCATTCTCTTGAAACAAGAGAGCGAATACCAGTGAAAAAGGGAGCGAGAGAGAGGGAGAGAGAGAGAGAGAAAGAAATAAATAGAGACGAGAAGTATGAAAAGCGTATATAACACAAACGCCCACCTAAAAGCCTCCATTAAAAAAGCGATACAGATACCGACACGGAGATTGCATTACCCCTTCATTATCATACATCAGCTCATTTGTGTTTTGTAGCGCACGTTATAATTTATCGAGCAAGTATATATGCTGTATGGGTTCGATCGACTGAGCGCAAGAAAAAAAAAGGAAACGTTACTACTTGCATTTAAGCGTATAGAAATAATGAAATATCTTTTTAAATTAATGAATATTTTATGAATGTCTGTACGAATTGTAGATCGATTGATCCCTAAATGTCTTCAACTTTGAAGGTTCCATCAAAAAATTTTTTTATCAGGACAAATGAGTAAAAAAGAAATATTTGAGCAGCGTTTGGAACGAGTATTTTTTATAGCAAAGAAATTCTTTTTTACGACGTAAGAAACTCTTAACTTAGGCTTAAAGGAATTGAAGAGAAGAAAAAAAAGGTAGCGAAGCTGAGAGAGAATTAGAGTTCTGAAAGATCAAGAATGGATCTCGTATAATAGTTGCTTTAGTCTTTTTTCGTTGGAAGACCTTTTCCCAACTCTTTTACTCTTTCTCTCTTACGAGAACGATCTTTGAAGCGATTGGATATTCTTGGCTTTTGCGAATGGGATAAAGAGAGAAGGAGAGCAGGAGAGAGCAGAAGCTCCGGTTATCCGGAGCGAAGATATCGTCTCTGTGAGATGGGCCCAACATCCCTTTATACATATATATTTAACTGACTAACTTAAGGTCACTATTTGCTGAATTTCACGCACAAATTCATGCGAATTACGCCTTTTAGCTTGTCAACAATCAATGTGTGTATGTATAGGGATGCAGGTCTCGCGTAGCTCGGTAGCTCGCCATTATATTCGCATTATAATCCCATCAAGGGACCACCCCAACTAACCGGACAACCGGACGAATAATTCTCTTCCTTTCTATTCATTTATTTTTCTCACTCTCTCTCTCTCCCTCTTTTTTCTTTTTGCACAATAAAAAAATATAGATAAATCCATACCCAATTGGACCAGTATTTTTTTCGTGCCATGAAACTCGTGACTGAAGGTCAAATAAATAAATAATCAGTAGATTTGGATCAAAATGATTACATCAAAATTATCATTAGATGCTTTTTTCATTTTTTTATTTATTTATTCTTTCCACAGTTTCTTAAAGCAAGGACTTCAAACGTTCAAAAATGATAAGAATTCAATTCGATTCAAATGCAACGCTCAATTAGTCCCTCACGTTCCTCCCCTTCGTTCATGCACCACTTTCTTCGTGAGCAAATATACAAACCGAGTGAAAGTACGAGATGTCGAAGCTGTATTACCGGTTAAGTCAGTATAAAAAAGAAACATGAAAAACGAACTTGTGACTATTTTTGTTATTTAAAATGATGAATCATTTTATCAATATTTTTATAAGAAAAATGAGCAACCTATTTTCAAGTTTATAAATGAAAAAACTCTGAAGTTCCAATCGCGTCAAGATTTTTCGAATATACTATTTTTTCCTAAATTGATTTACTTCCAATAAATAGTGTTCCATGGTAAGCGGTGATTTATATCTTGAATAAAAATTTTAAAAAACTTTGCAGATATTTATTATTCAGAGAAGACGAGCGTTGAGTGACAGAAGGACAAAAGTTTAAATGTAACCAAGCGTTGAACAAGAAACGATTCGAATGAAATTGCATAATCAAAAAACTATGAAAATGATTTAACGACTACGGTGTTGAGCAAACGACCATGACGACGACTGGATTTTTAATTTTTAATTACCATTTGCCAGTTCTAAGCGTAAACAAAGTATCGTGGATTTATAAAGTTTATTTGTATTGCGAGAATCGGTTTGTTTCTTTCTCGAGTTTTCGCGTTAGAACAACGAAGGAAGAGCGTGGCCAGGATAACGCTCTGCCGGGCGTCTCAGCATGGCCACTGCCGTGTTCGCAGATTCTCTCAGTGCTCCTTCTTCTGCTGTTGCTCTCTCGAGAAGAGCAAACGAAGGACGCCCGCATTCCTTGTCTCAACCTGGTATAATACGAGGAATCGCGAGAGCTGGCCAGCTTGGACCTCTCTCTCGTCCTCTCTTTCTCTATCTTTCTCGTGGTCCATCGGCTCGTCCACCGAAGAAATATCCACCAAAAGCACAGGGGGTTGATATTCGTGTTTTGAGGTATAACGCATGGGCGAAAACTCATCAAATTCCCTACTCAAACGTCGACCTGAATCTTCCAAATTCTTTTGACACATACAGTTAATGGTTTCGTACAAATGACGATCATCAACCCTTGCTCTTAAGCAGATTGCTCCCAATGGTGAATTGAAAAAGAAGAAGAAAAAAAAAAACAAACCAAACAAAATCATACTGAGAAAAAAAATGTTCATTTGAATGGTCATTGGAAATGGGAAACCTTCAGAAGAAAAGGAAACATTTCATTGACAATTATAACCAAAAAGCACTGGACATTTGAGTTGTGTCATCGTGAATTTCGATTTGTTCGAAATGATTTGAAGAAACAATGCTGTTTCAGTCAATTTCCAACTTACTCGAATACACAGTAAACATACGCGATCTTTGATAGAAATTTTTCTTTATCCACGATTCCACAGATGTCAACTACTACGAGACTCTACTAGCTCCACCTTGTCCTGAATAATGATTAGATTAAAAAAAAAAAAAAGTTTGTATGTATCCGCATAGTACGAGACTTTGTCAACACCTGTCGTGATCGCTGAATCATTGATACGTGAAAACAAATAAACGAGGTAACGAAATAGCCCACGAATTCCATTGGGTATACGTGAAAAGAGAAGGTCGTATAGAAAAAATAACTATAATCTTACGTCACTCAATCATGTTTTTATAGAGTCCAAAACATACAAACTATACATGACACTGTAACGAGTGTTGACGGATAAGAGAGCTTGCGCTACTTTATTTTACCTATCGAATAATAGTTGCGCAAACCTTTTTTCTTAACCATGATTTTATATTTTACATATTTATATGTGTGCTCGTATGACTTCGACAGGAAGAATCCAATATATGCTGTAAGAGACTTGAGAGAAACGATATGGAAGTATAACTACCTACATATATTTTCAACAGGTAGTACGAGATGGCCAACAGTAGCACATACAACCAGTCACACACAGATAAGGATGACGCATGCTACAAAAACTTGTTTCTACCCATAGCAGGTTATATATATATATATATGTATACACATATAAAACGTGCACGTCTACACATTTGTATGCACGTATATCCACGTAAGGATGTAACCGCAATCCGTATTGAATGTTGGCGCAATTGTAACGTTCATTGGCCTCGTTCAACCAGAAAACAACAACATAGAATATACATGTACTACCAACACGACTAAACATACACGTTTTATCATTGGAAATCACAAAAATAAAACAAATTTCAAACATTCTTTTTCGAGTTCCAGACGAATAACTAATTTTCCTTCGTTCGATTAAAATAGTTGTCTCTTCAAAGCGTTTTTCTACAGATTTGTTTTCAATTTTGAGCACGCATTCAAGGCATTATTGTAAAACTATGTGCAACATTTCAAAACGATTTATCATCCAATATTCGAGACATTGGCAATCAATGATTGCATAGTTTTAGATTTTACAGATTTTTTTTTTTTTTTTTTTTTTTTTTTCAATTATAGAAGAACATGCGATAAATCTTTTAGCCTCGGAGATACGGCGATGAAAAGTATAAGATCGAAAACTCTCGTCACCAATTACAAGTTTTTTTTTTTAGCCCGCAGGTTTACTAATCTTATAAACATATGAGACTAAATTTGTTAATTTTTTGTTCGAAACATTATTTGTATGTTTTTCTAAACAAACATTGAACAAGGCTCGATCGCGTGTTTATCATTTCATCGAGTTATTGTTAAATGTCAATGTTTGTCAATATTTGGGAAAAACAGAAAATTTAATAGAGAGAGAGAGAGAGAGAGAGAGAGAGAGAGAGAGAGAGAGAGAGAGAGAGAGAGAGAGGGAGAGAAAGAAAAAAGTTAATGTAAATACAGCGAGAATAATATTCCACAACAATTTTCGATGGCACAAAAAAAAACAGAAAGGGAATTTCGTTTGGCGAAAATTTCTCGGTTACGTAAGACAAGAACGATTATCATGAGAAAGCTCCACTTTACGCGCATTTTCGACCGAAATATCTGCCAAACTACCGTTAGAATTCTCGAGTTCTACGAAAGATGAAAATATAAAAAAAAAAAAAAAGAGAATCGGGGCAACGTTGGTCAAGGGATTAGATGATGATGAAAAAAAAAAAAAAAAAATACAACGAAAAAACACGCATTTTTGAGGAATCTTTGCTCTGAACACACACTGGCTCGGGGCTGTTTCTTCAATCATTCCGATGTGTAATTCTCTTGAAATTTCCAGGGGCAGGAAACAGGGAGAAGAGAGAGAGAGAGTGAGAGAAACACTGGCTCCGGTCTTTATGGCGTATAATAATAATCGTATAAGAGCATGGACCGAACGAGATCGGAGATGATCCGGGAACTACCGAACTAACGACGCCATTTCCCCCAGGGCGTTAAGAAATGGGAACCAAACGCGATATGTGATGAAGCTCAAAATAGCCACATCCAGATGATGCCTGATGTAAACCGCCAATTAGGACCAACAAAACATTCACAAATTTTCGTTTTTTATGACCGCATATTTGTCTAAATGACAAAATTATGTTTTTATTGTTTTCTCTATTTTTTTTTTCATCGAAAAAATAACGCTCGTAGTAAAAGAAAGGAAAAATCATTAAATTCAATTGAAAAAAGGGTTATTTAGACGATTTGGAATTTCTGTTGATCGATCAAATTAATTTCAATAATTAACTTTCAACCTCGAAATTAATTCTTTCAATCGATCAAATTACATGAATTATTCGACTTCGATAATGATCAATAACGACGACCACAACGATACCATTAATGAAAAAGAAATTAATTGAAATACGGAAACATCAAACATAAAAATCATGATTTTCAAAATATTTTATTCAATTTAATGCGAGTCGTCATTGAAACTCGGACCAATCATGTGAAAGAAAGAAATTCCTTTTGCCCGGAGGGTCCAAGGGTAAAAAAGAAGGTAAGAGAAGAACAGAACCAACGCGTCAAATACCAAAAACGAGAATTTCTTTTGGGTCTAAAAGATCACAGACCATTAAGAGCCTCGGTGTGATTGGATGAAGAATCATCATCAAGTTCCAGGTATAAAAAAAGAGGTTAATCATACGAGAAATTAAACAAAAATGAAAAAAAAAAGGAGAAAGAGAAAACACTAAGAAAAAGATGAAGGAAATAATCATTTTTCAGATTCCAGTCGAAACTACGTGGCAAATTAGAGTCACGATGTATTTTTTTCTTATCTCTTCACTATAGTTTTCTACGCTGATCGTCGTAGTTTTTTTTTCGTCTACCAACATACGCGTTCGATAAGCTTGCATTCTTTAATGCCTAAAGTATTTAAAAAATACTCAAGACCTCGGAATCATTAAGGAAATGTTTAAAAAGTGACTAAGAATTCATATTTTCAAGTTTTCTGTTAAGAGTTCGACCTAAAATTAATATTTCTCGAAGTTTTTGAATCCTAGAGCTTCTTATATTTGAAATTGAGACTCTGGTGAGTAATATTTTGCCTCATATTCGAGTCCCCTTCAAAATGGTATTAGGATTTTTCACGAACCATAATTTTTCTGTTTTTTTCTAATTTTTAGAAATTTTTAAGACGATTCTCAACATTTATTTATGGCATTGATATCTCATTTTTCTCGATGCCTCGATCATAAGATTGATATCTGCGAAAGACTCATGGAAATACGTTCAGAAGTTCTCCAGTGCACAGACTTTTATTTATTTTACAGTTTTCAATGAATGCATGAGATTCAAAAGTGTGGATGGGTACGAATATTTGCATTGTATTTACTACGTTACTGATTCAATTTTAAGCTGAAACGTTGCTAAGAATTTCTTGTGCAGCATACGTTATGTGCTTGTGTAAATCCTGATACGTCAACGAGCCATTGCTCGGTAGAATCACGTTCTTATTCGCTACCAGACTTACAATATGTATTACGCACTCTAGATAATCGTGCACCGTAGCATGTTCTCGATAGGAGTCACTATACACATGCAAACATATATATAAGCTGATAAACCCACATGTAAATAATAGTATACAATGTTGTTGTGATTTGAGACTGAATTTTTCAGGAGCCATACATGAAACTTGCTAATTGAATTACTCTCGTGTACCATAGATACGTCAGAGAAGTTAATTGAAATCCGCTGATTAAATGTAACAGCAGAACTGTTGTTAATACATATTATTCGCATCGTGTTGGTGCGGTGCTCATTAAATCTCGAAAGTTAATGAGTTTTCTTTATTTAATAGATAAAAATTAATTAATTGATTAATTGATTAATTAAATTTCAATTTAAAAGGAAGGTTCACTATTTCGAAAGAAATTCAAACTGGATTTTTTTTTTAAAAATGTTTATTTATCAAACTATTGAAACTTTATATATTTATTATGAATATTCCAATTCTTTTAGTTGCTCAACTAGATTGAAATGCATTGAGAAAAAAAATTGTGAATCGAAATGATTGCATATTATGTTGCATGAAAAACTTGTCTGAAATATATTTTGATGTTCGTATAGTCTCGATGTATTTAATCGAACTTTTGACATGAATGAAAACCCTAAAAATTGGACTGCTTCCAAATGATTGAACGACAGAATTATAGATGTGGATATTGATTAACGTTCATAGATATTTATAGCGTTTGGGGGTAAAGACCAGGAAGGCACGTCCACATTGGATAGTAATTTCAACGCGTGTCTTCCGCTTTGAGATTCAAAGCGTTGTGATATCTTATGAGACACATGACTAAAAGACGAAGAAGTGAAGTAGTAGAAAGAGGTGAAGTAAAAGAAGAGAATGGTGAAGGGAAGGCGGAAGGGGGGGGGGCAGGTAAAGTGAATTAACGCCGATCGCGAGATGCACGCGTGAGTGTGTTTCGTACTCGCGATTCTGTCTGTATTGGTGATGAAATACCAGTGTCAAGTCTCGCGCCACGAAGCCCCGGAAGAAAAAGGTACTTTACAAGAGAGACCGAGGGGAAAAAAAAAAAAAAAAAAAAAAAGCAGAGAGAGATTGCATGCGGCGACATCGGTATACACACTTTGAAACGAAAGAGGAAAAACGAGTAATCGCATAAGGAATAAAACGAGAGACGAGGGGAGAAAAAAATTGCTCAGCTCTTCGTCCTAGACCAATATGGTGAAAGCATTCGAATGTGTACACGATATAATCCATAAAATGAGTATATAAGTTTAAATGTTCGTATTAAAAAATGAAGATTGAAAAGAACCTCAAAGATAAAAGAAAAGAAAAACCTAATCATTTTCACGTTCACAAAATTCAAATTTTCTTTTTGGTTATTCATCGAAAATGGCATTCATTCAAATTCCATAAAAACTCGTGTATTTTTCTACGGTATTCGTCACTGTAACCGCATTAATGAGTCTTCAATATTTTATCTCAAATTCGACACGAATTATTTACGTTTTCAGGTGAAAATAGAAATTTGAGGCTCCACTTAAGGTCGTAGTTTCGTTAAAGATTGCAGAACTTTACGAGCGTTCATATGGGAAGCAGTCAAACATTGACATTCTACGAAATGATTCCGAAAATTTACTACAGTTTTTTCTTTCTTTTTGTCTCAAGTACAGAGCAACACGTAACGAAGTTTTTCTACGAAAATTCATAACTTTGAGCGTTTAGTTTCGGATTTACAGCGATATAAAGTGTGAGCTCTGTAATTTAGATGTTTGCAATGGTGGTTAATCAATGAATTTATTATCAATTAATTTCTCAAACTTTAAACTTCATATTAAACATTTTTCCCGAAAGTTTAAATGTTTTTACATTGCTATGAGATGAAACAACGATGATCCTAAAGTTATATCCAAGTTAATGAAAATTAATTGGAATAATTTGATAGAAATCGAATTATATGTTGGGATTCGATCATTGCCAAATAATTAAATTGTGAATAACGTTTCAATTGCTTATTTATAGAAAAAATTGTCATGAAAAAAACCACAATGGCACATTGCGTAGCCATTTACGCATCATTTTTCGTTTGTTTGTCATTCGTTAACCTAATGCTATATTTTTTCATTTTTTTTTTCTAATGACAGACATAATTGCGGTGTATGCGCACATTCGCGTCTTGTTCTTTTCGCTCGTTATATCGAAGCTTTTCTTTCACCCGCGGAGCTCGTCCGGTTTTCGCGTTCGCGCGAGAGAGTGCTGTTTTCTCGAGAGAGAACATCAAAGACGGCGATAAAACTGGCGAGTGCCTGATTCAGTGACGACAAGCGCAGCGGGATTCCTAGGCTCTCCGCACGTTACCGACAAAGTGGTGCGAACTTGGACCACTGTTGTGAATTTGGACGACTTTTTGTCCCATGATTTTCAAACCAAGACGACAGCGTTTTAGCGCAATCTTTTCGCAGAGAAAAATTGAATGTACGAAAAACGAGTCCGTAGAGTATTTTTGTTGGATATTAAAAAAGAGGATATTAAAACTTTTTTTTTCAGACCTTGAGCCATTCCCGTTAATTATTTTCTCTCAGAAAACACTTGTTATCCAATAATAAACGTAGAGATTTTCCATTTTAGGAACTTAGGAACATAGTAGGAATGTTGAGAAAAATAAAAATAAAAAATATTCCAAATTCGCGCCAAGCCTTCTACGGAAGAGTGTAAAATTTCCTCATGCAAGTGCTAGAAATTCTTAACACCAGAGATATTTTCTATTGCATAAATATAAACCTGTAGTAAATCAGACACACATGCACACGTACGTGCGAGACTAAAGGATTCTTATACTACGTGATTGGCTTACCAAAAAGGGCGAAAAAGAGATAGAAGAAACAGCAAAACATTAGACAAGTGTATGTGAAGAGAAAAATAAAAGTAACGTATAAATATAGTGCATAAACATAGTGTGTTGGTACAACTCTCCAATAGCACGACTTCATTATTCCTTTCTCGCACGTGCGAGTACTCACGAGCATGAATATTTCTCCGACCTCTTAACAAACGCCTCTCATGTACCCTCTAAATTCAATTTACATTTGTTATTTATATTCGAACAAATAATGATACGCAATTAAAAGATTCTGCAGAATCTTGACAGTAACTGTAAACATAAATGCAACTACAACGTCAAAAACGTTTAAAAATGACTGTCGTCTGAATCCCGCATTGAAAATCGAGCCAAAATCATGTTACAATTCGAAGAAAATTCATATAACGTATTATTGTTTGTAAATGTCATTTTTACACTCGAAAAACGTTATGTTAAAACAACTCAAATGATAATTCGTAAATTAAATGATTAGACAAAGTATCGAGTGTTATTTCCCATTCAAACTTTCATAAGTTATTGAGCCTGTACACGAATTTAAAAAAAAAATTGGTTTCATTCGAAAGATCGATTGTCACATGACTCCAATTGGCAAAATATGTATTTACGGTAAAATTAAATTGTATTATAACGAGAGTAGTGAATGGTGAGAATGTGAAAGATATTATTGAACATGTGAAACAGTCACACAAGAGAATATTTGCATTCAAGTTCTCTCTCTGTCTTTCATTCTCTAAAAAGATGCAGCCATAGTTACATATGGGTATAAAAAAGAAGAGGATCGCTTCATAAATTTGCAATAAATTATAAATTGTAATCAGACGCGGGGAGGCGGTGGAGAACTCGTCGATGCATTATTGATGGCGCTCCTGGGATTATTATGCGCTGGTCGAGCTCGACTGCCGCGAGCCAAGGACCGAGGCCACGAGAAAAGAGCAAATAATCATTTTCGTGTGTTGCAAACTTATTCGGCAATAAAAAAAATAACAGAAAATAATGTAAGGAAGCAAATAAAACAACTTCGCGAGACGGAGAAATTTTTCTTCAATTTCGTTAATTAATTAATTAATCACGTTATAATGAAATATCAATTTGTCTCAACTGCAACATTTCTGACAAGAGTTATTAATTTTGAGCTAATATTTATTTACTTATTAAAAGTTTCCCCCACAACACTGTTCCTGTCCCTGTTCTTACGAAACCTCCAGAGGGTTGCCCACAGCTACTTCTTTTTCCTAATGCGCTATTTTGTTCTATTTCTACACGAGGGCCAATGGAAACTGTCAAAAACACGACGATATGGGTGGCTATAGTTTTACTGGAATTGAGTTTGTTTTTATCATCGAAAACTCAGAAAAACTACTGCGCGTTCCTGCTATTGATATCATGTGAGTTGGAGTATGGATAAACGGTCACCCAACCAAGTATTGACCTCGCCCGAGGCTCCTTAACTCTTCAGATCACAAAGACTACACAGCGACTATTCTATTGAACTTCTAATCAACAAAAACTCATTTAATCATGTATGCATTAATTTATTTTCATTTTCTCGATCTTGTGACCAATATAATAATCTCGTTTATAGCATAAGCTCCATCTTTTTTTCGCAACGACTTCACTTTGCGAACGAATGACTCAGCCGCGTGTATAGACTGTGGAAAATTCATGCTATAATTATGATAATCAGACTCTACACTTCATTTCTCTCTCTCTCTCTCTCTCTCTCTCTCTCTCTCTCTCTCTCTTCCTCTTTCGTTCTGTACTCGTGTGTAAAAATGTTGAGACTCGCGACCCAATGTTAAAATTTTGCGTAAGCGAACAACACGAACCCATCGGTGTAAAATGTGCGAGAGTATAGTCACAAGGTCGTGTTAATTGCTCGATAGTTATTGCAAAATGATGGTCAAAACAATGTTGTGGAAGCAAACATCTTTTTAAAAATTCATTATAGCATTTTGCATTAAATGATTGTTTCTCCAAAAAAAAAAAAAAAAAAAGACAAAAAGGCAATTATAGGAAGATTTCACGTGTTCACAAGATTCAGGAAGAGTCTAATTTTTATACAGAAATATTATCTCACGTTTTGAAAGCAACCAACCGAAATGTTCAGAAAAAAGAAATCTTTTTTTTTTTTTTTTACCAAACTAATGTCAGAGGATTAAAGTAAAAAAAAAAATAATTTTCGTTTAATCGCTTTTGTTGACCTATTCACTAGAAGTTGGTGAAGAATTGTTAATATTTATCAAGAATTGTAAATCTTCGAAGTTTATATCGCACGAATGCATTGGCGCATTTTTTTCAGCGGCAAAGACGTGAAGAGACCGAGAGGGGGTTAAGTAATCCCTTTCTCTCAAGAACGAAGTGTAGGCTTCGCCTTTGAGACAAGACGCCGCGACATTCTTCGGATATTTGCACACGGGATAAAACAAAAAAAAAATAGAAAGAAAAAAAAGTCACACGTACTACACGTATACGAGATAGATCGAGAGGCAGAAAGAAAACCTTTCAGAAATATGCATTGGATCTATCAGCCGCGAGCTCTGCCTCTTCCGAGGCTTACGGGACTCATAATAGTCAGTTTTAATCAGTGGCAATTAAAATTTATTAATAGTTTTTAATTTTCTAATGCTGCGTAACGAACGAAAAAAGAAATTTTCAAGCCTGAAAAAAAATATCGAATTCTCCATCAAAGTTTTATGAGTAAAGTCATGTCACCAGAAAAGCCCATTAAGTTGGAAAAGGATTAGGATGAAAATATAGCTGTGCAGTTGAATTCTATCGACAAAGGAATTCGAACAGAAAAAAACGGAAATCCAAAACATCCAAATATGTAGTAGAAATGTTCAAGCTATTAGGAATGTGTAAGGTCCACTCATGTAAGGAATTTTGGCCTTTTTCGGGCCTAGCCTCGAATAATATGGGTATCACGACGCTCAGGTATGTTTTATATACGAAAAGGTATAAGGAGGGGTTGGGGGAGGGGTCGAAAATATAGGACCTGAGAAAATAAGAAGATGTTCAAAAGTCACGTTTCTAGAGTCACGTAAAACGTAGTCGACGTAGAAACCTTCAGTCTCGTCGTTTATTTTTTTATGTTCTTCATTCCTATCTGCTTTATATCCAAAAAACAAAAATGCAGCGAGCTTTTTTCTTATCTCATGATTATGATCTTGCACTCTTTCAACATTCTACGAACGTGACTTGGTCTACCCTCGAATTTTTAATTTTTCAAATACAAAAAATGGGACTATGAAAAAGCGCTGTCTATTGAAAATGAAGAAAAATTTCAAAACTAATGTTACTTCAATTTTTATAGTGCATTTTAAAGTAACAATAAATGAGACTGCTCGAACCGAGAGTCGTGTCGTATCCTCTATACACACGTGCACACATTTATTACCACAAAAGAATTAACATTGTAGTGAAGTTGTACTGCATGAATATGGAGAAGAAGCGAAAAAAAAATTTGCCTCGTTCGTCGAACGACGGCCTCTGGCGCAGCCTCGAAAGGTATTTTGCACCAGCTATATTTACGCAGGGTAAATGAGCCAGGGGACCGTGTACAGTAAAGTACAAACTTCAAAAGAGAGAAGAAAGAGAGAGAGAGAGAGAGAGAGAAGAAGAGCAAGCGATCGGGAAGTTCTGACAGAATATTCATGGCTATGCATTTGTCGCTTAACAAAAAATCAAGAGAGCATATTCAAACCCTTAAAGTATCAACTTAAAAACGCACCAGTAAGAAAAATAATTATGACGAAACGGACATTAATATTTGCCGAAATATTTCCGCTACATCATGTCCAAAAATGTCCATTCAAACCTTAAAGAATGTATAGACGATGAAATTATAAACAAAAATGTCTTAGGGCACATGGCGATCCGATGGAAACTTGATGAGATATTGATTGGCTCCATCTTTACGAATTAATATGTCAACACCAGTGCATTGGAGAAAAAAAAGTGTTAGGACGTTTTGGTTAAGATTTTTGATGTCTATCAATATTGCTGCAATAATTTAAATCAATTTATCGGACACCCTTTACATGAACATTCCTAGAGATATTAGTCCGTAAAAGTCTCGCAATATTCAAGCAGACAAGAGGCCCCTGTTGGGTATGATTATTAGACCGAGCTGAAGCGGTAGAAAAGAGATCAAGTCCAACGTAATTTGCATTCTCGAGCAATTGTTTTCTCATTACGGACCTTTAGACCGTGCGCAGGCAAGTTTTTAAATTCCTAACGGTGATGCACCAAGAGTCGAAGGAAAACTGCCCTCTTTTGTTTTTTTTAAACGCGATCTCGAATACAAAGTGCTTGGAGAATTTTTATAAACTAATAATAAGTCGAGTCTATTATAGAAATAACAAAAACAACGAAGATGATAATATGTAATCATAACTTTAATGATAATACGATTATCTTTCATTAAGCCATTTCTCCATAGCGATATTTTTTTTCTTTTTTTAAGACTTAAAACTAATTTACTATCACTTCACTACGCGGATGAGAATTTTTTTAACCTCAGTTCAATTCTTGCGTTTTATTTATAAATTTTTCGACTACAACTGCAAGCAAAGTATAAAACAATTTCTCTGCTTTTTTCGAAATTTATATAATTTACAGAATTGACGTGTAATGAAAAAGCGCGTTCGTCTGCGAGCGCATAATCGAGAGCCTTTGCGGGATCGGATTTCGATTTCGAACGCACGCCTTCGTCCACTTTGACGATACTCTCGATGTGCACGCTTTCCTACTGCATCCATCGAAAGAAAAAATGTAGGCCTCGCACAATGATTATCCCATAAAAATGAAGATAAAGCAAAAATTGCGTATGTATGGCTTCGTAATCTGAATTTTGGATAAAAAACAAATACGAAACAAGTGAGCGTTCGTAAATATGAAAAATGGAGTATGAAGGAAGAATTTTTTACTTTATCGTAGAAGTCTCGACACAGTCACGTTCGAAAGTAAACTTATCAGTTAATTTTTCAAAATTTGAATACAACTTGAGCAATTTTACAGTAACATCTTATAAAAATGTAAAAACATCTAAACTTTCAAGAAAAATGTCTAATATGAAGTTTAGAGTTTGAGAAATGACCACGTTGCCATTATTTAATTTATAGAGATTATACTTTGATCGCTGTATCTGGAAAACTAAACATTCAAAATTGTTGATTCGGTAAAACAATACTTCGTTATATGCTTTTCTGTAATTAAGAAAAAAAAAAGGAAAAAATCTGTAAAAAAGTTTCGAAGTTATTCCACTTATACTGTGCAACCTTAAAATATGAAATGTTGTATATAGTTTTATGACAGTGGACCGAACGTGTCTTCAAAATAAATAAAATTCCACCTACAAACGTTTTAGCGAAATTATTACCTGAATGTTTATCGAACGTGCACTGAGTGATATGCCCGCATATTTGTAATGTGGGTACGATATCGTCGAACGCATTGTCATCGTCGCTTGGATAGAGTCTTGGACATGGGGAGCTCGTCTCGTCGGCGCCGCGTTACTCGCGCGAGCGTTGCAGCCCGCGGGGATTCTAACCAAGTGCGCGGGTGCTGCTTGCGATCAACTGTTTCTGTCTTTCTTTCTCTGGTACTTGGACTAGCGAGTTTGCTTATTTCTCTTTCACTCACTAGTGCATTTGCTCTTCTGTCTTTTACCTACTCGCGCGTTCGTTCGTTTGTTTTTCACCTACTCGCGCATTCGCTCTTCTGTCTTTTACCTACTCGTGCATTTGCTCGTCTCTCTTTTACACACTTGCGCATTCGTTCGTCTGTCTTTTACTCACTCGCGCGTTCGCTCATCTCTCTTTCACTCACTCGCACGTTCGCCCGTTTCTCTTTCACCCACTCGCGCGTTTGCTCGAGTCTCTTTTTCTCTCTAGCAGGCTCCCGCAATCCGATTGCGGGAGTCACTGCAACGTGGGTACAGCGCACATGCGCGACGGCTCTGGAATGCGCGCGAGTTTTGCGTCTCTCTTTACCCCGGGACCCTGCTCTCGCGTCCGTTGGCGCTCCGCGGCCGTCTTTCATTCCACGCTACGACGTGCCATCGTGCGGTTATAAACTGTGAGCCACGGGAGAGACGAAGAGGTTACGAGTAAAATTGTATGTACCCCTCTCCCAAGAGCTTCGCGTGCGTGAACGAGACACCGTAAAGCGAGAGCTCTGTAGAAAAAGAGGACGAGAGAGAGAGAGAGAAAGAGACAGATACTGTGTATACTGTACATATAGTACGCAACCACAAGATGTTGAGAATCGGCGCGAATGGAGAGAAAACGTCCGTGGATGCAACGAGATAATACGTGTGGCCTGTTTTCTCTCGAAAACAGTCATTTTTATACAAACGCAATTTTAAAAAATTTAATTTTAAATAAAATTTTTTATACAAATCGAGTGTCATTTTTATACAATTACGAACTCGTTTAAATGATTTATTCTTAATATTTCTAAATATTATTGAAAAATGTACTGTTTTATCATTTCAATAAATGAGATTTCAAAACATAATAAATTTCACGTATTCGTCTATTTTATTCAGATCCTTAAATTCGATTTTTCTGCCGGAAAAAGAATTTTGATAATATTTATTCGCAAAACGTAATGATTTCATACAATTTTCATAAAATTTCATATGTTTACACAAACATGCCGATCGGTCACGTGAAATAATGGGAATTTAAAATGTCGAGGGAACCCTTGCAACGCGGAACGTCGATTGGTGGCGGTAGTGGCTTACGCGAGGGGAAAGGAAATCTTTCCCCCCCCCCCCCGCCTCTCTCGCTCTTTCTCTTTTCTTTCTCTTTCTACCGCGATTGTGAGATCGAGGATTCCGTCACGATTCCGCGAGAGCGCGGTCTTGCTCGGAACGAAAGCTATTACGAGTCGGCAGCCAGAAGCTATCTTACCGGTCCGGATTCCTCGTCAGCTTGGTGCATAGGTACAGGAATTGTAAATATAAATATATATGTTTACATATAACTGTATGTATAAATATGGTTCTTCAAATATATGAAAAGTTACTTGAAAACGGATTTATTTTTTTATATTTCGAAGTGTATCCTTGCGCAGCGTTTTTTTTTCGCAACGTTTCACTATGATTCATAAAATTATGGAGTTAACATGAATTTGCATCGTTTTTAAACAATAGTTTCTGATTATTCGTTCACTTTTCAACTTTGCTTCTATTTTTCATTCCTTGTATATCCAAATAACAAATTTCTAGCAGACTTTAGTTAGCATTTTTCAAAACTTGTCCACAAAGACGCGATAAACAAGACAAGAATGTTATATTTCGTAACTAGTTTTTTAATTCGTAGAATTTTTTTGCCAAAACGTTCATTCGCTCTCTTATTCAATGGCTACCTGTAGCATTTTCTGGAAACACCGATTTTATCAACGCCCCTCCCATGGATCAGTAACCTTGACATTCTTTCGTGGTAGTTTTTTCGCGTTACTCCGATCGAGCGAATCCGGTGAGAGAGAGAAGCGAAAATAAAAATTGCGGGAATTTCACGTAAGATCTCGAGGTTATTTGGAAGTTTGAAAATTCTTGTTGATTCTTCGTAACCAACGGTTAACGATGTATGAGATTATTGTAGAAAAAAAAAAAAAAAAGCAGAAGGAACTCGTCAATTTCCAGTGGATTGTGCAACTTTTTCAAAAAGCAAGGAAGAATATACAACGAAAAATTATACTCCAAATCTTTGCTCGGATAAAGATTTGGTGGTAAAGATTTTTTTCATACAGAATTGGCAAACGACCATTCGCGTTATTAAACAACACTCACTTATTGATAAAACTAATTATTAATTTTTAAAAACTAAAAAAAAAAAAAAAAAAAAAAAAAAACCTAATTGTCTCACCTTTGAGCGCGTCTCGACGACGAGGATCACTTATCTCGGCAGCATGCCTGCTTAATAATCCGGTAATCCAATATGACACGAGATTGAAAAAAATATTAAATCGAAAATACACAAAAATATGTATCGCGTACTATAATTGACGCGGTGACGCTTGTGTCAAACGCTTTTATCGACAGGTGGCTCGGCGCGTTTGAACGTTAGAAAAAAAAAAAAAGAAAAAAACGAATCACACTGCTCTGATTATCGCGGTATTTTTCAAAAAATGACAAAATACAAAAATGATTCACAGTAACGAAGAGATATTACGATTTCACTAATAATACTAATTCGTAATAAAATGTGTCGAAGTATATGCACACACAAACACACACACTTAAATCACAAGAAGAAGCGTAGCACAGTACGATTTTTTTGATTTTTACTTAATTTTATTCTTCTATGTTTAATTCACGCCCACTAAGATAACCCTCCGCAATATTTCAGGCGTCCACGCCTCGTCCCGTCAACTTTTTTGACATGCGAAACCTTTTTTTTTTTGCTTCCTTCAAGCGTGAATAAGAGAAAAAAAAATCACTCACGAGTCATGATTTTTTTTCGCCCTACAATCGTTACGTCCTCATTTTTAATATATAAAAAAAAAAGGGAATTTCTATCAACCTCACTTTCTATGATACGAAAATTGTGCGTTTTTTGTTTGTTTTATTCCTACCAACGAGAACACTATTTTTCTTGACAAATGAGAACACGCACGAACGAAATCGAAATAAAAAGCTCAACGTCAACCTCTTCGAACTACCTGCTTCACCGGCGGCCGGCGAGTGACTGACGGACTGGTTGTGGAATGCTCCCCTCTGTCCTTCTCTTTCTGTCTCTTTTTGCCTCTCACTCTCTCTAGCTCTCTCTCTCTCTCTCGCACTTTTTTTCTTTCTCTCTTCCGATCCCGATGCCTAGAATCGGCAACACGTTTCCTCAGTTTATAAGGGAGACGCAGGGATGTTTTACCAATTTTTATATTCAATCTTTTGTCTCGCATTCTGAACGAAAGATTTACGAGCTTTTATTCATATGCGACCATAATTAAAATTATAAAATATGGCGAGAATTTATATCCAAAAAATATTATATTTAACCCTAACTCGATCAGCACGCGTCATTTTTGTTCTCGCATTTTTCATTTCCTGTCAGTTATAAAAACTTGTCTCTTCGCACCTTATTCAGTATCGACCTTAATTTTGAAAATATCTAAATATGGCACTTTAGGCATTTTGCATAGACCCAATAACTGTTGAAATTATTTAAAGTTTTTTTGTCATCTTAATCGAACGATAAACACGTTGGGGACAAATGTTCACGTAAACCGAAATAAATTGCCCAAAAAACCATGTGAAGGTCAACAAAATTCTCTTGCGAAAGCTTTTTTCTTAAGAAGAAAAAGAAGACGAAATAAAATTTTTAAATTTATTATTGAAGGAGAGTTCAATTTTTATCGTAAACTTAAGCTTAACATTTTTTTTTCAAATGCAAATTATGACAAATTGATAAGTATCAATAAAAAAAGAAAATAAAAAAAAAATGTTCAGAATCATTTCGTAACTTATAACTTTTTCCAGGTTTATTTTACACCATAATATTGCATCATACATCACTATCTTATGAGTTATTATGTTTATTTTTAGAAACATCATTATTTTGAGAATTATTTTTATGAAGGACCTTCAACAACATATATTTTTTTATTACTTTATGACATGTAACGAATCAAATCCGAAGTGTGTTTTGACATAAAATGCTATGGCCTAAAATACAATGAACTGGTCTTTCGAATTCCGATGCTTTGGCACGTAAGAGTTATGGTCAAACTTTCCAATGTGTGGGTGCTTTCGACCAAATGATTTAAGAATCTTTCGACGAAATATAAAATTCGTGGCCGTGGAAATAACGCCATTGACAGAATTACTTTTTTTTAGAAATTTCTTTCTTTTTCTATATAAAAAAAGGAAATAATCTATGCTGCGATCTTATGAGGATTTCAAGTATAAATATTCGTATTTTGATTGTTTGCTTTTGGAATTTTTCTAAAGATGTACGTTTTTGAATGCAATGTTTAAGGATAATACAAAAAGATGTTAAAATTATGAAGAAATTTTAACGATTTTCTATGACCGGAATGAAAAAAAAAATTTTAAACGAAACAGTCACCCCTTGATCATAATTTCTAGAAGTATTTCAGAAATTGATAATATCTCGTAGTTATAAGACAAAAATTCCATCTCAAAACGGTGGCGATTTCTATAATAGTTTTTTTCACCGTAACGTCTCTATTTTTCTGTTATTTCCAATTTGAAATATTTCTGCTTTATACATAATTTAATTTTCGTCTATCGTCATTTATCGAAAGTAGTGACTTTTTTGAAATTGTCATGTTTCGCTAGACTGTTTATAATTTTTGACGGTTATTCCAAGACTTTCTTCCAAGTGAATTCTAAAAACGATTATGGTGGATTGTGAAAATTAATTCATCTTTTAAGAGTAATTGTCTTCAAATGATAATACAGAAAGCTTTATGGTCGACGAATGAATAAGTAGGAAAGCGATAATTTTATGACGTTAAAAAGAGATATTCTCTACCCAGCAAACAAAATAGTCGTACATTACCAGTAACCGCATTTCGTACGGTGCAACGTACAACGGTAAATAAATGTAGAGGCATCCTGTTTATGTTAGTACACGATATTCACACAGTTTTATTATAGTACGTCTGTCGTATGGATAACGGGCTTGAAATTTGGTTTGGTTGATACGTTGTACTGCCGTGGTACTAGTACGGTCCCTCTACAATACCGACGGCGGAGGGTTTGATCCGGCATTCCGACCACCCCCGAGTTAGCTCCCAAGTCTAACTTTTTATTATTTTTTTAACAAATTATAATTTAACAAAAAATTGATTTAAAAAAAATATAAATCATTGGTGGTAGTACAGTAGTTTGTGGTGGCGCAATGAGACCGTTCAGTTAGGGAACATTTTTCAAAAAATGAATTATAAAACTTAGCCCCCGACTTAGCCCCCCTCCCTTCCCCCCAAAAAAATGAATCGAGTTTTACCTTACGAATGTTTCAGGGGTCGACGTTAATATTATTCGGAAAACGGTGTATCTAATATATTCTTCACCGAAGTAAATCTTGCTAGCACGAAAATTGAAATTTTTAGGGCTAACTTTGTGGTGAATTTTAAAGTAGTTTATATAAAAAAAATTGACAACCTTGGTAAGCCTCGCTAGTATGAGAGATAAAATTAACATCGAAAATACCTCGACGTTTACTTCAATTTATTTTCAAATTTTATGCTAGCTAATTCACGCTATTGAAATGATTGATTTACTCACCGTTCGATGTCTTGTTCCGCCTCTCCGGGACTCGCCATCCAATCGTTCCGTGTGGGAAACTGGTAAAAGACCTCAAGTACTGCATAGATGGGATCCATTGCACGAGATACTCACTAAATCACATTTCACTTGTTTCCTTCCATTCGATGAAGATGCATTTCATAATAACGAACGGGCAATATTCATCAATGTCAATCCCGCACGAACAATCGAATTCGTCTCACGCATTTGTTTTTGGCTCAATCGGCGAATTAACACTTGAATTCATCACAATCCGCACTATCAAGAACCGCGCCGCGTATCTATTCTCGAGATTCGACCCGTATCCGTTACGCATACGCTTCTACTCGATGCCATTTAAACTTTACTTTCGAAAATGTTCACAGCTAACATTTGGGTTTAATCACAAAAGTAATTTTGATTCTAAAACAAGATGCTTTTCGATTTGTAAATACGATTTTTATTATTAACGAAAGTTTTTCAACATTACCCGTTCTATCTACCAAGAGCCGCGGTTAATAATGTAGAAAAATGCCTACGTTGACAAACAAATTTTTTCAAAAAAATTTGAAATTGAAAAACAATTCAATATAAGTATTATTTTATCTAAACTCAAAATCTTCTTGAAAAAAATGATTTCATACAAAATTGAATGAATGCAGAGCAATACTAAGTGACAGACAGTGTAACGACAGCTCTAACACATCTTCGTGGAGACCCCAGCATGCTCACGTTAGTACCACGCGTGCGTGCGTGCTCGCCTTTTTCAATGTTAAGCATAAGCAAGTTTCAAGAACCGTATATTGCTAAACATTGATGCAAGCGTACTTGTGTCGCGTTGCGCGGTGGGACAACAACCTCGACGACGACAGAGGTGGTCAGGTTGTGCCTGGACGTTGCATTGCTTACTTTCAGCTGCGACGGGCGAACCCAGACTTGCTACAGTACGCACGGGGCGCGTGAGCATTCGCGCGAATCTCAAAGTTGTGTTAGAAGGGTCACTATACTGTCTGTCACAAACTATCGGAACATTCGTCCTTTTTGCATGAACAAATTTGAATAGTTCTTACGATGTACGGACGAATCAATAATTCATTCGTTTGTTTGTCAACGAGGTTATTTTTTAAATCGTATTTCTACGTAAATAAAATTTAGAATTTGACAACTTGGAAATAAAACGTAATCACTATATCGATTTTTTTGTTTGTATTATTTATGAAAATAAAAATGAAATTCCTTTTCTTTAATTTTATTCAATAAAATTATTCATTTTTTATTCGTATTGTTTTTATTAAATAAAAAAAAAATTGAATCATAGAAAAGATCCTAGGGTTGTATAGTTATTTTTATTCGTTGAGGATTAAGAAGAATTCTACTCGCACTATATTTCGTTCACTCACATTTATCCGCATCGAGAAACGAAGCATACCGTTTAATTCACCGACCGACGCTCAGACCGCACTCTCCGCGTGTCGTCGGCCGGCGCCCGATTGATACTAGTCTTATCACGCTCTCCCGCTCACGCGACTGCCCCGCTCCTGCCCCACCAGTTGCGCTTCCCCGCTTCTCCCTTCGCGACGCGCCCGGACGGCGAACGTTCCCCCACTATGCAGCACGCTCAAGCGTAGCACGTACACGAGACTCACGGGAACGTGTCGAACGTAAACAAACCCACCGCGTACCACACAAGTTTACTTCGAAACAATTTATTCGAATTAGTTCATCTATTTCAATACATCGAAAAAAAAAATTCATCAAATAATAATTTTCGTTTAATTATTCAGCAAATACAATTTTATTATCAAGTATATTTGCTGAATAATTAAACGAATATAATAATTTGATAACCTTATTTTTAATATTATTATTATTATTATTATTATTATTATTATTATTCGATGATTTTATTTTTATGTATAATTACATACAATAATATATATAATAAATTTGTTGAAGAGTGAATAATGCAAATTCATTCATTTAATTAATATGAATCAAATGAATAATATTACATTGATAGATGTAAAAGTAAAATACACTTGTGAAATCAACTTGTAAGGTGGTGATTCTGGATTGTCTTAATCACGTCATTTACAGTATTTACATTCGTATACATTTGAAAACGTTCAAAAATACGATAAAAGCCACTCTGTATTACGACCATAAGATTCACGAAAAAATAAATAAAAATTTCAAATTACCATCGTAGGAGTACGGCGTACGCTATTTCGTTGCATCACGGTTGTAATACCGTGGTACCGTCTTGTACTTAATAGTACGTCTGACGGTTATCTGGGTATCTGGGTACTCGATGTTGAAAAGTTTCTGTAACCTCGACGGAGGCTTTTGTTCATGTTTCCGAATTGGCCACTATGAAAAAGCGCCTTTTCTGAAGAACCATCAAGAGTCTTGGTTGAAACTGCATTCTCTGTGGTTGTGGTAGCCCTCGAAGTTTGAGGCGCATGCGCGTTAGATCAATATCGCGCCACCATGTTGGTGGGGCGAGCATAAAACTGCTTGTAGTCTACTGCGTGCGATGTGAACGATAAGACATCGTATGGAGCACTATAATCCATTCTACAAATACGTTCGTACGTAGTACTGCGCACGATTCGCACGAAAGAAAATAAATACTCGTTTTGTACCAAAAATTAAGTCGCTGGTTGTCGAATCTTCTTCGCACCGGGAACGAAGCTGACACGGTGGCGCCCTCTTGTACCAAAATTGTGCATTATTGTACCCGCGTTTGATTTCGAACGTGACGAGGCTTCTTCGTGAAATATATATATTTTTTTTCATTCCAAGATTATAAATAATCCATCGAAATTTCGTTAATAATTATTCATTTATTGTAATTAAAATGAGATACATCGCTGCTCTTGACGTTGGAACTACGACTGTACGATGCTATATTATCGATCAGAATATTGTCACTATTTCATGTGCTACGGAAAAGGTTCGTAGTGTTTATTTGTTGTCATTTATTCATTGTTATTAGTAATTTTTCGTGCTTGTTTGAATTAATAAAAATCGTAGTAAATTGTAGTAATTAATCAAAATCGTAGCAAATGATTTATCCGTTTTATTGTATTCTACTTATTCATCGTGTTTCTTTACTCAATTACGAGGTTTTATTAACAGCTTTAATAATGTAAGTGTGCACAGACGAAAGATAAGACCAATTCCTATCAATATTTTATTTGTACTCCACAGTTAACTTCAAATAATTTGCAGTGATGTTCAATTTATTATCACTAATCAAGCCTTTATTTATTGTTTCCCACTGTAAATTGTAGTCAATGAGGTTTGTCAATATTGACCATTTCAATTTTTTCGAAATTGAAATAAAACAAAATAAATTATTGTTTTTCACTGTTTCATATATTTGTTTCTCTTATTCGAATATTAAAATATTCAAAATTTAAAAGTCTGGAGATTGACTTAAATTCTGAGATTGAAATGGGATTGTAGTTGCAAATTTTTTAATACATTTTACGAGTATAGTAAATATTCTTATTTGTTAACTTTCGGTTTGAAAATATTTGGAAAATAATTTCGTATTGTCCATCAATTTCTTATTTTATTTTTTATTTTATCATTAGTTTTAATAGCAGTGTGGAATTTCATTTAACAATTGGTAGAAATGCCAACTTTGACTTTTATTTATTTATTATGCGACTTCATGGCCAATGATTATTTTTAGATATTCGTCGGGCCCAGAAAAACTGAGGCCAAATTGCATGTTTCATTAATTAATGGAGGGCTGTTATTACGTAATAAAAAAACTTGCTAAACCTGTTTCTGAAACTGAAAAACACTCGCAGGTGCAGAATGTTTAATTCAGTCAAGATTTCAGGTCTCAAGCACTGTAAAAAAAAGAAAAAAAAAACAACTAGAGAATTATTTATTCGTAATTCTAAATACATTTTTTCAATCAATCAAACATCCGAAAAGTAGGCATTAGTACTGAAAATATTTCAAAATAAAATGAAATGTATGAAACACATAATTGAAAATCGTATTAAATAAGTATTACAAATGAAGGGATTTATGATTCATTTCGAACATAGAAATCGCTTCATTGGCGCAATTATTTTTTTCTGTGGAACAAAAAACGTGACGTCGATAAAACTGCACGGTATCTCGGTTCTTGCAGATTAATTTTTTTCCTTCTCTTTTTTACGATTGCCAACCTCGGTCGATTCATTGAATATTTATTCATCTCGTTTTTACAGAAACACAAATACCCATTCAGATCTTGTATTCAACGAATCACTTAGATCGTAAAATGTATGACAGTTTTTAAAAACAATTATCACTAATTATTCACTGGCTTTGCAAACCGTTTGTTGTTTTACTGAAGCTGAAATGAATTAAATGGATATTTAAATTATCGGTAGGTCGAACTACTCTATCCGAAGCCTGGTTACGTAGAGATCGACCCTGATGAACTATGGAGCTCGATTCTCAAAGTTATGAAAAATGCAATACACCGTAGGTTTTTTATAACATTTTAAATAAAACAAATGTTACATTTTTACACGTTGATTAACTTTTCACGTTTAATTGTCAAGCCTAACATTTATTTATTATTTTTCAACTATTATTCATTGTATAATCAATAAATAAATAAATAAATCGTGTACAAATTCATGATAGGCTCGAATTGCAGAAAGTGGCATCGATCCAAACTGCATCGCTTCGCTTGGTATTTCAACACAACGAAGCAGTTTCACGTCATGGAATTACGAGACTGGCAAACATTATCATAGGTAACTTTTTTACGCTGATGAAATTTTATAAATTAAATTCTTTGTAGTCGAAGAAAAAACGATTAACTTATCTGTTCAGATTCATAACGTGGAAAGATTTGCGAGCAGACTCGATGGTAAAGGAATGGAATTCCTCAATGACGATGAAAGGCCTTAGAATGGGAGCTCATCTTTTGTATACGATAACACGAAGCAAACGTTTTTTAGCTGGCAGTGTTGTAAAATTGATGAATACACAGGTATGTGTTAAAATAATTGAATAAAATTCAATAAGTGAAACACGATTACGTTAGTTATTAAAATGAAATAATAGAAAATAAATAAACGTGTCAAAAAAATAGAAACAGGAAAATATTACAAATGTTTATAAACGACGAACAAAGCTTCTTTTTTTAAACATCATTTGGAGTCATTTTGCAAACGCTTAGATAATTTCATACGTGTCAAAATCCCATGTACGTAACTTGTACGTTACAATCGAGGGTTACAGTGTCGTGTGTTGCCTTAATTGTAATTGCTCGTTCCTCAATTTGACCCCTGATGCCCGAACTAAAACACGTCTATCGGTACAGTCGTTTGCAAAAATTATTTAATGTTTGTTCCATTACGATAATGGCTGATACTAATGAGGGGGAGATCATTAAACGAATGCTACATCATCCCAGAGTCACTTATTATGAAGTCCCAAGAATTAAAAGTTTTTATATTTATAGCTCTTTTTTCAGGGTCAAAAAATACCGAACAATGTTTTTATTCTTAAAATTCATCAAGAAATAACATTTCATTTTAAGTATCACTGGCTGTTCCACGTGCATTTTATTTTATATTATAATTATAGTGATTATTATTAATGATAGTATTTTAATATTCAAGAGTTAATTTATTTACTTTTAATTACTCAAAAGTTCCGATTCCTGATATGAGACTTTTTATCATCAAATTCATTTATTAAAATTTATTAAAAATCAGTTATTTTTTATAATATTTATAAAATATTTTAAACAAACTTTTGGGGCTTTGTACAGATGACTTTACGATTAAGTTGGGCCTTGCAAAATGTGCCAGGACTTCGAGAAGCTGCCACCAGTGGAGAAGCTGTATTTGGTGGTGTAGATTGTTGGTTACTTTATAAACTTACTGGTATGTAGAAATGTATTTTTTTTTATTTTGATTTTTCGAGATTTTATTCATGTCGTTCGTACATTTTGATATTTCGATTTTATATTTTATCTTTTTGTGTTTTATTCTTCGGAGTTTTTGTTTTTTTGTCGTTAACTAATTTTTTCAATGTTTATTATGAATAATTTGATGAATGTATAGGCCAACATGTAACTGACGTATCGAGTGCATCAGCAACTGGGCTTTTTGATCCATTCACAATGTCATGGGCCACATGGGCAATGGAATTGTTCAAACTGCCACCAAACATATTTCCTCAGGTCGTTGACACGGCTGGTAATTTTGGCAAAACTCCAAAATACATATTCGGTGCTGAAGTGCCAATTTCTTGTTCCGTAAGCTCGAAATTTATTCGAATATTTATTCTTATTTCGAAATAATGAGAAGAAAAAAAAATGATGATAAGTTTCTTTGTTTTCAAGATGGCCGACCAAGCCGCATCATTATTCGGTTCTGGCTGCTTCCGGCCTGGTGACCTCAAGGTCACCATGGGCACTGGAACTTTCGTCGATGTTAATACAGGAAAAGAACCCCACGCTTCGGTAGCTGGTAAATTAAATGTCATTGATAATTTGATCATTTTTTTTAAGTTTTAAAATTCAGGTCGTGCTCATAAATCGTGAAAACTCACTTTTTCCAAATTTTTAGGTTTGTATCCATTGGTGGCTTGGAAAGTCGGTCAAGAACTAGTCTACATGGTAGAGGGTGCTTCAAACGACACAGGCACACTCATCGAGTGGACAAAATCTTTAGGTAAACATTTTTTTTACGAACAATGACTAAAAATGAAACAGAGGGGATAAAAATTAATTGGAAATTGGATAAAACATCGAATGGTTCAATTTTCTAAGACTCCTTGCAATAAAAACCTATCTTAAAATTTTTTTTAACAAATACTCTGGAAAAATTAACTTTCCTATTAATTTTTCAAAACTTGGATATAACTTCCTGAATAATCTAGTAATTCTAGTAGTTCTATTTTATAGAAATGGAAAAGCATTCGAATTTTAGAAAAAAGAAATGTGTAATATGACGTTTCGAGGTTGAGAAATAACCACCATATCTGAAACCGAACAGTTAGAATTTTTCATTACTTTGTAATTCCTTCGTAATTGAGAATAAAAAAGAAAGGAATCTGAAGAAAAGATTCGAAGTTATTCTGTGAAATGTGAATTTTTCTACTGCTCCCTATAAGAACGTGTGTAATAAAACTGTACAATCTTTGATAGCTAATGTCTAGAATACCAGATGATGAATCCAGCTCAAATTCTGCACGTAATTTCATAATGATATATGTCCTGAAAAAATCGTCAAAATCAAAACCAAATCGGTAGATAAATGCTTTGGTGAGAGCATTATCTCAAATGTACTATTTTTTGTTGCAGGTTTCATAAAAGAACTCGACGAATTAACGGAAATGGCTGAATCTGTAGAAAACGCTGATGGAGTTTATTTCGTGCCTGCTTTCAGTGGATTACAAGTAAAAATAATGAAATTCTAATGATCGATATAGTATATAGTAAAATTTATTGGTATTTTGACATTTTAAACTGCAACCAATGAGTAAACAATGAATTATACTTATTTGTTTGTATTCCATCATTTTTTATGTACTATTTCATCTGATTTTTCTTGTGAATTTTTTCATTAGGCACCAATCAACGATCAAACAGCTGCAGCTGGATTTTTAGGTGTAAAACCAACTTCCGGGCGAGCCCACGTGGTCAGATCCTTATTGGAAAGTCTTGTTTTTCGGATATTGATGCTTTACCAGTCTCTGTGCTCTGAGACGCGTAGAACCTATCAAAAGATTAGGTACGAAAATGATTGGATGATTAAAAATGATCAATAATAAAAAATAAAAAAAAATAAAAAAAACAAGCGAAATGATTCATTAAGAGGCGTCCTTTAAGGCGTTCCATCAGAGTACAAGGCAAAGAAACATGTATTTTTGAAAGTTTTTTGACAGTAATAATATCATATGTTATAATTTTTGGTTTCATTTACGAAATTAAAAGAGACGCTTCCACAAAAACTTGAGAAAAAAAAAACAAATTCACTCGCATCGACTTCTAGTCTTTGTCACTGTGAAAATGTTCACGAAAATCTTCACACATCGACTCAAACCTCTTGATGAATATCCAAACAAAGGCAACAAATTAAAAAAAAAAAAAAACAACGCTTGATTCATTGAACAATTAAATAATAAACGAAGAAATTTCAAAATAAATAAAAATCATGTTTCCAGCGTTGATGGTGGCGTTTCAAGGAACAATTTTTTGATGCAATTACTGGCAGATTTGACCGGATTGGAAGTGGAACGATCAACGAGCAGTGAAATGGCAATTTTGGGTGTAACTTTTCTCGCCGGTCTTCAGTGTGGTAATTTAATCTGATTAATTAAATAAATATCGTCTTGCGACGAATTCTCATTCCTTCATGATTATTCAACGCTCTGTTTTCTTAATTAATAAATTTAGCTTAGATATCTTGACCGATAATGAAAAAAAAAAAAAAAAAAAAAAAAATTGCTTATTTTTTTCTCAACTTACAACTTTTGTTCCAATTTTAATTACAATTGTTTTGTATGGTCAAAAGGAATATGGAACTCGAAAGAAGAGTTGTTGGCATATCGAAGCATCGAAACAATTTTTAAACCCGATCGAGCAAGATGTGCCGATTATCAACCTGTGTTTAAACAATGGAAGCGAGCAGTCGATCGATTCAAAGAATGGTACTGACGAATGAAAAGAAAGAAGTGAGAAGAAAAAAAAGAGCAACACCAATTGTAATTAAAATATTTACAATCAACATTCCACGTGACGTGCCTGAAGGACAACGGACCAGGAACGAGACTGATTAATTATTATAGTGCGATTAAAATATGCTATATTTTTCGACAATTATTTAGGCTGAATAATGTCTTTAAACATTTGTTGAATTTTTGTTGAAGCAACGAAAATATCGAAAGAATCGAAAACGTTTGAATTTGTTGATAGAAATACTTTAATTTTTTTAATTTTTAAATATCAATATCTTGTAAAATAAGTCGAGTGCAAAATATTTTTGCAAATATCGTGTATGCGTTTAAACATATCGACAATATTGAAAAGATAAAAATACATTTTAACGTAATTTAAATAATATTTATATGTGCCGAACATTCCAATGAAAAATGCCAAAAATATGATAATGTCGTTGTGCCTTATGAATGAAAATAATTTTACCATTTTCTGAAAATTTTTCATAAAAATGTATTTGTTATATTTAAAGCTGTAAAGACATTATTATTAGTGCAATATTTCTACTTTTAAGTCTTATCGAATTAAATCAAATTCAAAGCAACGTTGCTGGTGTTTTTATTTTTTATTTTTACGCTGAAAGAAGAAAGACGACGAGGCTTTAATTTTATATCCTATTTTTTCATGTCTTTTAAACTTTTTTCTATAAATTCTACGATTATTACGACAATAACCAATCGTGTATCGAGTTCGAGTTTATAGATTGCGAATCGTGTTCACAAAAGTGGAAATACGAGAGCGGCGGGGGCTTTGACACTAGGGGCAGTTGACACACTCGGGCGTTTGGCACACGGGACTCTTGCCACGGTTGGAGACTTACACGAAGCAGATGACACAGTATAGTAGGAAGTAGCTCCGTGTCGACTTGACACGCTGCTTTCACAAATGTGTTAAATAAGGTTTTAAAAGCCCGCCATTTCGTTTCAGCGAATCAGAAGCTGAAAAAGCAGGTTCCTTTTTTGCTATTGCCTTTTTTAAAATTTCTATCGTTATCAATGGAGAGATATTTTCAATTTGTTCATATAGATTGGAATCGAAAGAATGTTTGATTCCAATATTTGGAAATGTTTGGAGTTTAAAGTAAAAAATAATTACAGATGAAAATAAAATTGTTTGAATCTCTAAGAATTACGAGTCGATTACCTTGATTTTTAAATTAAGAGTGATCGTCGTTCTCTCGAGCATTATTTGGTATCGTTTTACAAGAAACAGGTTTCCCTCAAAAGGTAATTCAACGATCGAAACTTGGATGTAATTTTACTCACTTTCACTTACGTAACTATATGGATAAACAGATTTGCAGGATTCTTCATTCTACGTATGGGTTTAATTTCTCGATATTGCATGCAATTGATTCGACCAATTTTATTGAATACTCAGGTCGGTTTGTTGTTGAGAATTCTGTTTCAAAGAACCGTTTTCAGAACAGAATCAATTTTCAAACTGTTCGAGTTCTTATTTTGAAAATTTGTACACATATTTATTGATCCTTTACACGTACACATTTTTTCGAGAGATAGAAAAAATAATAAATAACTTAAGAGAAGCTTTTTTTTGCTTTTGAATTCGGTGATCACGATTTTCAAACAAACAGTAAGCCGATTTAGTTAAAATTACCAGAAAGTACCAGAATTGAGTCAAAATATTTGTTGTGTTTTATTTTTTGACCAGTAGACGTGAAAAAAGTGTTTAAAAAGTCGATGATAAAAATTTAGAATGCCACCATTTAGTGAAAAATTAATTTGAAAATAATTATTACGTAAATTTGTTCATAATACTCAATATTATCCTAACCATCGGAATGCAATTTTGAAAGTATCAATTAAAAAAACTCTTTTTTTGCAAGAAAAAAATAAAATAAAGAATCATAAGCGGCGAAAAAAGCAAACACGACTATTCTTGAAAAAAAAAAATCGTACAGTAATATTTATTGAATATTATCTTATAATTTTATTTACCATTTCCAGAATATTCCTTAGAAGAATCAAAGAGCTGAAAACTTGAAAGAAAACTGAAATATTTATAATGTGAATATAATCCAAGACATATTTGGACCAATATCATTTTTGAAATTGTCCTATTTTCAGTGAAATGAATGGGTCTGCGTGTAGCAACAAAACTGAATGCAAACTAATGAATATTCACGTGTGGTCTGACCAGTAACCTCTGGTATCCCCACCGTTAACATTTTAAAACCGTCTCCTCGGATTATCATTGGAACTACAAAAGAAAGATTTTTTTTTAACGACGGAACTGTCTCATGTATGCAATACCTGTACATTCAATATATATATATATATGACTTTTGTTGATTATGCGATTACGTGCGAGACACATAACGACGATGAACTTGCTATTTCGTTGCGAAAAATCGATTGCTCGACGAAACTCGATCCGCACCACACGAGACGAGTATTTTTCTTTGCTGGCCGATCTCCATAACGATTTCTCGATCGGTTTGTTGAGTCGTGATTCTTCCCGGACATAGACGCGTTCGCTGCAGTTCTCCATCAAAAACGAACAACTGAACGGATGTGCTCGATTTAAAAAATTGTTATAAACGTACTAAAGACTCGTTACAGTGCCGATTTTTCGTTGACAAACATCACGACTCTTTGGACAAATTTCCAGCCTCACTATGGTAAGTTTTTTCTATTGATCTATCCCTTCTTTTCTCCCTTATCTATCGCTCTCTCTCTCTCTTCATACAGATCGCAAGAAACCGGATTTTCAAGATACACTGAGCACTCGATAGAACTCACGTGAACCAGAGACTGATTCTCTGTTGTGTGTACAAAAGGTGTTGAAAAGTGTTATCGATTCGACTATTATTTAATCTTGTATTACATTTCATTTGTTTTTCGTATCCTACATTCTTCATTTCTCACTTTTAATTATTTTTTAAACTCAATTTATAAAAATAAAAATAAATAATGCTTTTTTTTATGTACGTATTATTTGTAACAATATTGCATAATATTTATTTTATTAAAGCAAGAAATTTCAAAGCGTATTCAAAAATAAATCAGCTTGCCGCATAAACTGATGTGCAATGAGTAGTTTTTTTTCTTCAGTCTCGGTCATTTAAAAAATTGAACACTGTGGGCTAATTAAAAAAAAATGTGTCACGACTTCCGCCGTAATGTCTGTTATTTGAACAAATGGTTGTTTATTTTCTTGAGGGTTTATTTGATAAAAAAAGAAGCTGATTCTCATCGTTTTTAAACAATTTTCATTAACTTTATTATAATCCGGTTTAACTTTATTAATTCCGTCCTATTTCCTGGTTATGTTCTGTTGTGTTTTTTTTTTCTTATTTTTTTGCAATGTTCTTTCACCACACGTGATTGCCGTGACATTTTAATCTCTTGTTTTCATAATAACGAGATAATATGCAAATTCTCATTGAGAATTATCAATTTAAACGCATCACGTGTACTGGATTGATTTCTTTACAAATTTAGTGAAGATTTATTAATTTTTATCCATAATCACGAATTTATTGTCAATAAAAAATGATAGGATAAAAATTTGCTTATTTTTTTCAAGGTCCTTGTAAATCTATGCTTTATCGTGTTTGAAATGGATACTTAATGAGATTCCAGTTTGGTCTGTTAATACAAAAGGAAAAAAAAGAATCATCAATAATGGACTTTGTCGGATTCACATTATATTTTCATTCATCCAGTCGAGGTGTTCAAGGCAAACACTGCTGACGATATATTTTTCGATTTACATCGACAGAGAAAGTTCGAAATAAACGTCTTTAAGCCAGCCATCGAATTTATAAATTAAAAGTTTCAAGAACAATTGAATCCTCGTTCATTATGTTATAACTTATGCAACAATCAACGTTATATTCGTCCAACCTGCGATACTTGTCACCACTTATTGCATTATTCATCCACAGGTTAACCTCGAATTCCCTTCTTTTATGAAACGTTGTAACAAGTATTCCTTCAATAATTTGATTGATAAGACGTTTGGAAATTCCATAAAGTCGGTCCGATTTTTCCTTAAGAATCGAACAAATTAACATGCATTTTGTTTATTTTTTTTTTTTTTACTATCTACTCAATCTCATCAGTACGTAGAGCTTGAATTTCTGAAAAAAAAGAATTCTTCGCCATTTTTTAATCCACCGCATGGTTAACGAGGTATTTATTAATTTGTTGTAACCAATCCAGTGCGCTCATAAATGTGAGGCGTGGTTTAAAACTCATTGCCAACTTTTACTCTTTTAATAACCAATTAACTATGCATTGGAGAGAAAACTGCTTGAGAAATTTTCGTCTCAGAATTTAAAGATTTTCTTTTTACACGAAAAGTTTGGACGCGATAATCTGATTGAGAATTTGTTTACTTGTGAAATCGGATGGGATGATTGATCAATCCTTTTTTTGGTATGGAATGGAGAAAGGAATTGGTTCATTCAAATGGACTAATTCGAAAAACTTGTCTGTCAACTTTTTCCTCACGATTTACGATAACCTTAAGTGCATAAAGTCATTTTTTTTTCTACAGACAAACGACGAAGTAGTAGTTGACATGGCAGCCTCGGAGAACGTCGGGGACACAGTTCAGCCACCCTATCAAGCTGACACGGTGCCCGATAACGAAATCTGCAGAGTTGATCTTCCAACGGATGGTGCTCCGGTTCTCGGAGTTTCTGACCCCGGTGAGTATTTTTAAAACTCACAATAAACAGTAAGTTCAGAATTCTTTTGTTATGCCAAGGTATTGTAGACTTTTTTGAAGCCTTTCTCAAAAAGGTTTTTCACCACTTTACATATTTATTAATAGTCTATTGATGATTTGCATAGATTTGAATAAAATTTGATTTTATTGAATTCTATAATCTCCGGAACTTATTTCAACTGGCTCGAGATTTTTTAGACTCAGTTGAGATTATATTTCAATTGGAGCTTCCTACGATGAGTTATTTAATTCGATCAAATTTGTCATCTAATGAATGGGAAGTCAAAAAATTTTGAAATCGATTATTTTATACTAATGAGTCCTATTTATTGTGATAAAACGATCGTTAAAAATCTTTTACGACGTCAAGATCGCTGGACATCTATGTCTCTCTAATCGTAGAACTCTAAAATTGTTTGTTTTATTACCATCCAAGTGTCAATTAGAGAACTAATGACTCATTCAATTCACAGTGTCCCGCTCGGGTTAGTAATCTTGAATTTTATCAGAACAATTAAAATGACGATAAACCAAGATGGGCATTTTTTGACCTTTTTCTACTTCTTTTTTTCTGAAATAATCGATTATTGTGTTCGTGCAAAGAATATTGAAAGATCAAGATAGTTTTTATTCCTTGTGAAAAAACGTCGTCGAAACATTTTCAAGAACGAATCTCGTTAATTTGTACTCAGTGGTGACTTCGATATCTACCGGAAAGAATTAAAAATATTTTTTACGTCATTATGTTTTGGTTATTTATCAAAAGCAATAACAAAAATGAGAAAAATCAAAACAATTATTGTCCGCAATGAATATTTCTGTTGGATATCATTTGGGATTCATTAAAATATTCAACGTGTTGATTGATGACCACTCAGATGATCAATCAATGAAATTAGATCAAATGCGGAGATTTTATACTGATTTTTTTTTTTAATATATCGAATGAATCACAATGATAAAAATCGTATCAAAACATTCAATGTATTAGAAAGAGATTCATTGATTTCCATCATGATAATTGAATAAAAATACTTTAATATTAACGTAAATTCTTATTGAAATGACAGGGAAATATGAGAAAAAACAATTTTAAATACAAATGAATGAGAATCCACGAAAACGTCAATGAAAAGAAGAGTTCAAAAAAGCAGTGATTCAGTAGAGTTTATTGCTGAAGATTGACCCTCTAAGCAGTCAAAATATGACACACAGAAGGATTATTTGAATGAAAAATGGGGTCATAGCTCGAGACGTCGAATTTATTTATAAAAGCGATAAACTCAAGAGATCTTAAGATTTTATGTATGATTTTGCTATGCAATGGGAATGAATACCGTTTGAAAACGAAAACTAAAGTTTCTGAATAGTTTTCAAAACCGGTTTTCAAGGGCATCGAGTCTAGGATACACATAATAAAAATAATGATAATAATATTGAATCTAATGTTCGCTGACCTCACCTTATTGTTGGGAGTCACAATTGCTCAGCAAATTTTTCTCGAGGTGCGTTAGCACCGCCCCAGGGCACATCTCAACTTTATTACCTGTTACATCTATTTTTTTACGACAAAAAATATGAAAAAATTCTATGAACCGTACTTTTCCGCTTCCCAGACGAAGGAACTAGTTTATTGTAGATTTTATGAGACTTCAAACTGTCAAAATAAGTCGTGAATGAAAAAGGTATTAAAAAGCTTAAAGCAAAAAGAAAATTCGCTAAGAAATTCTTACACAAGCTATAAATTTGATTGTCTATATACTTTTCGTTTTATAAATATGTCTTTTAAAAATATAACAAGAGTTTGAAAAGTGGTTGTGTCGATAGTGACAGTTTCCGGACGATAAAAAATTCACGTGCAATACTTAGGGAAGTGGAGCACATGTCGATTCTCTTGACAATTACGCAAAGGGTGTTATTTGCCAATAGAATTTTTTTTTTCTCACTTTCCCAACCTCGTAGAAGAGCGTCATATGCAACGACGTTCTGGCCCATTTGTGCACTGTCGATTGACGATCGTAGACACCTCATTGAAACGGTTCTATTCTGTTGCATTTTATCTGCGAAGTAGTTTTTTTTAATTCCACTTATTTCATCGTGTTTCCTTTATTTTCGTGGCTTCTTGCGATTTTTTTATTCTCTTATATTTTATACATAATTTATTATCATTCCGAATAAACAAAAATCTTGTATTTAAATCATCTAATCTAATCGAATTGAAATTTTTATTAATTTTCCTTATCGTTTCGGATTTCCTTTCGAATTATTGATTCCCATTTTTATTTTTCCTGCTCCTCATATTTTTGTTCCTCGTAACAGTTGTTTCATAAAATCCAAGAAAATTAAAAACTCGAAGAAAAAATGTCGCAGAGTGAAATTGTCGCAGTTTTCAAAGATCCTTTTGACAAGGTATTAACAAATGGTGTTGGAACAGCGAACTGTGATATCATCAAGATTCAAGTTGAGCAAACTCACCAAGCTTATCGCAATACAGAGGGTACATATGAAAATACTCAATTTTATAAAATAATAAAAAACAAAAAAGCACGAAATTTTTTCACCACTAATTGATTAATTGAGGTTATTTAATTGATCAAATAATTTAATATATCGAATAAAATAAATTGCACGCATTTGTAACCATATGCATGATTTTTTCATCTAATCGCATCCTGTAATAATTTGTTATCTTTGTATTTAGGTCATTTGGAAGCAAAGGATTTATCTGATGACATAAAAATAAATATAGATTCGCAACAGTTTTTTCTTTTGTTAAAATAGGTCTTGTGTGTGGTGCCCTCTGAGTGGTATTAGGGTGAACTTGAGTTCCAGACCGGTAGATAAATGAGTTACATGAACGTTGAAGGGGATATGTACAGTTGTGGGATAATGGATCGTGGTGAGACACTCAGCTTCACGCATTCAGTGTGAGCTCGCAGTTGGAGAAAGACGGAAGTATTAATGAGGAGAGAAAAAGAGTGTGTGTGTGAGTAAGAGAGAGACAGAGAGAGAGAGAGAGAGACAGACAGAAAGAGAGAGATAGTTGAGAGGAAAAAAACACATGCATCTCGTTCGTGTTAGTGTAAAAATAACTGGGGAAAACAGCGAGGGGGAGGGGGAGGAGGAGGAAAGATACGAGTTGACGGATGCTTGAAGTTCAGTTTCGTGAATAAGTTGCCAACGGTCGGTGCTACATTTTGACAGTGGTAAGAATTTTCTCGTACGAGCTGTATTGCTGAACATTAATAACTTTATTTATTTAAATAAACAAATAAACAGTGATTTCGTTGTCTTTTGGGAACACAAATGGGTTCGAACTCAGACGTTAATTCAGAGGACAATGCTCCAAATATCGTCGCAAGAAAGTGAACTAGTTCAATTGGAGCATTTTACTTTTTTTTCCTATACGAGACAGTCGTTTTTTTTTTTTTTTTTATCGATTCCAATTCGTCGCGCATGGCAATGTCGAACCGCCGTCTACTGTTTCAACCACTTTCACTACACTACCTGTCAAATACACGTTATCTGCAGCCCGGAAATTAATACACATTTAGTCCCAGCCAAGCGCACATTGTTATGCTCTCGTCATTTACGTGTTTACGTGATCACTTTCATTTCTATACGCACTGTAACATCACGCTTCACTCTACTACCGCGTATATATTGGGATTCCTATCTTAATTTCCTTGCATTTCATTTCCTTGACTTAAATATTCGAAATAATGCTTCTGGTTATCCTATTAACGTCTTTAAAAAGCATTTGGACTGAAAAAACTACGAATAGAAAGGGATTTGTAATTTATTTTCGTTTTAAACCAATTTCAATTAATTTTTTTTTATTTTCCGGACTTATTTCAGTTGGGATAGAGTTTTGAAAAATTTCATCGATTGAAAATATCTCACATTAATGATAGTCGATAGAAAAACAGCCTGACTTGTTATTTTAGTAAAAAAAAATTGGCGCAAGTATAAATTACGATGGACAGAATGCTGTGGCTTATCGATTCGGTATTTACGCTTAGGATAAGCGTCGTGCTGAACGCTCATAAGCGGACTTTGTCATACTAATAATCAACTCAACTGAACAAGTACTCAGACACCGACTGCAATGACGTCACATTGAGAATTATATATCAAAGAGATGTGTTTCGAGAGAGCGAGTATTATCCACGCAAACTCTCTGCAATTACACATTCGCCTTGAAAAATGAATACGAGTATTTCCTGTTTTGTTTCGTTTTTTTTTTTTTCATTCGCTCCTTTTTTGTTTCGTATAACACAAATAATCGTAATAATAACAACAAAAAAATTGAACGTCATCGTCTTTGAGCTCCTCAGGCGCCTCTCGTCTGAGACAAATTATATCGTTCTTTTTTTTTTTTCTTCGACTGAATATGAAAATGTAATTTATTGCTTCAATTAATTAAAAAGAAATATATATTGACATCAGTTATTCGACAGCAATAATTATATTGTAGTGAAGCGCAATTACTTACCAAATTTCATAGCATCGCCAAATTATTCTTTCGATATTACGTAACAGTTAATAAGAAAAAATCTTGATGCGATTAAATAATCAAGAAAAAAAGGTGTAAGGAAATTCATTTGTTTGCATATCAACACATACATCAGTTTTTTCAGCCCATGCTAATAGATTTTTTGTTCTCATATGATAATTTTATCGCAGACAATTTTTCACTGCCGGATCGTAAATGTTGCTATTTTTTTTTTTCTTTTTTTTTTATCAACACGTCAATGTAAGGCCGCGAGTCATGGATAACCACACTCTACTGTACAGGCTGCAACAAAATTCAATATTTTTTGGCTGTTCTTCTCAATGAGCCACACCCTTGGTTGATAGACAACAAATTAATATCATTACTTACTCTCATAATCAAAAGAGTTTCAGAACAAAAATAACTTAAAATTGATATCTTGAAAAAAAAATTCCATTTAGTTGAACGAAAAATAGTGAATCCTGTTATTTTTTTTTGGTAAATTTTGTTGATTCTGTTAAATTTAAATAAACAAATCTGCTATTTTTCGTGCAACAATATTGGATTTTGTTCAATAAACAAATATTTTTTTTCTGCTGCTAGTTATTTCTGAAAATCACTGATAATATTTGAGAATAAATTAAAACAATGTAACTGGGACATTTAATGATAAATCGTAGTTGATGCATTGTTCTTCGCGTTATTTAATTATTACACATGAAGTAAATAAAGCATCATACCTTGAAAAAAGGTAACAGTTTAAATAAAAACACATAAGATAGACAATATCTTATCGGTTATGATAAAAGCGTTATCTTGTACAAAGCAAATGCAAAACAACGTTTTTCTGACCTGATGTCAGAACTGATTTTGGGCGAACCGTCTTTTTTATGCCATTCGAATTATTTTCACTGCAAAACTCCAATATTTTCGTATGCACTAAATATTAATATTTATTTTTCAGTCCAAATGAACGGAAAAATCACAATGACGAATTACGCTGACGTAAGTTAATCAAGAAGCGTTACATATACACTAATCGGAACGATTAATTTTGTTTTTTTTATTTATTTAATTCAATTGATTCAACTTTTTTCAGCTCATTCAACAAACGAGGGACGCTTTTTTCAGCGGGAAAACTCGTCCTCTTGAATTTCGTATAAAACAATTGAAATTGTTGCAAAAAATGCTGGAGGACAATGTAGGAGAAATAAATTCGGCACTGAATTCAGATTTGCGAAGGGTTTGTTTCCACTCGAAATATATTTATTTGTTTTTTCGATGTAATCATGTCAAAAAAAAACTTTTCTCCGATCACAGTAGTCTCGCCAGCACATTTTTCTAAAGAATTTAAAAATGATTTCCCGTAAAGAAATAAATTGATGAAGGTTTCAAAATGCCAAAAAAAAACAGCGGTTTGGAAAATACCGTGTAATTTTTCCAATTTTTAAATATTTTTAACTTTTTTATCCTGAGATGTTCTCACATTCCCACAAAATACGAGAATCAACATAATTCCGTACGTTATATCCATTTTTCCGAAGATTAACCAAAGAGTCACCGTTTAAACGTTACTGCGACGAGACTATTTCGTTAAATAATATCAAAATGAATAAAATGTAAAATTTCATTACTCTCGATGTTCAATTGATTATATATTTTTTTACAGAGTAAATTTGAGAACACGGTGCTAGAAATCGATTATTGTATAAACGACATAAAACACATGTTGATGCACATTAAGGAATGGGCAGCTACTGAAAAGGTATTCAATTTATGATTGAATTATTCTAATCTCTGTTAATAAATCTATCAATAGACAGGGTAGCGGCTCGAGGCTGGGTGTATATAAAAAAGAAAAAAAGAACAGCTCGAGCTCTACTATAAAATACTCAAATACTCCAATATGACGATTTCATACGAAGTTAAATTTGCAATACATTTAGCATACACCAGTAAATGAAATTCACTAACTGTGTACGTGAAATGGAAATTATTACAATGATATACTAAAATTACAAAATGAACTTGAATTTCAATCACTTATGAGGAATCAGGTATACAAAACATTGAATATTAAAATATATGAATTTTGTTAAAATACATTGAAAGAATACAATATTTTCGATCGATAATAAATATATCTGTATTAGAGTTTAAAAAAAAAATCGACAGTTTAATTTTTTCGACTACATTTGACAGCTGTCAGTACTTGTCATAAAAGTAAATATCTGAAAATTTGAGCTGTTAAGAAAAATCTTAACCCAAGTGACTTAAGTGGCTTTTGCATGTTTTTTTCTTCTTCTCAATCCTGGCCCAACACATTAATGTACACAGTGTTCATTGTAAGATACGCTTTTGGTAAAATCATAAGTCTTATGAAAGCATCAAACGGTTCAGTACTTTTTTTATCTTGAATATGGAAATTTCTAGACTAACTTATATCAGAATAAACAATTTTTGTTTGAAAATCACTTCGCATTTCTTTGCATATGTATGATTTTTTAAACACATAAATATAGTATGAAATTTTATTGCAGAATATCTCGTATTTTCAAAATACCATGTTTTTTGATTTTGTTACTCGTATGTGAAATTTCAAATACGCTATCTGCGTAAGTGTTTTTCTAACATGTGTATATTATAAATTGGAGGGAGAATAAAATAGGTTGAAAATGAAAAATCTCAGAAAAAAAACGATCGTGAAAACGAGTGAAAACTGTTCGTTAAAGTTAATTTCCAATAACAATCATTTTTCACGCTTGAAAGTATTTTTAGTAAAATGAATTCACATAATTCATTATTTCCGTGATTTCACGATAGTATTTGCTCTTGTAAATGCTCTTGTATTTTTTGCAAATTTTCTCTATCCAGAGTTTAGAAATTTCAACTGAGTTTTTTTTTTTTTTTTAGCCATCAAAAGATCTCGTTAACATACTCGATACCGTCGAAATCCACAAAGATCCTTATGGTGTTGTGCTAGTTATTGGGGCTTGGAATTATCCGCTCCAATTGTGTATCGTGCCCATGATGGGCGCCATAGCTGCCGGAAATTGCGTAATTCTTAAACCATCAGAAATTTCAGAAGCAACAGCGGCGCTACTCAATCGACTTATTCCTCAGTATTTGGACACTGTGAGTATTATTAAATATTGAACATATTTTCTAATTCTGAATACAATTTACAAGAATGTTGGGTTTTTTTTTCTATATTTTTGGAACCGAAATAAAATAGAGAATTGGAAATAAGAATTAAAAAAAAAAAAAAACAAAGTCGTTGTTTAAACGAAACAAAAAATGTTTAAATAAAATTCTGGTCATGAGATTTTAAGCAGCAGTGAACGAATTGTTTCTCACTTCTCATACTATTTATATTCGCAGGAATGTTTCCACGTGGTTACCGGTGGGATTCCTGAAACTACGGAACTGTTGAAGCAAAGATTCGATTACATATTTTACACAGGATCGACGACGGTCGGTAAAATAGTTCGAGAAGCTGCAAACAAATATTTAACACCTGTGACTTTGGAACTCGGTGGAAAAAGGTATAAAAACGACAAATAATGAAAATTTATTAACAAAAATTGGATTTAAATGATTTTTCAATCGGTTTTTTGATTTTTTTTGTCATAAATAATAATATTGAAAATTTTCAGCCCAGTGTATATTGACAGTACGGCTGACATAGCTACGGCCACGAAACGTATACTTTGGGGAAAATTCATTAATGTTGGGCAAACGTGCATTGCACCAGACTATGTTTTGTGCAGTCCTGAAATTCAATCAAAATTCATCGAAAATGCCGAAAAAATCATTAGAGAATGGTACGGTGAAAATCCAAAGGAAAGTAATGATCTCTGTCGAATAGTATCCACGAGAAACTTCAAGTAAGTCATTATTCGGCCCCTTAATTTGCATCTAAAAACTTTTTGATGATTTTGTTCACAAATAAACGAAATTTCGAAACTTCATTTAAATTTTAGAAGTTCTTGCAATATGAAATGTGTTCTCCATGAATTCCTTGGTTTCAGAATTGACGTGGAATTTTTTATACTAAAAAAGAAAATAATAAAATGGATAACCGAAAATTGATTTTCTAAATTTCTACAAATTTTATTTTTCGTAGTCGTTTGGCCAATTTTTTGACCGGAAATGGCAGAGTTGCAATTGGCGGTGACACGGATGCAAGAGAAAAATATATATCACCAACAATTCTCATCGATGTCAAACCCTCAGATCCGATTATGAAAGAGGAAATATTTGGTCCAATTTTGCCAATCGTTAGTGTCAGTAGCGCTTATGAGGCGATCAATTTTATCAACGAACGGTAAGTCAGAAAACCCCATTTATTGTTTTAACATAATTTATTTATGACTCGAAAAAAAATGATCCATTTATTAAAAATTCAAATGAGCAATCCAGTGAAATTATATTTACGTTGGATAAACAAATTACTTCAAATTACTAATAACAAATGATTGTTATTTATTGTCATTGAAAACGTTGCAAGTCGAGTGAATATCAATATTTATGTAAAAACATTGAAACGCAATGATTCACTATTTTTTTTTAGATCGATCAAATTGTTGTAAGAAAAGAAAAAAGAAATGTCATTATTTTTAAGTCACCTGACGATTTTCATCGCTTCAATGACGATTTTTTCATGCAATAATTTCTCATCCAATGGGCATTCTAACGACGTGTCGTTGCTTTGTACACATGATTGGAAAAAAAAAAAAAATAAATAAACCAATCAAAATTATTCTCTCAAATATACGACAGAGAGAACATAAAAGCTACACCGTTTGATTTTTCTTGCACGAGCCAACTATTGCCTCGCCCTTGTGAACATTCACTCCTATTTTGTCAATTTCGTAACACTTGTGCCGTCTCAATATTATTGTAATGTAAATGTCCAAAAACAAAATGTAAAAAAAAGCAAAACAAAACAAAAAAAAATCGGTTTTTCACGTGTAGAGAGTGCCCCCTCACAATGTACATATTTACCAAGGATAAGGCAGTCCAACAATTGATTGTAAGTCAAACCCGAAGCGGCGCAGTCTGCGTCAACGACACGATAATGCAGTATGCGGGTAAGTTGCAAAATACGTCCCCTCCTTTACTTACCAGAGTAACAAAACTCCGTTAGCAAAATCGAAAACAAAAACTGTGTAGAAAAAAAGTTGAAAAAGTAGCAGAGATCGAAATCAGAACATCCCTCAAAACAGGCCTTTAGGAAAGGTTGAAAAAATGAACCAATTAAAAAGAAAAACAAGTAAACCAGAGACGAACGAAAGAAACGGAAAAATAGAAGTTGATTGTGTAAAAAAACCACCGAAAAACTGAAGCATCAGTGTCAGAGGCAGCTCAGCAGACGAATTGGAATAACGATTTAATATCCTTAGACGTTAATACCTTTAGAAGCATCCCATAACCTTGAATGTCCTTTTTGATCACGAAATAATTTCTCACAATCTTGAACAGTTTCGAACAGCTTGAAATAACCTCAACTAAGCTTAAATGTTGCTTATTTTTGCATCTTGCAATCATAAACTATATATAAGAGTTTCAAATATTGCCTGAATTATGCGAATACAGGAAAATTGAGTTTTTGCTAATTAGTAGTTTTGACGCTGCTTGCTTTTAACTAATGAATTTGGTGTGGAATTCCTTTGTTGTTCCTCATGTTCAGTACGAATTAACTTCTTTTTCAATGCCGAGTAAATTTGAGCATTTATTAATACGCACGTTAACGTTTATTGTTGATTGAATCGTTGCATGCATCCAGAATTTCTAAATACAGCTAAGATTTTTTAAGGAACATTGACATATTGCACTCCAATACTTACATTCACATTTTTATAATCATTTCAATCTTTTGGCTGCACACAGATGCAAATCTGCAACGATAATGATGCATTTTCGTGAATTTTCGAAAAAAAAAACAGTTCAATGGTGAAGAATCATTTTGAAATATTCCGAGGTTTGAGAATCAGTCGCAATAACCAACAATCGAATGGTTTAAACCAGAGGAATAAGCGATAGAAAAGTTGCAGTGGAAATAATTGGGCAGCCGAAGGGTTAATATCAATGTTTCATTTTTCATTGTTGCTTTCTAGTAACCAACGTTATTGTTGCGCCAAAATTTTGTCATATTCTGTACTATTGCATTGTTTATAATTATTATTTTTTAAGCTAAGAGAAACAATAATAATAATACTTTAGAATATCGACTTTTATTGCATTCTCGCACGGTACAGGGAAAAACCTCTAGCGATGTACTTGTTTGGCAAAAATATGGATACTATGAATCTGATCAATCAGAACACATCTAGTGGTGGAGTACTCATCAATGATTCGATGCTGCATGCCGCAGGTACATCTTTGTGTATATATTGCTTCGTTTTGACTAAGTTTATAGTCTAACGCTTTGTCACATGCAAACCAAGAACATTATTCGTTTCACATTGTATTCAAAAATCACGATCATAAAACGAAAAAACAAGAACCTGACCTCGGGTCTAGTGGCTTGAGTGATTGTCAGTTGATCAGAGTATCGGGAGGTCCTCAGTTCAAACCCCCTTTCCACAGTCTTTCAGAAGAAAAACAATGACAGTGGAAAATGTAATTTGCTGTCAAAAGTAAGAGGAAATCTGTTACTTTAAAAAGAAGTGAGTTCACTCGCTTTTTTCATCCAAAACGTGGTCTTTTTTTCAATGAAATCTTATTTTTCGATAAAGTTCTTAAAAAAACTGTTGTAAAAAATAAAAAATGCGTCATTCTAATGCCGTGGTTGTTAAAAATAATATTGACCTTATATATTTTGAAAGAAATTATTTTATTCGGCAGATCGAAATTGTTTCTGAACCTGCAGGTAAGATACCGTGGTTACAACTTCGAATTTATTGTCGATATACATTCACTGTACCGTCTCTGCACTCCAAGTAGTAAAAAAATTAGAACTCTTACTATTCACTCTGTATTGGTTCGAGTAACTTTTGCATTTATTGCTACTTTGCGTTCATTATTGCTGCTGTCGATATTGCTCATTGTGTCTGACGCTTTTTAATGCATGTTCGATTACTGTGAATATTTTCATTACTTTTCGGTTAGTTGTAATTTTAATAAAAGTCAAACTATTTTCGTCTTCTGCGATCAAGAAAACCGGTGGTTGAAACATTGGAAATTCTGAGCTAATTTTTAAACAGTCGTTTATAAAAATAACAAAAAAAAATACTAGTTGTCAGTTTTTGGGAACTGTATAAAGATCTGAAATAGTTCTACAATTGTATCCATTTTTTTGATCAGTTGACTCACTACCTTTCGGAGGCGTTGGATCCTCAGGAATGGGAGCGTATCACGGACAACGCAGTTATGATACTTTCGTTCATCGAAAGGGTTGTCTCGTCAAAGATTTCAACATAATTGGCGAGAAATTGGCTTCGTAAGTTCTCTCTTTCCAATATCTTTAAAATTAGACTTCACTATTAAAAGTATGTAAAATAAGGAGAAAAAATTCATTTTTTTTTCTCGTAGATGTCGGTATCCACCGTACACCGAACGGAAGCTGTCACTCCTGAAATTGTTGTTGGCCAAGAGGCCCGACATACCAGGAGTTCGTTTTCTGCCTCATCTGGTCATGTTCGGTCTGGGTATTCTCGCAACAGTTGGTTTCCGAGCCGCGATGAAGGTACACAAAGGGGCTCAGATTTAACGAACTTCACCAATATATTTCTATCACGCATTTTTTGTATTTTGATTATTTAATTTTTTTCTAATATTTCAAATTGCATTCATGTAAAATCGTTCCAAAAATTATCGTATATTAATTAGGCTTGGGCTCCGCACAAGAATCACGCAATTTCACAACATCCGAAACGTTTCTAGTCGATCAAACTTCACCAGATGATAGATAATAAAATTCTGAAGAGAAAAGTCCTTTGCTACTTTTTTCTCCCGTGTACCGTTGACGAGATATTTATTAATTTGTTGCAACCAATATCACGTGACAGTGAAACGGAGTTGGCAGGGAGGAACGGCGCTCTGCCCCCTAACGGGCGCGTTGGACCGGCGAAGACGGCCAAGGTGGACTGTCATCCCCTCTACTTTGTCTTCTTCGCGACGCGCATTGCTTGACACTCATTTTTTAATATCTCGACAACCAATGGTCACAGTAAGAAATGGCTAAAGACTTTTCTCTTCAGAATTTTATAATCTATCGTCTATGAGGTCTAGATATCCGTTCTTGGACTTCGTGTACCGTGATTATAGCAAAACAAAATAAATTGCGTCTCATTTACTTGCGATACTCGATTAAATGTGACTTTCCATTTGGACTGCTCGTGTTAAGAAGCAGAGCTAGTCAAAATATCAACGTCTTCCTAACCCACTGAGTAAACGATTTCAACGCCACGTGAGAGGCGTAAATTTTGAATCAGAATTTCGCAAACACGCACAGATATTATATAACGATTACGTTGTTTAGATCTCACGAAAAATGACTTATTCTTGCTTTACTTTTTATTTAGCGCCATTAAAATTATACGCACAATTGGTATAATTATGTACTAAATTAGCACAATAAAGTACGATTACTATCGTTAATTGCTTCTGATTGGATTGAAATGAGAAAACCCTTTTTGCACCGACCCAAAATTTCGATTACATCGTATTTAGGAGCCATTTTTCATTCATGTGGAAATAATGAAGAGTGGGCACGATTTTACGGATGAAACAAACGAGAAATGCATGTTTTCAGGAATACGGCGGCCCGGAACAACAATCTTAAGGCTTCGTTGTCGTTTATCCAAAATCGAATCGACGCGCTGCTGTTGAAAAAAATATTCACGTTCCCGGAATTTCCGCACAGGGTGGACATTTTTTATTTAATGTTCACTTTATTGTTATTTTTTCAAAGAATTGTTTTTTTTTTCTTTCTGTTTCGTATCCCAATATTGTTTCGGGGGGAGGGAAGCAATGCGAAACCAAACAACGAAACGTCACGTTTATTATTATAATAATGCGCTTATTTTGTAAAATATTCGATGAGCTGGCTGTTTACAAAAAATATATGATATTATGAAAGTAGTGGACGCAGCTTGAGGACATCACAATTTTTATAAATATATTTTTACCAACAGGAATAAAATATCAAGTTGTTTAACGATTTACTTCTGTTCCAATTTTTCTTCAATCCTGTTCCGTCTTATTATGTTATTAATTGAAACAGCTTAAATTTTCATCCGAGTTCAAGTGGAAATTTGAAAGTAATACAAAATTTTGAATTTTGTAGGAACTCGACATTTTATTTGAACTAGATTTTCCCACCAAGTTCAATCGTCTGTTTCAACTCAAAGCTAAATTTTTGCGCTATTTGAGTTTGGTCGGAAAAAAAAATTAAGTGTTCATTGAAAAATTTTGATTCATTTTTTACGGAAAATGAACAAAAATTCAGAGACTATTCAAGGTTAAATTTTAATTGCAACTTTAACTGTAAAAATTAAATAAATTTTAATTTTTAATTAATAAATTAATTAAATTCTGTAGTCCCTGGACGGACCCTTGACGGTGAAAATGTTCGTATCATAATGTTTTTAAAATTTTAATTATTCATGATGGAAATTATCGGAATTATTATTACTTATCGGCGGAAAATAGGAATTAAAAAAATATCGTGGTATTGTTTGTCAAAAAATTGACAGTTTGTTATTTTTCAAAATTATTTATTTGACCTAACAAAAAAATCGTGTTAATGACACAAAATAATTCGACAAATACGTGAGAGTTGAGAGGAAACAGTTCCACGATTGCATTTGTTTCTGATTACGATTCCACGCGGACGTGTCTTTGAGCATTAAATTTATCAACTGGTATAATTGTTTTAACAAAAATAAGTGATTTTTATGATTTGTTGATTAAATGTTTTCGAGAGACAAATCGAATCGACGGTGATCGTGAAACCCCCATTCTTGCTTATATAGATCGCGTTGATGAGGCAATTTCCACCAGTAATAGTGCTGTGTTCTCAGCTGCAGCTTCAAAGACCCTACAAAGTGAGAAAAAAAAAATACTTGTAAATTAATAACAAATTGATCGAGTAAAAGTTTATTATTTTTTGTTTCTATCAATTTTCAACGATTTCAGTCATTTTTTTTTGCAAATAAATTCTTGACGTCGATTGAATAGTTGTGAATTTTTTTCTCCAGATAATTAAGTGTAAAAATTTACATTTTCGTAGCAAAATGAGGTTTCGTTTTTTCCTGATCTTATCAATAATTATTGGTTCCACGATGGCTCAGGACTTTAATCCAAGGGATATTGATTTGGCATTCTCGAACGATCGTACCTTTGGTGTTTACTTTAGGTGTCTAATTGGAGAAGGTCGTTGCACCCCGAAAGGAGAGCAATTGAAAGGTGAGTCAAAAAATTTGACCCCATTATCTAGACGGTCTTAAATTTTTGGTTTGAAACTTATAATTCATGTAGATTGATTTTTTACGAAGAGAAAAGTCTGTTTGCACATTTGTATCCGATGCATCGTTAGCGAGATATTCATTAATGAATGAGAACCAACCCGGTGTGTTGCGAATAAGTGGGAGGCAGGAGGGGGAAGCGAGCGTTATCGCGCTCCGCTGGCCACGCCTACGTTCCTTATCGACGTGCCTGATTGGCTGTTTTTATTTGATTGATTTCTCAATAACAACGCATCGGATGGAAAAATGCTTAAGGACTTTTCCGTTGAGAAAAAAGCAAACTATTCATCTTCGTCGTTGACAATCCCTCGCGTTAACGTTTTTTTTTCAATGATTTTTGTTTTCGGTTTGAAGTTTAAGTCTCTCGTCACTCGTGTCAACAAATTTCATTGGATCAACTTTTTTATTCGCGATGTTTTAGAAATTCTTCCAGATTTGATGGCGACTGGTTGCTCTAATTGTTCTGAGCAAGAGAAACAATTGGCTAAACTGGTCGTTCAACGCATGCAAAAGGAACGCAAAGCTGAATGGACTAAATTGAAGCAGGTGTACGATCCGCACAACGAATATGATTATGCTTTGGATCATTTTATGTCGTCATGAGTTTCGAACGAGAATGGAGATGACAAGTGAAAAAAACAAATAACTCCTTTCCTTCAAGTTTCTTACCTCGTCAGTTTTGATGATCGAAAATGTCGAAAAATTTGTTACTCTCAAAGTTTCTTGAAGCACCCGAAGTTTCGGATATTTTTAAATAAAAATTAATAAAAAATTGTAAAAAAAAACACTTTTTTATTTAATAACTCTGTGGTTGTTTGTTATTATCATCCTTTTATTGTTCTTAATAATATGATTATATCTCGAAGTTTACTGCAAACTTTGTAACAAAACAATGTACAATATTATTGACAAGAAAAAGCCATCGATGATCGATTCACTATAAATATAAAATAATTTGTGTTCGAACAAAGATTTTCGCTGGATTCTATGATCATTTTTATGAGATGATTCATTATAGCTCTTCATTAATAATAATCATTGTTTTATCCTTTGAAACGGATATTCATGAACGAGAGAATTGACTCATCTCGAAGCTTTTTGTTGTCTTGCGTCCGCGATTGCCCTCGCAACAAGTGCTTTGTATTTATCAGGTTCGTTTTCTGCGTAGTACGTGGAAACTTTGTCGAACGAAACCTTCTGCTTTTCGGTACATTTTCGGCAGTTAGTGACAATGGCCTCTCGGAAATGATCTGTTGGCAGAAAAACAACACACTCATTTTCATGACCAGTTTAAAGATTTGCTTGTGAGTTTTTGGATTTAAAAAACTGGAAAATAAAATCTTCATGTCAAGTTATTATTGACAGTTGAGTGCATATCTGTCAAATGTGACACTTCCAGAAATTTTATTGACAGAATCATGGACAGTAACAAATTTTTTAAATGAAAAAATGAGTCAAATCGAATTAAAATAGTTTGCTGCTGATACTCGGACTTTTTGAAAATATAAAAAAAAAAAAAAATTGATGGTAATGAATTAATTGATGTTTTTAATGTCTAAAAACGGTGAGTACTTGCCTTTGAAAAATTTAGCATCTGGGGTTAGACAACGTGCTTCGCCAATGAAACATTTGTAGTACTGAGCACGATGTCTCGGAACTGCTAAAATTGCGTCCACGTCAATGTGGTCGTATTTGTCCGAATAAAGCTGTTCTCCGGCACGGCACACGCTTAATAACACGGCCCCAAACAACAACACGAAAACAACCGATTTGGAGGTGAACATTTTCTTTCCGTTTCAGTATTTTAAATAATTAATTAATTTCCAATTTGTTTCTGTATCGAAATGCAACGGACCACTGTGTCCCATGAACTGGAGTATCGGTCACAAAATATCGGGTGTTTATATAGTGCATAGTCGTTCGGGTGGTTGCCCGCGTGACGTCACGCTTTCAACCATACTCCTGATCACCGGTGAGCCAGTTTCAGACTAGTCTTTCTCAAGGTTATATTTTCAGGATGCACATATGCACTCTGTACCCTCGAGGAGCATTGCACTCTTAGGAAGGGGAACTTTCCAAGCTCTACTTTCATTGAAAGATTTTATGCGTTCTTCCTGTCAAATTATTTGTAGCACGCAAGCTATTAATTCCTTCATTCTTTTTCCACGAAAATCCTTTTAGTGAGACAACTTAACAACCTTAACGAGTTAACTCGCATTTCAGTTCCCAGTGTCTTCGTATCAAATTATTCAAATTAATGGAATTCTATGGACAGTTTTTTATTGAACTATGTTTTATGTATTGATTTTTTTTTTCAAAAAAAAATTTCAGGTGAAAATCAACAGATTTTTCATAATTTATCAACAGTTCAATAAAGAACTATCCATGGAATTTCGATTTATTTGATAATTTATCTTAAATTTGGCCCCAAAATTTGCTGATTTTTTCTTATTAAAAAATGGCCAACTCCCTAAGAATAAAACTTTTAGGAAGATGGTCCGAAATTTCGAGCAGAATTTGTTGTTTGATTGACTTCTTGATTTTGATTTATTTATTCCAAAGTATTCGAATTACTGTTTAATTACCATAAAAATTAAAAAACTTTGCACTGTTCTACGGGAGGGAAAAAAAATGATGGGCACGAAGGACGACAGGATATAAGATCCCTTCCGATTTTCAGAACTTAATTATGCATAACTTCCCGTCGACTGGAGTTTTACCAGCTCTACATCCTCTTGCCCACGTAAAATACTCAAGGTAAACCTTGTTGAAACTCATTGTGATGATTATATTGACCAAGACCATGGTTCATACAAAGTAGAATAATATTTAAAAAAATAAGTTCCTACCGATCCCATCGATTTGCTCGTTTACCTTCGAATGTTGAAATGATTGTAGACATTCGAACGTTCGGAAAAGAAGAGACAAAAAAATCGTATCACGAATGTCGAGTTTCTTTTGTGGGAAAATTTTTTTGTTTGCACGATTTTTCGATTATTCATTGAAAAATACGAAAAAAGAATGGTCATGATAATTGAATTAAAAAAATTCTATATAACACGTTTCATCGAGGAAACTTTTTCTTACGTGGCAGGGATTAGGGATTTTTTGTTTGGCAGGACACTGTTGGAGTGACGTTGCCCGAATAGCTCCTGACATGTTTATCGAAATTAAAAAAAAAGAGAATTTCTTGAAATCGAGAAAATTGGGGGCAAAAAATTACAGTTTTTTTAAACTATTGTTTCTTTCTCATAGTTTACGATCAAACTATCTCGAGTGGACATTAAGATCGGACACGAACAATTATATGTGTCCAGTGACGTAACAACTAAACTCGTTTCAAAACAACAACACAAAACAGAAAACAAATATTTTCGAGTCTATCAAAATCAGCGTCGACAACAAACTGTACACAAACAAATCAAATACATTTATTTTATTTGAGCAAAAGGATTCAAAACTTATTGTCGCCGTTGACTTTTACAATAGAGAAAATGAGAAACTGTCCAAATTTTGAATCGAAAATACAGTTTTGTTCAGTTTTCTCCGCCAATGTCAATTTTTTTCCCCCTAACCTGACTTTTTACGAAATTATTCAAAACCATGAGATAACATTTTTAAATTATTATTATCCAAAAATATTTACGTGTGTTTAAAAATTCAATCGACACGTGTGCAAAATTGAAAAAAAAAACCTCGAATAAAATAAAATCCGTTCGATCCTAAAATTCATATCCAAATACAGAATCCTAGAAAATAGTGCAACCTCAAGGGTCGAAATAGATTCTTAAAGAAGCAAAGTTCATATTCTTGAATGAACGCTTGATGGAAGAAAAATAAAGATCCAAAAAGTCATCCATTAGGATGATCGCGAAAGGAGTAATTAACAATTCGATTTGATCGTTTCTTTAAAGTGGATTTTATGGGGGATGAGTCCGACAAAGGCACAGAAAATAACTCTGATGGTCGTTCCAAGTGTTCTTGACTGGTTGCTGTTGCCCTAGAAGCCTTGGGATATTCGCGAAACATATTCGCGTAAGAGAACCTTCCAGAACTTCCAGAATGTTAATTCCAACGTCCAGCGCGCCAGAGATTCGCGTAATATTCCCGATAAGGACAGCAAGATTAAAAAAAAAAAAAAACGTAAGAAAGAAAAAAATGAGCGAAGAAGATCGGAAAAAACGTCTGAAGGTTAAACCGAGAACGATGAAGGAACACGAAGAAAACAAAAAAAGATAAGTGTGACTCGAAGACTCGTTTTCCACACTTTCTTAGAACCGCAAATTAATGTGCAACAACTGCAAACATTTGGAAGCTCTTAAATTTATATAACGATGACGCTACTTACGTATATTTGTCATTAGATTTTAAAGTGACTTTAGAAAACCATGAAAAAATTGAAAAACTATGCAAAATCCGTTTTTAATTGACATGAGATTGACATCATTGTTCCAAAGTACGTAAAGTTCGTTGTATCGCGAGGTCGAAAAACAGTTGCGTTGTTAAGTTGGATTGGGATTTGCTCGAGTCGTTTAGGATCAAAAGTTCCTTAAAAATTTGATGCCCATATGATATTGAATGACTAAGGAACAGGAAGAAAATAAAAAAACTCAAAAATGTCATTCATTCTTCTTGACAAATAAGCATTTGTATATTTTCAAGAAACATTGTTTATTCGTGCTACCATTTTTTGTACAATGAACCCTGAGCGTGATCAGAGCAAGAAAATCTCATGTACTTGCTCCGTATTTTCGATGTTCGTCAAATAAGAATAAACAATAACTCAATAAAGACATTAGGCATCTAAAAAAATGTCATATTTCACGTTGTGTTTTTACGTAATCACGAACGGTCAAACACTTTTTTGTTCAAAAGTCCAAATTATTTACGACCCGCTGCTATCTTCATCTGTTTGGCAATTTCGAGATTCTTCGCCACCAAGTCATTCCATTTCGCTTCATCATTCTTCGTGTACCAGTCTACTATTTCGTCGAACATCTGTTGCTGCCTGACCGTACATTTTTGACATTTGGTCACGATGGCTTCCGGCATGTTGCCTATTTTTTTAATTTATAATTTTTTGAATAAATTAATAATAATTCAGGGATGAAAATCGACGGTAAATCAAAGGAATATCGATTGAGTATTTATCCATCAACATTGTTTTCATTATTCAAAAAGTAACAATTTTATTTTTATCTCATTACACTTAAAACATTAATTTCAGAATATTTAAAAGAATATGAACAAAATCATTTTTACGAGTATTTTGTGAATGACGATGAACTTGAAAAGAAATGATTACTGATAAATAAAAATTTTAAAAAATCACTCTATAATGAATGAAAATAATTGAACGTTTGAAACCGAGAAAAAAATATCTATTTCAATCTACTAGGATTGTTTTTTCGATTTATTTAAATGTATTAAATAATGTATCTAAATGAATAAAAAATGCTATTTGAGTAGGTTTGTTATCTTGACTGACTTCTGTCCATGGAAAATACCAAGAAGTTCAAAATTTTATTTTTAATTCAACTTCATGCTCGTTTAAAAATTTTTAATTTTTGTTTTGTTTTATCTCGAAAGACAGTCTTCCCGTTGATCAGAAATATAAAAATATTTAGATCGCAGGAAATAATGTCCTCAGTTTGAACACAGCTCCATGACGCCGTGAGACAAGGAAATGAATGGAATTGATTTACGAAATTTTATAGTTGAATCAACGAGAAGTTTTTTTTTCTGGATGTGCTTTCATTTTATAAATTGACTATTATTTTGGAATATGTATAAATACCTTTGAAGAAAGTAGCAGCTTCTGAAGGACACGGTGCAGTATCCATGAAGCATCCATAATATTGTTCTCTCAATACATCGTCATTCAAAATAGCAGTAGAATCGAGGTCATCGTACTTATCGGAATAGAGTTCGACATCAGCAGCGGCAATACACGGAATCGCCAAAGCGAGAACGAGTATCAACAAACGAGACATTTTCACCATTGTTAGTAACTTTTTAAATGTATTTTAGAAGTAAAGAGTGGAAAGTGAGGTGATTTGCACGATAGAAAAGAGGATTCACGAGTTGTGAAAAAAAATCGTTTCATCTTGGGCTTAAGTACTCTTCGATCGGATTGCACGTAATAACCGATTTTTTTTTGCCAAGTCATTGCTGCTATAATTGTCCATCAAAACGATCATAAAAAAATGAAAAATAAACAATTTTCTTTACCGATCATGTTTCGATATTGATTTTTGTCCGTGAATCGATCGATAACTGAAAGTCAATTATGGAAGCCAAACTTTTAAAGTTATTTTAATCGTGTATTTTTTATAAAGAATTAGATTCTTTAAAAATACTATTTCATCGAAAATTAACGATCTAAAGTGACGCCACAGAGAGGGAGCAAAATTACCGGTTGCCAACGACGAGAAAACTGATCGGCACGACTCTCAATTAACACGATAACAATATAGCTTTACGAAGATGAATCCCGGCTCACCTTCTCTAAATTGCAGTATTTTCGATTTTACGATTATAGCAAAACGCACAAACAGCAGAAACAAACACAAAATTATCTAACGATTATCCTGTCACTCACAAAACGTTATGGAACCACTTGAAATTTGTTTTGTTCGTAACAACGCTCAGCAAATTCACTTCCAACCATTCGCAGTGTTTGAATTAAGACAAAAAATAAAGGGTCTTATAAAATTTCATCAAATATCGACACGGAATAGCGTGAGACTGATTTTTTAAAATTGAAATTCAATAAATTCACAGATAATGCACTTTCTTACTATTTTTCACACTCCCACTCGACAATTCAACGATATAAATATTTAATTAAATGAAATTCATTGATTCGTATAAATGCACGAAGGAGGAATTCTTTGTTTTTGCTCATTTTTTATACCATAATTGCAAGCACGATATGGAGCACAGGAAATATTTCGAACGAATGAAAATTATGGGATATTACCAATGGTCATAACGTGAGTGGTAACGTATGTACTGTAACACGTACATAAAATATTACGAAAGTGAAACGACATAATATTTATTCAAGAGGTTATATTTGTGTCATAGCATCCCTTGAGGGGTGCATAAAATCCAGTTAAGTGTCAACTGAATGGAGCAAAATGTGCCATTCATGTCGCTATAAAAATGCTGTAAAGTTTTTATTACGAAAAAAAATACTGTTTTTTTTTTTTTTTAGAAACAACGTTTTTTTTCTGCAATAATAAAAATTCCAAAAATCTAGTGTAACAGAACATTGGATAAATAAATAAATAAAATATTGGATAAACTAATATAAAAAAAAAAATTTAATTACGAATTTTGAATACAAAAATATTATAAGATCGTGGCCAATAATGAGCTCATGGTACTTTATGCAGTTAATGGTATTTGGACTCGCGAGACGTCCAAAGTATCACAGCAGTATCGTACCTTTATCAATGATGCTCCAAGAATCCAGTCCTGCAACTTTTTTCTTCAACTTTATCGAGTCGAAAGGTTTCTATTATTTTTTATTTTTTTTTGGAAAAATTGACTCACCGCAGATATATGAATTTTTTGAATAATTAATCGGACGAGTTTTGAAGAAATAAAAAAAGAAAAGTAATATGCATAAATGAATGAACTATATTTTAAATACATTTCAATGTTGACCGAAAAATATGCCTCAACGAATAAAACTTTTGATAAAAATTAAGCGAATTGTTTCGTTTTTATTTGAAAGAAATATATACATTTATATTCCACTTTTGTTATCGTTCGAAATGACCAGTCATACAGCAATTTGAAAAAAAAAAAAAAAAATGCAGTTCAATGTTTTCGAGGAAAAATCGTACGAAATGAGAGAATTCGCACGAGGATTATTGCACGAATATTGATTCGTGCAATGTTGCGTGCACAAAACAGCACCCCAGGTACCCATAACTGAATATTGATTAATAATTCCTACGAATTTACAAGCAAATTTCGCATCTGTTATTTCAATTGCACTTTACCACGAAAACATGTTATAACATCAAAATGATGGCCCTTTGGATTCATCGATTCGATAAACTTTATCTGTTATATCGAAACATTCCTCACTGCAACTTTAAGTCGTGAAGTACGAATGATTTCTTCAGAACAAAATGAGCTAAAATTAGGTAGTGGAGAAAAGTAATTTTGCAAGTCAAAATGTATTAATTAAAATTAAATCAAATCACAAAATGTTTTAATTAAACATAAAAAAATACCCTTTTAATTAAAAATATTATTTTATATTTTTGTTTCTTTACATTCAGAATATTAATTATCAAATTTGAGGACAGACTTATACCGAAAAGTATGTGGACTTTCAAATGGATTATGATTGGACTTTTGACGATTTCATCGAGCGTTTTGGGCGATCGTACAGCAGCCTTATTCGCCAAGGATTATTTTCCAAGCCGTATAGTTCAGCAGATCGTTGCTTTTGGATGCTGGGACGTTTCTGGTATGACGTGAAGATTTTTTCTACCAAAATATAACGAAACAACGAAATTATTTTAGATTTTCGATATCAGAATTATTATTGAAGAATTCATACAGAATAAATAAAAAAGGAATGTCTAGTGAAATATAACTTTTGATAATAAATTTGGGATCAATTCATTTCTCAATAATTTCGAATCACATTGATTGAAAAAAGTGTTTTAATATTTATAATTTCAATATGTTTTTTTGTTTTAAGATTCCGCAAAATTTTCTCGTTTTCTTATAAATCACAACATCAAAGTTGCCTACGTTCCGATACGGGATGGTTACGACATGGACAGAATTCTCAAAATAAATTATTATAGACTCGGAATTTTCATGGATTTTGACTGCCCGAGAAGTGAAATCATTTTCGATCAGGTCTTTATATTTTTTTATTAGCATGTTTTCGATGTCTATTCCGGTTTTTACGAGCCCATCAAATCGCTTCACGACCTTACTTTTCCTCGACTTCACTTACTGGCATGTGTCTGTGAGAATCCTCCACGAGTATATTTCATAGCCTTGTACTGTATCGTTTTTTTTTCTTTTTTGAGACATCCTGGAAAACTGTAGCAAAGTTGTGCCGACACAGTTTACTATTTTTTTACTAAATTTTTTATGAACTAAAAAATGTCACAAAAGCTGCAACTAGTTTAGCGATCAATGGACGATCCGGTGTTTGGTTGAGCGGTCACCCATCCAAGAACTGGCTCCAGGAAAAACTGCTTGATGTGAAAGATCGCAAAGCCAGACACCGATCGCCCACCAATTGCTGGCGATTCGAAGCTTCGTATTTTATGGATAAAAAATTGAGGTATGTTTGAAAAAACTTAACAATTAAAAAGTATTTTGATTGATTAATTTGGTAACAGTATTTGGAGCACCGAATACGATACAACGAGTCGTACTGGTGGCTGATCACATCGAGAAAACAATCAGTACCAAAAGATTTCTTGAGCAAACTCCCACTAAATATTGCAACAGAAATGACGTTTGCTTTGCGACAGAACGAATCTTATGAATTCTACGATGTTTACAATCCGAGTTATAGTCATGGTGCAAAATTAAATGTTACGTTTATGGGAACTTGGGATATTGAACGAGGATTGAATATTGTTCTGCGTCAATATAAGTATCTCCGGCGAGGGAATCTTCACGGCCTTACTCTTAATTCGTCGGTAGCGGTAGGTGAAGAAATAAAACCCTGAAAATCGTATGAAGCATTCGTCGGATAAAAAGGTCGTGAAATTCTGATGAGAAAAGTCCTTATGCATTTTTCTCTCCGATGCACCATTGCTCGAGTATTGATGACTTTAGTAATGACCAATCCTCTGCGCCCGGCCTCTCTAGCCACGTCGTTGGCGAGTGCGTGGGGGGAGGAACGGGCGGAGCACGCGTGGAGACCGCCCATTTCGCTTCAATCGCTCTACGGATTGGCTGTCAGCCATCAATTCGCAGCTAATAAAGAGAACGTTGAAGGAAAAAATGCGTAAGGACTTTTCTCTTCAGAATCACACGATCTCTGCATACGATGAATTTCCATCTGCAAATTAGTTAGAAATATGCCATAATGTAGTGAATTCTCCGATATTATTTCACGTTTTTTTTCAGCTCGATCATTCACCAGAAAATGATTTCATGACTTATTTAAGTACTCCTACAGACCCAGGTTTCGATACGATGCATCGTTTCAATTATGGTCTCATAGTCCAGCTGATCGACTATTATAATTTTAAGTGAGGATATTATGTGAATTATTGTTTCACGAGATTCTTTTCTTACAAGACTTTTCAAAAAATCATAATAATCAACAATTTTATTGTGAGCCCTTGTAACCATTGGGTTAACGACCTTGATTTTTTGTTTTTCATTTACTCAAGTCTCAATATCAAGAGAGGATCGACTTGGGGATATCTTTTGCCGAACGGTTCGTATAGCGGTATTTTGGGCGACATGGCGAAAGGACTCGTAGACATAAGCGTGACACCTTTTCAGTACAAGAAAGATAGACTTGACGTGGTCGAGTACACCGTACAAACATGGATTGCAAAGTAGTTTTCGTTGTTCTTCTCTTTTCTTCGCTTTTTTATAAATTTGTCTAATTACTCAAACGTTTCTATTGTACATCAAATCAATTGTTTTTCTTCTATTACGTGTCAGGGTTTGCTTGATTTTTCGTCATCCTCAGAAAAACGAATTAAGCAACGTTTTTCTTAAACCTTTCGAACCAGTTGTTTGGTACTGGATTACGTTGGTAGCTGTAGTTAATTGGCTTCTGTTATTTTTTATTGTTAAAATTGAACAACACTACGATGGACGAGCCCCACTTAATACTCTGGATACTAATCCTGCCTCAGAAGTTGGTCTTATTGCAATTGCTGCGGTTTGCCAACAAGGTACCATTTTCTATACTTTTTTAAAATTTATTGACATTTTTCAATTCTAAGATTATTTTCGAAACACTTAATTTTTGAATAACCCAAATGTTTTTTGTTTTTTAATTACATAAACATTCTGTAATTACACTATTCTTTCTTGGAGTCGTCGCTTTGGGATTTTCTTCTAATTTTCCAATGACCCAATGACTGTTTTCCGCAGGACTGAGTGATGGACCACGAATTTACTCGGGCCGAATTGTTTTTTTGTTTCTATTTTTATGGGCACTGTTAATGTATCAATTTTATTCTGCGAGTGTCGTTGGATCTCTTCTAGTTGAAAAACCTCGTTATATTACGACCCCACAAGATGTTTTGGACAGTAATTTGGCCGTGGGCTCCGAGGACATCGCGTATAATCATGATTTCTTTGCGGTATGAAAATAAAAAGCACTGAAATCCCAAAGATCCAACATTTTTGAAACTTTAAAATCCTCAATCATTCATGAGCAAAATAAATCGAAATTACAAAACACATTTTTATTTATCAGACTACTGACAGTCCAGCAATAAAAGGAATATTCAACAAAAAAATGGCTCCAGACAAGAAAACCAAAAAAAGACCTTTTTTCAAGCCCGAAGAAGGATTGAAGAAAGTGAAGAAAGGAGGGTTTGCGTTCCAGGTGGACACAGCAACAGCCTATAAAATAATCGAAGTAATTGCTTAATAAATACCAATCCGGATATTCTTTAATTTCATAAAAGTTATTAAAATGACAATTCCAAAGGAAACATTCGACGAAACCGAAATTTGTGAGCTTCAGGAAATTTATCTGTTCGAACCAAAGCACACTGCCACTGGGGTTGCTCGGCATTCGCCTTTCAAAAAAATGGTCACTTATGGGCAAGTGTCATTTTGAAGAAATCATCAAAATGAAAACAAAAATAATTCGTCAAATTTTTCTTCGTTCTATCGTCTGACGTTATTAATGTCGTAATTAATGAATTAATTACAACTTTTATCGTGACAGAATGAGACAAATCATGGAACATGGAACTGCAAAGCGTCTGAGAAGCATTTGGGCCCACAGGCGACCACAATGTCCTGAAAGTCACAGTTCCATGCCAGTTCCAGTTGCAATTGAAGAATTCAGTCCCGCTCTCTTGCTCCTTATTGTCGGTTGCGGTTTCTCTTTGTTCGTCATGTTTCTTGAACACTTGGCATTGCGTTATGAAGAACGACGAGTTAGAGATAATGTTAATCGTTTGGGGCCTGAAGACATTTCTGACGAAACGAGACAAGTTACACCACGCGAAGTTTTATATCCAAACGAATTCATTTGATTTCAATTTTCATACGATTTTGAACAATTTTCGTACTAATCAACGGACGTTACACTCAGTGCTAATTAGTATCGATAAAACAAATCCCAATTGCATAAAATCTTAAGTTACCATATGACAATCTTATCCTTTGTCAACACAAATCATTGTTTGCAAGTAAGAAAGAAAATAATGTTACCAACTGTAGATTCCTTTCAGATAAAGTTTCTTATTCAAAAATTCACTTACGAAGATGAAAAAAACTAGTTCTTTTTCTTCGCTTAATTGCATATTAATAGTTACGACTTGAACGTGCAAATAAATCGACTTTTTTTAACTCTCGTTTCCCTCCGATCCATTGACAAAGAGCAAAAACAACGTCGAGTGTGGAAGGACTTGGGATTGCAACTGGTTTGTTTGGGTCGACAACCTTAAACGCCGCCTAACGGTATTTGCCATAAACGCGTTCGTGCACCTGACCTTGCATACCTTCATAACCTCATTTTATCGTGACCCACATGAGAAATACGAACAAGCGTATTTTTTATTGGAGACACGGTGAGCTGAAATTCGTTTTTTTCATTTTGTGCACACCCATGGAACGGTTTTCTTTTGATCAAAGGCTTTTTTTTTTATTGAATATACCAGAAAACAGAATTTGAAGGATGTTCAGTGAGATTCAATGGCGTTCGGTTTCCTCTAGCGGAAGTAAAGAGAACCCTGAAAATCCAAATACATGACAACCACGTGCATGCATAAAATTATCCATCATCGATTCTTGGATTTGCGGAATCGAAATAAAAATTTCAATACAATCGTTCAATGAGTATCGATTTTTATGTTTTTCATTTTTTTCAAACAGATTTCTATCTCGAACTGTCAAATACGAAAAAAAAAACGATTTTTTGTTGTTGTTGAAAAACTATTAGCGCTGTTTGATGAATTTTTAAATGACAAAATTTCGACAAAATTCATCATTTCAGGATGTTGATTTTAAAATTGGAAATGATGAATCTTTTCGGTGTTAATAATTCAATAACAAGATTTTTAATCGTCGTGAAATTCTTGCACGACCTCTTCCATATTTCATTTAAAAATATACTAAATTTTCAGAATTCTATCATCATTTCCGATGTCGAACTCAACGTCCTTAATGAACCGTAGTTTCTTCACGTGCGTTAAACTTCCGTGTAATTGCTTCCAAAAAGTAATAAAAAAAAAAAAAAAACTACTATTCTACTCATTATTATCTTCCTACGTCTTCCAGGTTTATATTCCCCCTTAAGACCTTTTCTATGGTAAACACTTTAGACCTCTTTCATAAGATAGAATATTATTTTCTTATGGAGACGAGATCGAAGGATAAAAAATCCCAACAACATATCAATTGTACTACACAGTATAATTGCATAATTGCGTCGATCATTATCATCCACGGTGATCAAGCTTACTGGCTGAAATGTTTCATGCGTCATATATTTTGATAATTTTTCCATCGTGTAAATTCTTCTATCCTTAACATTTTTCCATCTAAAGGCAGAAGATCTTGACTGGAGTTTAAATCGTAAAAGACAAAATTTGGATAAAATGTAGAGTCATTTATAAAAATCGATTGAATAGACAATACTAAGGGAAATTTTTCTTCAGCAAATATAAATTATGAAAAAATCCAAAAAACAAACACATACAAAAGAAAAATGAATGTTTACGAAAACGCAATTGATAATAAATAAGAAAAACTTTGATAACTCGAAAACTAAGACGAATCACCCGAATGTTTACTAGACATTTTATATTTCAAATGAACTTTAGATTCTTCTGTCAAAGTTACGACACTTATCGTGTGTTTACAGTTACATTGCAAAAATAGTAGGAAACAGGGAACATGGCGTGGGTGTCCGGTAGAAACGGAGGAAATCGTGATGATGACATATATACAAGCTCTCGTACTGGTGTATAAATTCTCGTACGAAAGTAACGTTCCGTTTACTCGTGCGCGAAATGGATTGTCGTGTGTACGGTTTTTCGTCGTTTGTGCGGTCTTTGTTTATCGTATTTTTGTTGCTTGAAATACCGAAATATTCCCATGGTTATTTGTGGCCTAATCGAAATACGTACACCAGCAGATGGGACAAAGTTAATCTTGACGATATCCTCGAGAGCAAAAGACTTCTTCACCATTATTTCAATTGTCTCATGAGCAAAGGTCCTTGTCCACCGGATGGTGCGGAGCTTAAACGTGAGATTTGTTTATACTTTTAATTCTAGTTATTATAATAAAAATAAAAATTTGACATCTCTGCCATCAATTTTATTAATTTGATAATAATAATAATAATAATAATAAAGCCGTAGGTATTCCTAAACGGAATACCTACACGACCAGATGGGACAAGGTCAATGTTGACGAGATCCTCGATAATAAAAGACTCCTTCACCATTATTTCAATTGTCTTATGAGCAAAGGACCTTGCCCACCAGATGGCGCAGAGCTCAAAAGTGAGATTTCTTTTAAATCATAATTTTCGACAATTATAATAAAAGAAATAACAACAACCAACAAAATCAAATAAATACAAAATTTAACATCAGAGCCACCAATTTATAATTTTGAACATAATGACAAGAGAGTAGTAATAAAGTTCCAGAAGGAACAACGACGATTTTTCAAAAAGTGTTGAATTTAAAATATTTCAGGAGTTTTGCCGGAAGCTTTAGCCACAGGATGTGCCAAGTGCACCAAGAGTCAGATCGAAGGATCCGTCAAAGTCATACGTTATCTCAGGTTAATTACTCCACTCGATTTACCTGCATTTTCACTATTTTTGTTGCCACACGAATGATTTTCTTCATTAAAACGTATTTTTTAATCTTAGAGAGTTCGAGTCGAAAAAGTTCGATATTCTTGCAAACAAATACGATCCTGAGGGCATTTATCGACAACGATATCTTCAACCACCACCGGATGACAATAGTGCTTGAATGAGTAAAAAGTGATATGAAGGAAATTCGTAAAACTGTTTATTTACTTGTTAATAGATTTTAGAAAACTACGATATCCTTGTTGTTTTATTCTTAAGTGTGTATTTTTTTTTATGGTTACTATTTTTTACAACTTTTTTAAAATTACAACCTTAAATAAACACAGAATTTATTAAATAAAATTATTCTCGACAATTTAACATCGTAATTGATTTATGAAAAAGAAAACAATTGTATTTTAATTCCAATTATACATCGTGTCGTTTGAAATTCACGTCATTCAACACACTCAAATGAGATATGAAATAATAATAAAAATATACATATATATATATATGATTTGACGTTACGTTCACGGAACTCCGAATACCAATGGCGTATAGAAAATAGTTGGACTTGGATTTAAATGCTTCGTTATTCTTCGCGTGTTAACGACTTCGCATCGTGTGTGTGTGTATCATTGATAAAAAGAATTACTGTGCATTCACGTCACGCGATATCCACGTACATGAAGAATATTAATCGCAATATCTCTTATTGCGATGTTGATCAATTATTTTTTTGATTCCACTGAAAAATAAATTAAAAAAAAAATTTCTGAGTTAATATTTGACAACCGGAACAACGGTGGGCAACACGTGCTCGTCGATATTTTGATTTTTTAATAAATCGTTCACTTCAACAGTCTCAGAAAACCAAAGTCAAATATCAATGACTCATTGTTTCCGAAAACTTTCAAAATAAAAATCATATCAATGGTCATTTTTTGTTAAACTCGTGCCATTAATCACAAAAATCATTAAATTTTATTTACAATCCACTGTCAAGTTGTATGCACTCATTACTTTTTACTTTCTCCCTTTTTTTATGCTTATGGTTTTATCAGTTGACTCTGGAACTTCACAATTAATTTTTTCGGACGAAAAACCGACAGTGGGGCTACTAAATTCACTTCAATCTTTCCATCAACGTAAAATTGTCTTCGTATGTGATAACAGACTTTAATTAACATCATTTTCTTCATTTTTTTACAACGAAGAGGATTATGCATGAGAAAATTAGATTCGGTGAATACGTGGTTATGAAAAGTGTAAACAACGAGTAGAAGTTGTGGAAAAATGGAATATTGAAATTGAAATTCTTGTGAGGTAATTAATTACCCCATTGTGGGGCTCTTGAGTTCAAGGAACTTTCAAATTGACTCGCTTTGACGATTTTGTTCTTAGAGAGCGAAAATTTACGCGGTAAAATACACATGCTGAATGGCTTATTGAGGTTCTAGATTTTCATATTCAAACATCGTAACTTATTCGATATTCTTGAGATTATATAGGGAGTCCATGAACCATCTTTCCAACACTATGATTTAACAGTCACGATACTCAGAAAACTCAACCACTGCTCGATCGATCGGTAAACGTTGCGAAGAATATTATCCACTCTCTATAATTTGCCCTTTAAATGCGTACAATTTGTATGCACGTAATAATCGCACTTAAAAATAAAGGAATTCCTATTGAAATTTCAGTCCATCGCTTCACTCAGAACCAGTTCAAAATGCAGTCAAGTTTATTCTTTCCGAAAAAATACATTACTTTAAAAATGATACTTTTTGTCAACCTTCACATTCTTTTGGATCTTGTGCAACCATCCACCTCCGACAGAACAAGTGCAAGTTTCGTGAAAAATTATTACGATGATCGTCATATTCGAAACATCGTTGTTTTCGAATGTTGGGAACCTTACGGTCAGATTTTCCAGAGAATTTTCACTTCTTGATAAAATGTTAACAATTAATTAGTGCATTGGGCTTCCATAAGATTTTTCACACATACTATTCAAATAAGGGAATAAATACACTGCAGTTTTAGTGGCTACTCGATTTGACCCCGTGAAAAATATCGAAGTTCTCATTAATTGATTTTTTTATCATCACTTTTTCGATGTTTAAAAAGATACTCAAACAGTGATTCCCAGAGTGAAAAAAGAGAAAAAACATCTGCAGAGAAATTTCGAAAAATTTGATATTTCAAAAACGTTTTTTTCCATAGTAATTTCAAGAAAAAAGTAACGTTTTATTTCTTGGTTAAAACGTACAGCCAAAGTACATAAGAAAAATTCAATGAAAATACAAAAAAAAAAGTTTAATTCAATGTTTGTGCTATTAAAAAAAAAAATAACTGCATTATTTTTTCTACTTCGAAGTGAAACGTACTACAAAATCGATACAAATGTAAACCTAAAAGAAAAAAAAATAATAATTGGGAAAGAAGCGAAAATTAATGACTGAATCAAATCGTCTCAATTTTAGATTCCTTCATATTTGCTCGAGAAGTAATGCAAGTCGAGAGAAAAGTATCATTTTCAAAAATAACAAATGATCTCGACATGGAAAAGATTTTAAAAGTAAATTATTATCGATTGGGTGTTGTGCTCGATTACGATTGTCCTCAAAGTGAGATCGTCTTGGAAGAATTTACTAAACATCGTTTGCCTTTTAACGAGTCTTATCATTGGCTCGTGTTAACATCAACGACAACAATTCCTCACCAAGTTCTGAGTGCATTGCCCCTCAGTATCGAGAGTGAACTTACGATTGCAAATAGGCAGGAAAATGATTCTTACATCCTTCACGATGTTTATAATCCGAGTTATCGACATAACGGACAACTCAATGTGACCTTTAAGGGCATTTGGACGGCTCAGGATGGCCTAAAGGATGAAATGACTCAGTTCAAGTACATGAGACGTGCAAATTTGCATGGACTTACTCTAAACTTTTCGTTCGTGGTAGAATATTTTATTAGAATGTTCCTTCAAGTTTGAATTCATGAACAAATACTTTGTTTACTTCCAAATATTTGATAACCTGAAATTTAATTCCCGATACTACAGTGTCGTTTCTTCTTTTTTGCAGAAAAAAATGAAAAAAAAAAAAACGTTGTATAAAATAGAATTATTTTAATTTATATTTGCAGTTAACTGAGCCACCGCTACCAGATTTCGAAACCTACATGACGACGCCTATAAATCGTCATTTGGACACAGTCACGCGTTACCATCATTCTGTTGTTTTGTATCTAAAAGACCTTTACAATTTTACGTAATAACTTTGATCTCAATAGAATTTACTTTTATTCAAAAGCCCATGGTCTTTTATTTCATGATTATTTATTTTTCAACAAAAGAATGAACTTGAAACAAACTGACACGTGGGGTTATCGTGTAAATGGGACGTATAATGGAATTTTGAAACACATGCTCGATGGTGTATCAGATATTAGTATGACACCTTTTCAACACCTAAAAGATCGCATGGATATATGCGAATTCACTGTAGAAACTTACATTGGAAGGTACAGTCGTGACTGGAGAGTATTTCCATTAATTTTGAGCCAAGAAAGAACGAAATAAATCACGCGAAACACCTTAAAAATTAAACACTAGAAATTATTTATACGTTTTAGGTTGGTGTTCATTTTTCGGCACCCCAAAAAGAACACTCTACGAAATGCTTTTTTAAAACCATTCACTTCAAGTGTCTGGTACTGTGTCGTAGCTATTGTCGTTATTTGTTACATGTTTTTATTATTGTTAAAAAAATTCGAAGAAAAAATCATCAAAAGTAAATCTAATGGTGCTCCAAACGAGACTCCGGAATCGGAGATCGATCTCGTCATTGTCGGTGCGATTTCACAGCAAGGTTAGTTTTCTTTTGTTCCGAATGTCCCTGTAAGAACCCCATAGAGTGTTGTTTACAGCTACTCCTTTCTAACGCACTACTGCATCGCTCATTTGCACGAGGGCACAAGGAAACTGTGGCAAATCTATGTCGACACCTGTGTCGATCACCCATCCAAGTACTGGTTTTATTTGAAGCCGCTCAACATCCAAGATTTTCAAAATCACCCACCGACAGCGTACCCTTTGATGTTAGTTCCATCAATGTTATATTTTTTACATTTCGTTGCAAAATGCAAGCAAAAACATTTTGTTTATCAATAATGTTCTAACAATTTCAGGCGTAAACGTTGTTCCCAATATTATTTCTGGACGAATACTCTTCATTTCGCTTTTTCTTTGGGGACTTTTACTCTTTCAATTTTATTCAGCCTCGATTGTGGGTTCGTTACTCGCTGAAGAGCCGAGATTCATCACAAATTTGGAACAACTTGATGCCTCCAACATAGAGTTGGGCCTCGAACGAATGCCTTATTACCCCGGTATATTCTTTGTAAGTCAAAGTTTAGGTTGGATCCGAAGCTACTTCCTACTTTGAACTCTGGACTCTGGTTAAACAATAAACTCGAGTGTAATAGAGTTTTCGTATTCTAAATTTCGTCTTGTGAATGAAAAACAACGTCAAAGTTGACTCTTTGAGTCATACATTTTTCTTTACGTACAATTGACTTGAAAATTGGTACTCGAAGGTTTTAAAGCTCGCTAATTACGAATCTGGACTCAAAATTCGGAAATTCAAGAAATGAGGTCACAGGAAGAAATAAGTTTGAACTCAAGTTAAAGCGAGATCTTGTGCTTTTCTCTAATTTGATTAAATTTATTATTACAATTTTAGTATCGAGGGTCACCAACTTTGCTTCGAATGTACGAAGAAAAAATGAGACCCACTAAACAAAGGCCAACAGGTGCATACACGAATGCTGTGCATGGATTGAGTTTAGTCAAAAAAGGTGGTTATGCTTTCAGTATTGAAATGGGAACAGCTTACAAAATCATTGAGGTTGGTTCTTACAGTTTGACCAAATTATTTATCATAATTATCATTATTAATTCATCAATAAAATCATCAGGATACTTTTACTGAGGATGAAATCTGCGACTTACAAGAAATAGAGCCGATCGCACCTGGAAAACTCAGCATCGTCACAGCTAAAAGGTCTCCATTTACAAAAATGGTCACTTACGGGTCTGTACTCATGACAAATGACATTTCTAAACAGCAAATTCATTTTAATTGTTATCTCGTTGTTTTTTTTTTTCGTTTTTGTTTTCTTTAGACTAAGGCGAATGAAGGAACACGGCATTATTGCCGGTTTGGCAAAAATTTGGATCCCATCACGTCGCTCGTGTCCTGAAAGTCATAATACGGAGCCTACTCCAGTCCAAGTCACGGAGTTTTCTCCTGCTATTTTTCTCTTGATGCTCGGATCAACATCTGCACTTATCGTTATGATTTTTGAGCATTGCTATAAAAGAATTCATGCTCATATTTATGCCAGCGAAATTTTGCAATCTGAGCTACAAATATTGGAAATTGGAAAAGGAATTGATGATCATTTAAACGCCGAAGATCTGGCTTGAATCGCAGGGATTTTACTTGTCATTGATACCTTTCATTTTTAGGGGAAAATGATTCGGATTTTTGCTTAGTGGATAAAATAAAGTTTTTGAAAAATGACATGCTTCAAAGTTCACTTTATTTCTTTTCTTCAAATATAATTTTTTTTCTACATCGAATTTGATATCGATGCAATATAATAATCGATTGCATAACACTCGTTGTTTTTTCTTCTCGCTACGCGCCCTGTCACAATACCCAAAATTAACCTCAATTTTCGAAAAACTCATTAAATCAGAAAAATGGATGAAGGATCATCAATTCTTCCAAGTTTTACGTCCTTCCCACCATTTTCCAAAGTGTTGAAAAGACCTTGTTCAAAATGTAGTCAGCCAGTTGAACACAAGCCAAAAAAATTCTCGTCCAATTCTGTGAGGCAAACGAGTCTCAAAAGTTCGAGCGAAGATTGTGAGGAGTTTTCAGAAGAGTCGAATTCCGATAGAGATGTTGGAAGATGTTATTGCGAAGGATTTCTTTGCGAGGAGTTGTTAAACTCAAAAAAGCACTCATACGAGGTCAAAAATGACACTTCCGGCGAGTGGAAGTCTGGAAAAAGGTTACCGCTCGATGGGGCGCTCGAAAAAATGGCACCTAAGTGCGAATACACGGAGGAAGAAATAAAAAGATACGTTAGCATAATTGAGAAAGCTTTACAAGAGGAAATGGCTCGTCGATTTCCTCCTCCCTCGAGATCGAGCTCAGAACAATCGGATAAAGTTGCCGTTTGTAAACTCAAAGATTCGGAAATCGATTCTCGCTGTTCAGACAATATTTCCCTTAACGAAATTCGATCTTTGGTCTTGGGCCAATATTCCTTGATACGCCATTACGAGGAACACGCAAACCCTAAGAAATCCTATGACTTCGAAGGTGATTTTGACATTTACGGGTGCTTCGAATCTCCGATCGAAGCATCAGATGTCTCGGAGAGCGATGAATTGAGATTAGAAAATCGGTCATGGTGTTGGGATGGTGAAGAATATCAAGCGTACGATGAAAATTGGATGACTCCCTCGGTATATAAAAATTTACACGTGTTTCCTCGTTTCTCATGCGAAGGAGAAAGAGAATTTTCTTTCGGTGCAGAAAGCGAGAAAAATCGGTTGGATTTGGTTGGTTGCGAGGATGAAAGTTGTGGAAAATCGAGCCAGTCTTGCAAGCTCCGAGATCCCTTAAGTGTTCCAATTTTTAATGAAATTTTGAGTCAACTGGAATGCAAGGAAGTGCATCCGTTCGTTATCGGTTATCAAGGAAAGTCTGATCTCATTGGAAAATGGGGTGATTGCCATGACATCGTTGATCAGGTTCTTTCGGAGTGTGATATGAGTTTAAGAAGTAGTATGAGATCAGAAAAGGTTCCTAAGACACGGAAAAAGATCGAGGAACACGACGAAGAAAAAACTTTGTCGTGTATTCGTTACGACGATTTTCATTCGATTGATCCAAAATCGGCCATGGAATGTCATCTGCCGATTCCACGCTATTCTGCAAAAACTAACGAGAAAGAACTGAAAAGTCGTAGTCATTTGTGTCGTGAAATTTTTGAAGGAATTTGTACTATCAACACCGACGATTTTGACAATTTGAAGAGATTTGACAAAATCGGTAAACGAGGAGTCGCGTCACTCTGCAGGAAACTCACCAAGTGGTAATTTATCCATTTATTTAATGACCAACTAACATTAATCCAAATTATTATCGAATGATGATGTCAATTTCATTTTTCATAATGGAACTGAATCATTTTATTGAAACAATTTAAAAAAATGGCAATGGTGACTAAATAAATAATTCATTTTCTACAGGACACATTGTGTGACTAAAACATTGTGCGAAATACGAGAACATTCTCACATTGTCGTACAAATGCCATCATTCAGTTATCCGAAGATCTTAAGGAATCGTGCAAAAATGGATTATCGAAATTTGCAAAATTTACAAGTAATCCATTCATAACCGTGGTGTCACCTCATCATAACGTAACTTCAAAGTAAAAACTTGATTCAAAAATATCTAAAGAAAAAAAGACTAACGTCAATGAGACGTCAGAGGAGAAAAATTATAAAGTAAAGAAAGAAAATTTTCGTAACGGTTGACCAGTTACGTGGCTATGAATATTTTTATTTGTTTGCAATTGTTAGTTTTTTTTTTTTTTTATTCGGTTCTTGCTTCAAACAAACAAAAAATTGTTGTTTTGTTGCATCGTGACGCTTCGTTGTTACAAATACTTAAATTATTGTTGTTTCGGTTAAATTATTAAGTTGTAATTATGAGGTGGACCCACGTAAGTTATTTGCAGTAGAAGTTTCATAAAAACGTTGAAAATGATAAAATGTTTTAGTTCGGAAGATTATCGTGGCTGGAAAATAAAAATGCTCAAGTACTTTACATCTGTCCGAATTCGGACGGATCCGACAATCTCGAGAATATATTGCGAGATTTCATTCGCTCCGTTAGGCCGGATGTTTGTGTCGACAATCTTTGGATTTTAAAATCGAAAAAATCATGTGATTCCGAAACTTTTGAGAACGAATGTTTTTCCGGGATTGAAAATATTTTTTCAAATCCCTGCGAGTACAGAAGACTAAGAAACTGGACTGCGGGTAGACAGGCATTTATATTGCCCGGTGTTATGCAGAAAAAGGACGTTTTCGTTGCTTGCGAATTGAAAATGGCGATAATGGGTTCGAAGAATTAAAAAAATTGAATCTCAAATTTTTTCCTCGCTCCAGCGAACTCATTAATTTGTATTAAAATTTGAAAATAGAAAAAAAAATCATGATTTATTTTTTAAGAAAAATATCATAGATTGAGATATTAAAATACTGAAAAAAATACATTTTCTACCTAACAGGAGTTCCACTAAAATGTCAAGAACGTTTCATGACAAAGTCAGAATTCATAAACCTTCTAAAAGAATGGAATATCGATTGTCCGCCTACGTTGGAGGTGAATAAATTTCACGAGGTATCAAAAACTCACACGACATATTTCATTGGGCACGGTGATCATAAATAATTTCGAGATTGGCCTATTCGTAGTTTAATGAAGGTATAAAATGTATTGCTTGTAGTTGTGCAGCGGTTTGGCGAGGATGATAATCGAATTTCCCGGGCACGATACGTGGTTTGTGAAAATTAATATTGGCTTCAATGGATGTCATACAGCTGTGTACAAATCTCATAATACCGCCGTAAATCATATTAACAAGAACGAAGTGAGTTATCTTTTACGTGCTAATTACGATTTAATATCGCATAACAATTTTTAAACAGCAATTTTCCATTCAATTTGAATTTAGTGCCAATGTCAATTTGACAGTGACATTAAGTTGTGTGGCTTCCTTGCCGAAATATTGCCAGCGAGGTTGCAATTGAAGTCTGACGTGTACAAAGATTTCAGACACTTCATTATAGACCTTGAACGCTATGGGAAGTAATTTACGTTGTTATTTATTCATCTTGTGACATGCGCAATTCTTAAATGGTATTATTTCGATAGTTTTGGTTTTTTTTGTCTGTTACTTTGTTGCACTTTGATTATTCAATCCAGGTGGGATAATCCAGGCCTGTCCAAAATACGATTATAAAACGATATCGTTGGGAATGTTAATCGAGCACGACACAGCAGCACCAAATCTGTTATGTGCAGCGGAAGTTGTTAAATTCAAGGACGACATGAGAAACGACGTTGCATATATTTTACCGCAGAATGTTGTGGCAGTGGAAAGTTTACAAGGGCTGATGGAAAAAATTGGAATAGGTTTGCGTCAGCAGGGCATGGTTGGATTTTTCGGAATCGATCTCATTGCTTTTGTAAACGAATTCAACGTATGAGAATCTTTCGTCAATGTTTTTGCTCTGCATATAAACTTTCGTAGTGTTTTGAATTTCTAATTTTTCGCTCGTTTTCATTGAATTGTTTGCTTTTGCTTGTTATTTTATGATTTTTTTAAATATATTCTCACATTGTCAGTCATCTGATCGCAGTTGGAAAATGATTTTTAAAGGAACAAGAACTCTGGATCGTAGATCTCGATCCTCACTACACAAATCTTCAGTCTTTCCACGAGTGGATCAACTTTTGCTTGAGATTTGGCACGTCCTGCGACACCATAAGGTATCTCAATGTACATATATATTCGAATCGTATGTTAAGAGTTGAGCTGGTGAACTGTGGGAAAAGCAAACGTGAAATCGGGATTGGGACTGGGTATAAATTTCACATGAGACACTTTAACATCGGTGCAGTTCGACGGAGCGTAATGTTACACGAGAAAACGTTCGGGAAAAGTCCCGGAGAACCGAACGGATAATGGAGAAGCTAACGAAAAACTCGGATCGATATTCGGTCGCGAGTGGAAAGCTTCGGAGCAATGGACTTGCTCGATATCCCGGAAATACACTGATCAACGTGTGTCGTCAACGCGGCATGTTTTATGATCATGTTGTACGTCACGTGATCCATTTATAAAAGGCACCATAGAAATTTAGATGAATATATAAATAATATTATTTATTTATTTATTATTTTCTGTCTCAATTGAATTTTCATTATTATTTATTGATTATAAATTAATAATTAATTATCGAATCGAGTTAATTGGCTTGAGACTTAATTGGGACTAATCCTCGTGACTTCATTTCTCCTTTTGGATGTTTTTCTCTTCAGACTAATTAAACGAAATAGAATGAGATTTATGGAAATATAAAAAATGGCAATACGACGAAAAAATTAAAGCCACCATTTTTGCCGCTTCATTTCTCGGTCATTCAGTAACTTCAACTTTCACCATGACCTCAAAAAACCCTCATTAGTAGAGACGAGATACTCTTCTCACTTGCAATCCAAACTTGTCGATTCAAAGGAAAAACGCGGCTGCATGCTGTGCCCGATTGATCCAGAGTTTCGTGACATTTGCCTCATCTCCATATATCCCACGAGACAAATGGCCGTACGGAAGTTCATCGAGGCGTTGAGAATACTGCACGAGCTATCGATAGACAAGCATAAATCTACAGAAACAAATATGCTCGTAAGTTTCTGCCTTACTTTTCGTCTCAAACTTTGAAAGAACGGAGTTCTAAAAAAATCTGTACTTATTACTTCGACACAGAAACTGGCTCGAGGAATGGCTCGGATGGATTAAAATTGGAGAAACTTCGTCGAATAAAAATTTCGAGACCTCATGTTTTTGTGACGAATGATTTTTCCAAGGGCACAATTTACGAAAACTTGGACTATTTCCAGTGGTACTTGCTTCGAGAAACAATATTTTTGTTTGAAACGACCTTCACAACTTGAAATTTTTAGCATTCGATTGAAATTCTCAACTATCTTGCATTTGGCTGAAATTCTCAAGGTCATGAAAAAATAGTGCAGGAATTAAATTTAGAGAAAGTGCTTACAGCGACGCATTTTTAGAAGATGATTTTGTATGTATTGCTTTTTATATAAATAAATAAATTGATTTAATCGACAATTATCCGAGGTTCGTAAAGTCACGAATATTCTCAATCCTCGCAAGAACTACCAGAAGCAGATGATACCGGCAGTAGAAAAAGATTGACCGAAGGTAAGCTACGTGTAAAGTTGGATGAGCCGTTTTACCACCCGATAAAAAAGAAGGTTCTACGGATCGATAAACAACAGTTGGAACCCCACTAAGAAGAATCGAGGTCCCAGGCTCGGGGTTTGCCAACGGGTTTACTTTTTTTTCATCCAAAGCAAGAATATAAAAAGTATTTTGGATTGTTTCAATAAAAAATCAAGCCTCAATCAACTGAAATTTCTGATTGATGGATTATAGCTACTAATTCCTTGATCACCAATTAATTTGGTCCTTGCGGTGGTTCGTGATGGGCAGCTACATTGAGTTCAAATTTATCAAGCAAATCATCGATTTAATTGGACATAATCTGAATAATAACAGATCAAAGTGGACTGCCAAATAGTGGCGCGTTGAACCATTTACTCAATTAATTCTGCGATATCCTATAATCAGTCACACGAAGGGTCACTATTGAAATTAGGCGAGACTTGCAAATAATATCCAACACGATCGTGAACCTACAAAGGGCAATTTACTCTAGCAATCTTAGGAGCTATCAACGATAATAATCGGTAGGAATGAATAGTGAAGCTCTTTACGAACAGTTGGTAAGATGTTGGATTAATTTTAGGGAAATTCTGTTGTCGCACGCATCTGACTACAAATTCTGTTTAAGTAGCATGATTTATCCAAACACATACGCACATGCAGAAACTCTTGAATGCTACTGAGCGTCTGTAATAGCTGCACCTAAATTGAATTCCTCATCAACATAATTTCAACACATCTGTCATCCGAATCACGGAACTTCTGTTCATAATTCTCCTTTATAGTCTAACCTATTCATTCGCATGAAATAGCGAGATCAGACTGAATGCTCACGTAAATCAGTAAGTGTTGTTGTTTCAGAGAAACATAAGGACTGTATATTTGACTAGAATTCGTATTCTACTTGTAGAATGTTACATCAACAAGTTATTGAAGAATTCCGAGGCAAGTTTATAACTTTGATGATCGAACATGTTAATTATAACAATAAAGTGAACATTCTTCTTTCTTCATTTTGGTATTAGTGCTCGTAAAGTTTTCTCGTGATCTTGTTCTTTCCACTTGTTTGAATCCAAGATTGATGTACTGTAGCGTCAGCATATGGTGGAGATTAAAAAAATAGTGTAGAAGAACATTCTAATTAGGCTGATCTGTGGTAGGCATCACGTACTTAATGGGTAAAGTGTACTTCTTTATCCAATGACATGCATCAAATGTGCGAAAGCTCCAGGAAGGAACATGCAGTTGGTTTTCGAAACTGTTATTGAGTCGTTACTATATTTGATTATCTTTTAATTGGTACTCGATTCGAAAGGTTTCCTAGTTCGAAAAAAATGGATGAATCATCATCAATTGAAGAAAAAAAAACACGAAGAACCGGAGCTCTAATCGAAACAGCATACACTGAGAAAATAAATTCATTCAGCCAACGAAATGCGGTGAACAAAATGAAATTTATTGAATCAACAAGAACATGGTCGTAATGATCGATATTTATTTTAGCCAGTAAATTAAGTAGTTGGAACAACCAAATCTTTGCTGGATGAAGAGAATCTTTGTCACCTCCGGATCTGTGTCACCACCGGATTAATTGATCCAACGATTTTTTTTTTTTTTTTCAATGGATGCAATATTAGTACCAACTCGATTGGTATCCATTGATCCTGATAATCATCACGAATCGAATTACACCAACTGTCTACAAATAGTTAAAATACATGACCACAGTTTATAAAATAATAATTGTCGATTGTCGATTGAAACGTTATTCAACCAATGGTACATAACTAGGACTTGCTGAAAAGCTGATACCAAGTAACACTGTAAGTTCAAATGTATGGTATGACAATTTTGTCCTTACGACCCCTTTTCTGCAAATTGAAGAAGCCGATGTGCCAACGACCATTTGAATTTTTATTGAACACATTGCACGACCTCTATCGACAGACGAGAAGAAATTTAATATTGCGTCAAAGCATGTGCATATAGACAACGATACAATGTACGTGTAACCGTAGCATCGTCTATGAGTTGCATCGGAGAAACAAGAATGGCTGAGAAAATGCAGGGTGTCGTTTACGTGTCGAGGCGAAGTGTGTTCTGCGATACAGAAAACTTTCATCGTCGAACCGGCGTTCCTTTGCTTTTCGTCTCTGCTTCCCTGAACCATTATGCCTTGGTCAATACACTGGTTCAGAGATCTTGCCTTGAAGATGGAATACATTTCGTCTTCATTGAATTTCTCGCGTGCTTCACGGAAGGATCTTTCAGACGCTTGGAAAATAATTGTCCTTATAAATGACTGGATATAATGAACTATAGTTTCTTTCGTGAAGAAATGAAAAATGAACAGGGAACTTCCAGGTAGAAATAAGCAGAAACTCAATGTGTGTACGAAGTTTCTTCAAATAAAGAAAATAACCTGAAACTTGATCGCTAACAAAAAGTACAAAGTAGTAGCAAAAAGTATGGTGACGGAAATAGAAAAATGGTTCAATTGTTGCCTTTTTTGTTGTGAAATACTTAATGTTCTCTAGCACCATTTTCAATAGACCAAGTTTTCAAAATAAACCTACGAGAATTTGAAAATGTTGAGTACACATAAAATCACTATTAGTTTCCCATATTGTGCTAGTAAAAGTAGTGTTTATGAGTGTTCTTGACCTGCATGATCGTTTGTGCAGTCACACGTAATACGGTCGAGGGAGTAGGCGAGAGAGAAGCAATTTGTAGTGTAGCGTGACATTGCGATATATGCTGATGAATGCGGGTAGTTTGCAAGGTTTACGTAAGGGTCGATCGTCCGAGAGGCGTTTGCTGGAGAATGAGAGGGGTTGTATGCTTACGATCATCGCTGAAGGAGAATGTAATGTGATTGGCCAACATTCGGCGACGCAATAAGCTTCCTAGAAATGATGATGGGTTACAGATTCCATTGCCACTTGGATGTGATAACATCAGGGGAACGCCATCACATGAAATATGTCATTGCGTTGTTCACAATATGCGGGAATATCACGTACGATTTGATCTATTGAACTATTTTATTTTAAAATTTTTGACAAATCATCGAACTGAGACTCTCTGAAAGGAAAGTTTCGTAATTTTTTTCTTTTAATATTACTAATCTATGTTCGAAGTAAAAGGTTGTTGATTTTTTCTAGACGTTCATGGAATCACTAGCTACTGAAATTTGGACCAATGAAATTACTGAATGGGTCATACATCATAATAAAAAAAAAGTTATAGTTTTTCTGTCATCAGGTTTTCCACAAATCCATCATTTTGCGTAATGATATGGTTTAGTAATATTCCCATTCCCACGATTACAATTTCAACTTTTATTTGATCAGATTATCGTATTATGCACGAATCCAAAGTAAGGGAATAGAATGCAATAAAAGCGATGCTCTGGTTTCAATCTTGCAACATAGTGTCGCTGACGCGAACTCGTGTTTCTGTGGAGGCGTAGACGTCTTAGCGTCGCTGTTCCATGCACACATATACGCGAGATTCTCGAGTGCTGACCACTTCACACTACATACTAATGAATCAGTACTTCATTCGCTGGAACACCAAAGAGAAAGTGCGAAAGAGACTCAGGGCGGACAAAAAATCCTGATCTCTTTTTCTTCCTTCTAATTTTATAATTAGAGAAATATATACTTCCAGGTCGACTGTTTATTAATTTGCGACAGCACTCCGCACGTGTAAATGAAGTGAAAAGTTTTTATGTTTCACCAAATATTACATGAAACTCGGTGCATTAAATTCTCATTTTCCATATAAGTTTGTGACGGCTCAAGCAGAATTAAAGCTAATACCGTAGGTCAGCAGGCATCTCATGTTTCGACTATTTGCAAATTTCGTAAATAGACAAAAATTATGGTTACGGCCTCAAAGCATAAAATTACGAAGTCAGATTCTTCTTAATCATACTCCAGAGTATTTCAACAATGACTTAGATTAATAGCGTTTCGAATTTTTTCGAGTTACGGAAATGAAATTCTTTTGCTGTACTAATCTTTTTCGTTTGGATTATTATTTTTCTACGGAACATTTCAATTAATCTTCTCTTGACCCGTTAATAAAGAAACGACTGTCTTGAATGTTGAGGATTCACTGGGTTAAGAAAAAGTAAACTGTTGGAAAAAATTCCGATCCAACACATCCGTATTTGTTCTGTTTCAGCTGTTATGTTAAATGTGAGCCTCTGTCTCGTATCTTGTTCATTATGTTGATATAACTGTGCACCACTGATGTACATGAAAGTACCCAGCTGTTAGATCTGGAACTAGAACCAGCCGTAGGCGCCGGAGGCATGATTGGACGCCAAGCAGCGCAGTAAGCACGCGCAAGTAGTCACGGCTGTCGTCGTCAGACCATGATCCGTAGACACGAGTTCTTTTTGTCCAAAATCAAGAATGCTTCGAGATCAAAGAGTGTAGCACTTTTATCACCTGTACATTATATACGCCCAACTATTTCGAGAAACATTGTTTAATAATAGAAAACAAATAGCACGTGCCCTAAATGACGTTCACATTCAATGAATGGGTACCAATAAATCATTTGGTCTGATTATTGAGTTATGAATTAAATTTTTTTAAATCTTCGTATGTAAACCAACTGTACACTGCTCCATGGACTCAAATGATTGTAATGCTAAAAGGAAAAAAAATAAAAAATAAAAATTATACAAATAAATGTACAGCCTTTTCGATCTTTACATAAATTGGAAATTAGGGAAATACAGGAACTGATTGAATCTGTGGATCGATTCTGTAGAGGAAATCAAATCAAACGGTCAACCACAAACAAATTGTTTTGAAAAATAATTTCCGCTGTCGATCACGTGCACGAAAGAAGACCATTTCGATCTGATAATGTCAGAGCAGTAGAAACGACAACTGAAACATCGACATATCGGCGTCATATTAACGTTAAAAAAAAACCCTACGATCCATTTCTATGTCAGATTTCACGCTGGAATGACGGTTGCTGTTTTACAAAAAGAAAAGTTATCATTGTATCGAAAAAGGATATTTTATATTTTACCCTGGAGGAGAATAAAATTTAAAGCCTGCCCTAGAAAAACAGAAATTGATAATGTAACTTCAAAATTGATTTAATTAAAAATTTATAATTAAAACATGATAAGATACCACTTGGTCGAATTGAAAAACGATGCTTAACGCATGTTAGTTCTACGCGATATGACTGAACATTCATAACGTGGTGACCTTTGCATCGATCTCTGACGACACTTTTGCGATTACGAATTCAACATAAAGCAAGTGGGGGATGCCTTCTGTTTCATCGTAGAGAAGCGGCAATTCTCTGCTTCGAGTATCTCGTACGAAGGAAGAAGAAGGCTTCATTATCTCGATGACGAAAAAACAGAAAAAGTAAGACGGAGGTAAACAATCGTACGTACGTACGTACGTATGACCCTTGGATCGATAAGCTTGGGGGTCTCTCAGTGGAGTCGAGATGACGTAGCTCGGTCGACGGCTGGCTATCCACCAACCTCTATCTACACTTGTACGAACGCAACATGAAAAAAAAAAAAAAAAATACTTTCGTGTACATTAGGGTGATGAAGAAAAAAAATCAATTTTTTCTTTTCAATGGCACAGGAGGGATAACAGTATTTCATAAAAGTGTAATTTTGCCAAAGAATGGGTTTGAAAAAAAAAAAATTGGAGGTAACTAAAAGGACTCTTGAATAGGTTTTTCCCATTCTGTATGAAAATTGTGACATAAACATTTCGATTATTTGGTCGTGTAACAAAAATTGATTGAATTTTACAAAAAGTGCTTTGCATTATAGTCCGCAGTATTGAATCGTGCATTATTTATTTTTATATTTTCAGCTCAAACTCACAAACAGTGATTCAAAAAACTGTACGATTGTAAGTTCAATGAAAATTTTTAAAAATTGTGAGCTATCGGCCCTCATATTGAATCCGCCATTTTGAATTTTTGAATATTAAAGTCCGATTTGTAATCAGCGAGCCTAAGAATCATGTTATACCAAGTTCCATCGAAATCCAATTACTTTATGAATTTCAGTCCATATTCAAGGCATATTCACGACACCATTTTGGATTGAAGAATTTTGATCTTAGATTCATAATCAGCGACCCTAAGAACCCATGAATGGAAAATTCCAGGTGAATCACACGTAAAGAAAAATCTATGCACGAAAGAATTCGAGGATTTCGAGGAATCAAATTTTTATTGTCCCACGAATTCAGATTTAAGCCTGTGCGTTTGTAAAATATATGCATCAAGGTCATAACTGATGGCAAACAATTAAAAATTTTTGCACGAAAGCTTGGTGTTTTGGATGTCAAGGAATTTGCGAACAAACTATGTTCACATGCACCTGGAATGAGATTCTGATCATTCTGGTAGCTTTCATGAATGTTACGACAATATTAATGGTCCTGTTGTCTAGAAGAGCAGAACGTGACTGGAATTTATATAAAATTATTATATTCTCTCAGCATTTGATTCATTCGGATAAAAATAATGAATGAAAGATATTTCTCGAATGATTATTCATGAATCTAGTTTATTCAATAATGAAATATTGCAACATGAAATAATCATAAATATTCAATGATAAATAAACCAATCCGATGATGTTATAGGAATGATCTTATTGACTTGTGTCCTAAATTGTTCATGGAAACGAAGGTTTTATTAAATCTCTCAAGAGAACCCTGTTGCTGAAAGGCAAACTTTGAAATGGAGAAACACATGTAAAATTTTTAGAGGTCAGATTTGTTCAACCACGAGCTATAGTATGATAATAATAATGCTTGTTTTACATATAAATTTCGAAAAAGGAATAAATATGCCACGTGCCGTTCGAACAAACAAACGTAATTTTTTTTATCAAGATCAGGATCGCGCTATTTCGGAGGAGATATTGGAAGGGTGGGCATTGGGGCTCGACGAGGGTATCGCGTGTCTCTCAGTTTCAACAGTCCGATGACACGGTGCATCGACCGAGAGAGACCTCCCGGCCCCAGAGCAGAGGTAGATATAGTACAGTCCTCTGGGGTGGGTGAGAGGGTTCTCGTTCAACTTGGAAATCTGCGTATCTGCAGCATTGTGTACCTGGAGACACCTTTATAGACCCGGAAAATATTTTTTTCGTTCCTGTTCATAAATACTGAATTTTATTACGAATGGAAGCACTTCGTGTTACCATCTCTTCTATATCCGAATGACTTTTATGCATTCTCTTTTCTCCGTCAATGAAAGAAAACGTGGCCTCATTTTGTCATAAAATCTCATGAAAAAGCTGACAACAAAAGTTCAGGGTTCGCCATTACGAAATTGAGATGAAGAATCTTTGGTGCATTTAAAATTTTGCCACAGTGTTCCCTACGCTTCAACTCTCTACTCTGACATCTACCGAGCCATCCGTTTTTCAACTATTTCCCAGGAGGGATGGCCGACAATGTTTCTTTTCATTTTCAGAAATATGAAACAGAGTGTCCAATGAAATTGACCAGGATTTATTGACCTTTCAACTGTCCTACGGAGGAGTGATGACCATAATGATAGCGGTTGTTTGGGTTTGTCTTAAATTCTCTGTCGTGTATGAGTCAAATTTTTTAAACCAAATTCATCATCTTTGCCACAGTACTGGGCATCTGATGAAGTTGCCAAATCATTGAATCTTGCCATTGGATGAGATTTCTCCTCAAGCAAACCATGCTTTGTGAGATCTTGCTATGTCCGCATCTGTTGCACTATGGTCGGATCAGCGCTCTTGTAACTTTCTCCCTCAATAAAAAGTTATAGAGACCAGCTATAAAGAACCTTGGTCATAAAGGTAGTCACTAAGTTTTTTCCTACATAGTACTCGGTCCATCGAAGCACCCAGAGATTTAGGAGTCAGCAGGCTGTTCCATCAGGCAATCCTAGATTTTCATTCCAGAGCTGCCATTGTGTCCTGTGAACTAATCCTGTGTGTATATATGTCCAAAAGTTTCCACGTCCGTTTATCACGATAACTTCGACCCACAACACAATCGATCTATCATATCTCCACGTAAGGAATTAGTTTCTATCTTGCGACATGAAGCTACCCTGCATTGCCACTTACACTCCATCAATCAGGGCTTGGTCTCCATATGTGGAATTAGTTCCCATCTGGACTCCGCGGAGTCGAAATCACCTCTCGGATCCCCAATCTCTTGGCAACTGAGAGGAAACCTCCTGACATAGCACTGAGGCGGTTCTTTTTCTGAATTATCTCGGTTTTGACAGACAGGAAGGTGTTTTTTTTTTTTTTTTTTTTTTCAAGATGTGGAAAAAATCCCAGATCTGAACTGATCGTCAGAAAGTGATTGTCAACAACCAGGTTGGTTAAAACGGGCTTCCAATGAACGTTGCTCTTTGCTCTATCCTCGGGTCAATCAAATTTGCATTTTCCAATACCCTTTTTGCCCCAATAACGAAATAACTACGACTACGATGATTTTTATTTGATTAACAAGATCGAAAACTCCATGCGCAAGTTGCTTACAGTCGTTCTCGTATGTTAAAACATGCAGGAAACCACACAGTCTATTTTTTAGCCACATCGTGGGAGAGGTCAGCAGAAGGTGATTTTTCGTTCTTTCGGGGATAACTCGAGGCATCGGTCTACGGCAAAGCTGGTGAATTGCTATGTGGTGCTGCAGGTGGTGCGCTGGAAGGTGCATGTGGGTGGATTGTGTGTATGGCTGGAGTTGCGCGCGTCGGTTGCGAGCGAGATATAGCGTTTCATGTACTTGGCGGTTCCACCCCACACCCCTGTAAAAGCTCGTTCGATACGCGCCCGCGCGCCTACGAAAATCGTCTCTCCTCCACCTCGTCGGACCAGTGCCGCCACAGCTCTCGTAAGAGACGCCCGTGATTTTCACCCCCGCGTGCGCGCGCGCCCTCTTCCTCCCCCCGCGTTTTCAACAGGGTTTATAAAATACACGTATACATAAAAATACTAAAATTCACATACACACATTAACACGAAGAAGTGAATAAACATATACGACTAAAAAAAAAAACGGTCTGGACATTGTTAACCATACGGGGGCTTGTTATTCGATATTTGCTCCTAAAACAGTGTTTATCCGCCTGGTTGTTCCGTCTATTGATGTCCGGTGTATTCGCATGTGCCTGTTGTACAATTGTCCGTCAAAAAAACATGTACATACTGACACATAAAACGCTACAATGAAACATTTTAAAGACCGGGTTCTCAGCTGACGTGTTAGGGTTTTGATTGACACGAAAGAATTCGAGGATCATTATCCTCATGAGATATTCTGCTGATGGACATGCGGCTGGATTAGCAAAATCCTGAGTTCATATCAATAAATAGACATCTACGAAGCTTTACAAAGCGTATTCAAATCCAAATTGTAATAAGCGAAGCGTGGACACTAAGTGCTTAAGGAGCTGAAGAGTATCATCGTGTTCCTCTGGCTGACGACGACGGGAAGCAGCGAACCGAGTAAGAGGGCCAAAAGCATCAAGGAGTCGAGTTGGAGAACTCGACCTTTTGGCCCACCGCGTCATTGAACTTATCAACCGTGGTTACTTGAAACAAGCAACAGAAAGTTGTCGAAAAAACGGGAATGACGAATGGGCGGTTTGTTACATTTTGTTTGATCGTTCATTCTAGTGCAGTTGAATCGACCGGGAATGTCGTACGTGATCTGAACATGAATAAGTCTAAATACAGATGAAGAGCAAACGAAAATTTCCAGGACACGAGGTCCATTATCCGGAGAAACAAATTTAGAAGAAAAAAAATCAAATCATAGCGGAATAACCTTAATGACTCTTGATGTGCGCACCGTTATAATCACCCTGTGGCTCACGGAGACCCCTTTTCTCGTGTACAACCACCCACGATTGTGCGTTCGCGTGACCCAGTGCGTGCTGCTCTCGTTGTCCCGTTATCCACGTCGACGTATTTTCACATTTTATGTTTATACGGGTATTTTTTCAGTTTTATTTTTTCATCTATACGAAGTACATAAAATATATATAAAAAAAGAAAAATCGTTGCACGCGATGGATTAAATTTGGTGAAATAATACAAAAAATACGAGAGTCAAGTGGACCTCGTGAATTCAGTTGTCAACGAAAACCAAATGGATGCTGTGGGGAATATTGAGAGAAAAAAGAAAACAGCCCGTCACCGGTGTTGAAGTTGTACATTCGGAGAAAACCGATAGGAACCCTCACCAATCCTCACACTGATCGTGTTACGCGGGTCAGGGTAGCGGCAGACCTTCCCTACACTCAATATTATCTCATCTCCTCTGCTTCGTTTCATCCCCCATTCGTCTCGTCCTCTTAACTCAAGAAGCCTGCAGGGAGGATTCAACGTCCTTCGGTTTGCGCTCAGCCACGACCTAATCACAACAAAACCCCATAATCATCGCTCATCTAATGTCGAGTCAACATGCGACACAAGAAATGACTAATTACTTACTCCTCAAATTATCTCTCGTCAGATATTGTCCTTTTATTTGATTTTTTTTTTACAGTTAAACTGAACGCGTGTGACAGTGTCAAAAAAATAATTGTGCAATTACAGAAGTCAAGAGAATTCTGTAGTTAATTAAATAACGGCGGGTTAGCATGGCAGACAAGAATCTACCTCAGCCCACGAGGATTAACAGTGACAAGAATAATTCAGCGTCGACACCGATATCAGTTTTGCTGGCGTCTCATCAACGCGAAATCCTTTCGAAACAAAAAGTACAATAAACAAAAGAGAGAAAACCTCAAATGGGAATGCCGGCAGACGAGACTTTAACGACGGAATAAAATACGTGCGGGAGTGATGAAAAAAAATGAAGTTTTTTGATAAAAAAATAAAATAAAATAAAAATAAAAAAATCACGTAGAGAGTTCTGAATAAATGGAAAAGCTTGTGTAGAAATAAAATCGTGTAGTGCGTCCGCTTGAATGAGTAATATAATAAGCGAGTTACTAAACGAAAAAAAAAAAGTAAAAAAAAGAGTATGTGGTTCATAATTTTTTTCTTTCCGTAACGCCTCGAAAATATATCTTAGTACACTCCTCAGCTTGAATTGCCAATCTCTGCAATCATTGTGTTTCGTAAATTAAGGAGATGCTCATCCGATGACTGTGACTCGTAGTTAGCCTGACGTCCCTCGTCGATAAAAAAAAATAAAAAATAAACGAAAGAGACTTATAAAGAAAACACACTTAACATAATACACTTACATGATCGATAAATGACGAACGAGATTAAAAGCAACAAAAACACGTTCTAGCGTTGTATTCGTATAGTTAAATAGTTAGGAGGATGAAAGTGGTTGGTGAGAAACGAGCGTGCCGTTGAAACTAGGCTTCCTGCTTGTTGAAACTGTTTTCATATCTCGAAGTTTTGCATCGATGTTTGTCTCGTGCCGGGGAGTTATCAGTGCCATTCGTACCCAACAGTGTATGGGACACTCGAAAAAAAAGCATAATGATAAAAAGTAAGGACTGAAGATAATAGCCGAAATAAAAGATCAAGGAAAAGAACAAATAAATGGGAATACAGTGGTATTTAAAAAAGGAGCTTCAAGGAATAGAGAAAGCGTGACTGCTTCGAGTATTTCACCCCGAGCTGACGGCAGTTTCACAATAGAGCTCAGAGACCTTATCTCCTTAAGCTACGTGTAATTCCAAACCTGCTATTAACCACGTGCTAAAAGGATCCACGTATTACCATCAGCTATCGGTGACCTCCATCGCTACCGAGGAAAGGGAAACGTGTCTAAGGAAAAGAAAAGAATTAAATTTGGACTTTCCCCGTGTTGTGTATTACCTAGCGATTTTGTAAATTATTCTGACCATTTCAAACCAGTTTGACACTTGTTCTTGCCAGCTTGGATAGATTTAGAAGACTGCTGGGTTCAGGTCATTCGATTTCGTGATATCACTTTTAATATTTAGCTCGTATGAAAAAAAGACGAAACGTGATCGTCTTCTGTGAGGAATACAAGTTCTCGAAACCTAAAAAACATTTGGATCACCGTGGAGCTAAACATCTGATACTCATAAATATTTTCCATTAAAGGCTGATCTTTGGGAAGCTCCTGTTTCTGCTCATTCTTCAGGGAATTGCTAGCTAAAGAAGCAGTAGTCGTAAAACACAGAAGGGATCCAAAACACAAGGGATGTTCTGAAAAGGTGCATGGACGTGCGATGAGTTCAAATCGCTCGTCCTTGCGATATAAAACGCCGGCGCCGTTCAGTGCAGGTCATCATCACTATCAGCATGGATTCTTCACGAGAAATAAGGTTAACACTGTATTCTTGATAAGACAATTTTTTCAAGCCAAGCCGAACTCCGATACGAACAAATTACTGAAAGCGAGAATCGAACCAAGTAAAGTTGTGAAGAAAGAGACGCTTCATAAAAGATCTTGGATTACGCGAAGAAAGAGCGCAGTTGGATACGTGACGATGCAGCTTGTGAAAAACGATTTTTGTACACTAGGAATGATGTTGTTAGAGATGTTGACCGGGACATGTGAAACTGTCAGGTGCCAATGACATCTCGACGAGGCGGGGGGTTCGAGGGGTCCTCGAGCAAAGGTCCTCCGAGTCCCTCGAGCAGCGGTTCGGAGGACAACGGTTTTGTGAATCGTCCGACGGTGGCAGGTCTTTACGTAAAGAATCTGAGCAGGGAGGAACTTGATAGTTTGGCTGAAGAAGGTATTTATGGGCCAAAAGGTGATCCTCGAGACCGAGGAGCTCGGGAAGTTGGTGGTGGTAGTCAGCGAAGTCTCAATCTGCCTGGAACGAGTAGAGACTTTGATTCATCTTTATCGTCGCGTTATCACCGAGTCCCAGTATCCAGGACACCTCAACCAACGAGGAAATCCTCTAGTAGCGGAAGATTTTACCAGCAAGATTCGTCAGGCAGTGGCAGAAGATTCAACGCACCATTGGATGAGTCACTAACGGGTGGTCGTGAACTCCGTGGTTTTCCAGGCTCCAATTTTGTCAGTGGAACGCGAAGATCGGACTTTCGAATACCATTCGCAGCCGAAACGCGAAGTAGCCTTACAAGTATCGTCAGACGATCAGACGACTCGGGGCCTGGACGTGACGACTCCTCCGCCAGAAGTTCACCCGAGTACGAGGATCCAACGAGATCGTCCAAACAATCCGACGACGACTCCTCGCGGCTTTCGCCAACTGGTTACGAGGCGTTTGATCAGGAAGACAGCCCCGAGAGATCAGGGATCGGGGAAAACGCTGGGCCGCGGTGTTACGGTGATGACACTTTCGAGGACTCCGATGAACAAATGGAACACGGCGTTGGTTCATCGTCCCATACGCTCGTCGACGAGGGGATGAGCGGGGGACCTTACGACAGAAGGCTAGATGATGACAATTCACCCCCATCATACTCAGCTGCAGCGACAGCCTTGAGTCCACCTGAATACGAAATCGGTGATTCGCTTTCGCCACTCTTTCCACGATGTCCAATGCGATCGTACGGCAGCTCCCAATACGGTGATGCCAAACCTTCAGGTGATGTCATTCCAGGATTCGTTACTTATGAGACACGTCAGAATCTTCGTGACGGTAAAGCTCCTGGTTCTAATGAATCTAGCAGAGCTGAAGGTTTCGTTAGCCCACCAGCCACGAGCCCACAAAGTCCTACGACTGGTGACAAGTTCAGTCCTAATGATGAGGAACATCTGGAGCCTGATGACTCACCCAAGAAGATGTCTACGCGGTTCCGGTCGCAAGATAGTACGCGGCTGCGACCACCCTTGGTTGGTACCGCAGGGACTTCAGCTGATTCCGGTAACGGTGACTCCGGAAGTGCTGAAATTCAGACTGACGCTCTTGGCAATATTCAACTCTTGGGGGCGGACGGACTTGAACAAAAATCAAGCAGTAACGATGGTCGTTCACCGGGTGATGCCAAGACTCCTGGCAAAGGAGGCAAGCAAACCGTCAAACCATTCACCAAAGAAAGTCTCGACAGACTTGAAAGTCGAACGGTTCAACTTGTACGGGATTACGGCTTTCAACCACGCAGAAAAACCTCAGTGGAGGACGGTGCTGTGCTTCCAAACAAGTTCGAGCCATTTCCATCCGATCTCTATGGTCGGCCACTCGAGGAAATCGATAATTTTATTTACGACGAGGTACGTTTCAAAAAATAATTTAATCTCACGGGCTTTCATTCTTCAACAAAATTTTATCATTCACAGTGATTTGGGGTTAGTTCGTAACGGGAGCTCTTTTTAAATAAGTGACCTTCCTACTCGCTTAGACCCACAATTACCAACAAATCATTAAGTTTTCTTTTTCAAATACTTCTATGAGTAATGGCTCTTATAAAATGACATCTAAGCAAGAGCAGTGTACAAATTAGATTGACATTCTTAACATTCAGTCCTTGTAGATCTTCTAGATGATTTATGTATTTAGAAGTTTTATAGATACGCTACGGGAAAAAAATCTTTGATTGGGCAAAACGACTGAACTCAACGTCATATTGACGTTCAAGCTAAAATATTTACATTTGCAGGATTAAAATCTTTACCCATTTTTCGATGCACTCGTACCGAGATGTTAATTAAACATACGTAACAGCGAGTTCGGAGCTTTGATGATATTTCAAGTGGGAGGGGCCAACTCACAAAGGTTGCATTTGCGTTCACTATTGGCTATCGATAATCAATTAATATCCAATTAATGATTTATAGAAAAGAAAAGTCGATGAAAAATTTGTTCCTCCGAGTTGCGTGAACAAATTAGCTGATAAATTTTATTCTTGATTTTCCAAGGGTATGGGCACCTTCGACTTTAAATGTAATATCCATTTTCTGACATAAGCCACCAATTCCCAACCTCCGAGATAAAACTTGGTCTTCAAAAAATAATAGACTCAATATAACAAGATGTAAGGATGAAAGTCCAACAGGATTAAACTTTTGGTCACAAGCCAAAAGGAAATAACTGTTTTTATTAGATTTAAAATCACAGTACGAAGGGAAAAATACAAGACTTGGAAGACTGAATGATAAGGTGGAAATGGAAAGCAGAGGGAAATTAGAGAAAAGAGTCTCTCAGTCGAGTCGTGAACGCTGTAAGGATTAGAGACTCTATGAAGTGAAGAAAAAATACGTAAAATGAGGGAGCAAGATAAAAGTGGGAACGAGGGACTTGGAAGCAGTTGTCTTCTGCCATATGGTTTAACGGGTTCACAAGGCTTTTTTAGCTCGAGATGGACGCTCGTTCGAACGTAGCACGAAGCAGTTGTTGGAGAAGCGTGAGGGATTACTCAATTTTTCATTATGACCCCATTGTACCAAGGAGACGAAGGCGACCGCGTCAGCTTCACGTCGCAAAAACTATTTCCATCCATTCGCTAGTCAGCTTGCATTTTTATTCATCGAAAATTTAACAGTATTTTAAAAAGCAGTTTTATATTTTGTAAACCAGTCAAGAATTCGATGTTTCCATTATTTCTAAATTAATTTTAAACTCCGAATCAGCCAAAGGCGCATCTATTTTTCGTAAAAAAATCTTACACAATCATGAAGCTTAATTATCGAACTGTTCTAATCTCTTTGTCACAAGATTTCACTTGTTATTAACTACATTTTTTAAGGTAGATTTTGTAAGAAAAGTCTAGAATTCGTCTATTTTCCTTCATTTTCTCGCCAGACCTTATCAGAAAAGAAACTTCCGCCTGTGAGAAATAGCCGATCGACCGGATCGGAAAAAAAGCTTCCACTAGGTGAACTTTTTTTTTGTACAATTCGATTTTCGTTCCAGTAACAAGTCCAGGATTTCGATGCCTTAAGTGCGGAGGTTTTTTCTCTCATGTGTGGCGCGCAGGGTGTAAGAAACGAAGTTAGTCGAGATCTCGGAAGGAAAAGTTTCTACAAAACTGACTCTTTGGGTATCTTCCTTGCAAGTTTTCCAAAGTTCCTATTTCCGCAACTTCTATCTTTCACTCCGATCGAAAACGAGCTTCTTCTCTGTTATCTCTACTCATCACTTCTGGTACATTGCCAGACATTTTTATTTCCAAAGAACAGACAAGTGTTTCAATCTTAATCGTCTTTTTCTTATTCGGAGACTTGGTGTTTTAGTTCAATGCCGAAATTACCAAGTTAACTGTGGTATCTGCAGTAATCTGGAACTCAAAAAATAAGATGAAATTATAGAATAAAATTGGGTGAAGCCGTTGCAATGATAATATCATTGATCGTAACAATCGTTAACACAATTTGTCGATAGTGGCGACAAATACCCATGAACTTTAGTTTCACGTCCAATCATTGACGCAAAACCTCCGTCTTTCACTTTGAAGTCATAAAAAGTAGAAATTGGTAGTGCTACTTCCGTTGACCATTTTCGTAATTTCCGCCAATGGACCCAAGCAACTCGGACTGAAAGTTTAGTGGTCAGGTTCGTGGTCAGTTCAGCGTAAGGTTTAACACGATAATGGCTGACTGGAGTGACGCCATCGCATCAAAACCTTTGACTTGAAACATGGCGGCGGAAGAATTGGTTGCAGGAAGGTTCCAACTCTCGTTCGAGAGTATCTGTCGTATTGGAAATAGCGCGTGAAAGAGGGAAAACCATTTCTGCAGTGGCAGTCAAGCTTGGCGAGTGTCCTGCAGTTACAGATGAAGTCCATTCTCATCCTTCGCTTTCACACACAATGTAATAATGGAGATCCTTCACCCACATATCTCCCTATACATTTTCACGACGGAAAATGTTCCACTAGTTTCCCTCGGGTATTTTCAACATCCTCAGGACTGTAATCCACATGGCTTCTTGCCCAGAAAAATGTTTTCTTCTTTTCTCCAACATAATGACATATATTTTTTTAATTCGAAAAAACAATGTTGATTTTTTCTTCACAGTGATATTATAATTGATTTTGAAATAATTTCCCAAGTTTTATTTCCGATAAAAATTACCAGTCAGTGTTAGAATTACTCAAATGTATTTTTCTGAGCATGGACATTTATTAATAACAATAAACGAATCAATTTCATCAAAATTGATAGTAAAGTAACAGAATCTCACTGATTCTGATTTATTTCAATGATATGTTTTCAAAATATGGTCAGTATACAAAAATAAAATAAATTATTTTCCTTCGTCTCATAATCATTTGCCTCGAAAGTCTGTATCGACCTAGATACCAGAATAGAACGTACAGCAATCTTAGTATTTCACATTTAGACGATTATTTTCGTCATAATTGACGAAGAAGTTTTCATTGTTAGAAAGCGAGGAAAACCACGATATTTTGCCATCAGATACATTTAAATGGTAGTGAAAAATGGACGAACGGGATCAGCAGGCTTGTAATATAGCATATATAAATATCTAGGATCGATCAGGATGAATGTATACATTTGTGGCTTTAGTTCAGACCATTGAAAAGGGAGGATTGAAGTGGCATGTCCACAGCGAACTGGTACATATTTCAAAGATGCATAGGGTATCCCAATCGAAAGATTGCAAACGCCCATCTCTCAGAAGTAACATTACAAAAACAAAGTATGTCAGAAACATAACTTTTTCGGTTAATTGTGTGTCCCAAAGGCATATGAAGATCAAATGGAGAATCGACACTTAAAGTTCAAGTAAATTCATAGTTTTGAGTGAAGATATTTGTAGTTACTTTCAAGGTCTTCCTTCAATGATCCATCCAAATCGCACCCAATACTTTAAAGCCCTGGAACTCCAAACACACTATAAGGAAAAATATTTAATTATAGTGTTTCGAAAATCTCTCGAGTCACCTAACGATACTTCGTGATAAAAAATTAGAAGCGCCACTGAAAAAAAACTGAGTTGACCTTCGACTCTTATCCTTCTCGTTCTCCAGAATCAAGCAACTTTTGTACAAAGCCATTTATTTCACAACGTATCATTTTACAGATAAGAGCATGTAATGCTTTAAATGGGCTACCCCGTATATGGAGTTCGATATATGCATACGGTTATAGGCCTATACACGAGAGAAGCGATTATCGGAAGAGCTCTCGCGGTCGAGACCGACCATTGGTCAGCCACTGGCGAATCATCTCACACAAACTCACTGAGTATGTTGTCTCGTATAAATGAGCACATGTTGCTCACATTTCAATGTATATTTTCCGTACACATGAAGTATATCATCACTCGAATGTACTTATGTACAAACACATGCAAACACGGAAAACATAACCTCTTGACGTAGTACATACATACGTATAAATATGTACGAACTATAAATACGTAAATACACATGTTTGATGTACCAGGAACGATATCCTCATATCTTTGTCCCTTTCAGTCTGACATTCCACGTCCTCGTATCCATGTACCACTTGTCCTATGTGCGAAAGCTGTTTGACACGCTCGACCTACACTTGGTCTGGCCAGATGTACAGAAAAGCAAGACCGACCAGTTTAAGAGCATCTTCTATTGATTCCAACGACTCTGCTCCTCCTTCGATCAAACTAGTTTTAGTCTTGGTGAAAAATTCCATCTGCCAAAGCCGATTGACTTTTTTTTTATCTCTTCGTGTACCACTGTCTGTTCTCTCCCGCTGGGCCTCTTCAGCTTCAAAATTCTTCTTCATCCCCTTCTCCAGAAATAAAAGAAGATTCTCTCCTCCTCTATACTCGAAATCCGATCATATCTCATGTAAGATTCGAAGGCCGATGGGAATCAGTCGAAAATAAAAAATATATACATACATGTTTATTGGGGGGAAAAAGGATAAAGTTTGCAGCTGAAAGGTGAGAGAAAAAAATCGAGACAATGAGAGCTTTTTTCAATTGTGGCTTGCTTCGTGATGACTCGTTATCTGAAAACTGAAATAAATATATACAGATATATCGTTGAATGTAATACTCCGGACAAAGGTTTTCCTCGTCAATATGGCACGAAGGCTAAAGATTTTCGTAGCATTTTCAAATAGTTCATTTTATGGATATGAAAGGGAGGGGAGGGGCACATTCTCTTTTGAAACTTTAATTTTTCAGGAGGCATGTAAAAAGAGCTTCGAAAGTCACCACTCGTTTCACAAATACTTAGAGCACAAAAGACTCGGGCTTTATTACAGTTTACTTGCATAAAGTATATAGTGCAGGTTCCTAAAAATTGTCCTTCTTATAACTTTTGACCGAGAGAGCTCTGTTTGGGTAATTTGTAGGAAACTTCTTTATTTCCAATATTTTTTCTTTTGTTTTAATTAAAATATAGAGCAGTTTGATTGAAAGTGGAATAAGGTCCATCAAAATTTAACTTCCTTTTTTTTCTCGTCCTCAAAACAGACTCCAGACATCATTGATCTTGATATTTTCTCGTAGGAATATTTCGAGAGGATTTATAAAATTATTCTTGAATGAATTTTACCGTGAGACTAAAATTTTATCTCCGAATAGTGTCGACGGGTTCACCCATCAGAGTTGACGACCTCTCGCGTCCGATTTATGTGCCAGAACATTTAGCTCGTGGAAAATAATTCTGCAAAGCTGGCATGAGCCACAGGGCTTTCGAAACTCGAAACTTTCAAGGGCTCCTTGCCAGCAAAATATCTTTTTTTTCCTTATTTACTTCTCTTCCTCGTGGTTGAGCCGAAATAATATTACTGTAAGTTTGGAATATTCTTGGATCAAGTTTCATTTGCGACACGTGTTGAATTACTCCAAAACCTGTTCGAGCTTTCTATTGTTTTGAAATCCATGAAAAGCCTCTTTTATTTTGAAATTTTTCCTCTGGGTTGCAGTTTTCATACTCATAATTATTATTTTCCATTTGAATTTTACACTTTCGTTCTGTAACCACTGAACCAACTACTTCCGATCAAGTTTATCTACTCCATTAATAGTTAAAAAACTTTTTATATAAAAAGTATTAATTTAGAATTTATTGCTACGGGAATAAGAAAATGTTTGTTCCGAGTACGAAATGCCATTTTTTTCATATCTCGACGAATGAGTTTCCCGGTATCAATTATTAAAAACCTAATAAATGTCGCGGGTAATTAGTCTTTTATCAATACATTCTCATTTCGTAATTATAGCGGCTAATGGGCTCGAACACATATGTCCATCTCGATTATTGAACGTAGTTGGCTCGACGCAATCCTGCTTTTCCAATATATAGATAAACACAAATACTCATCAATATTTACGATATGATACATTTCCGATAAAGACTCCGAGCACAGGAAATGTCCAGTCAGAATAAAGGCAGAATATTTGAGTATATATAAAACAGGGAGGGATATTGAACCAACCAGTCCTATGTCATCGTTCATCATCCGGTCAAAAATCTGATTTTCTATTTCCAATCTCTACTGGCCATCCATCTACATCAATATGAAACTTGCTTATGCATCTTTTTAGCACTCCATGTTTCAAATTTACTATCTCTATGCTTTTTTCGAAGTGTTATTTAATTGAGATTTTTGTTCTCGTTTATTTGAGCACTGTTTGAACGAAACTGTTTTTTTTTTTGCCATTCTAGATCACTTTTTAGCTCAACAGTTTATCGGTAAATGTATTACGAACAAAAAAGTGATGACTTTTTCAAATCGTTATTAATGTGAGTCCATATTTGTCAAGTCAGAGAGGCAGCTAAATATCGTGGGGCTTTTGTCAAAAAAGCTATCAGTCGGAAATCTGATCGAAGGATATTTCAGCTGCAAATGTATGCGCAGAGATTCCACATTGGCAATTCATCGTGGTTTGCTGCCATCTGTTCAATTATCGAAATCAAATTTTTGTCATTTGTATGGAAAATCCGAACGGAGAGTTCAATCAACTAATCGATCACCAAATTCGCAGTTTTGGGGTATATTGCGGAAATGCAATGTTGAGAAAAAGTTCTGTACCGATCAAAAGGTGGTGCTTTTGCAATTTGTATGCCCCGCAATGTTCCTGCAGACCTGCATCAAGCTGCAACGTAAATGTTGAACTCGAGAGAAATGTGCGTGCTACCGCACTGCGCCTACTGACACCGTTTTAGCTAGGATTATACATTTCGCATCTCCCCACTTCTCCATTCTTCGGACAACCATACGAACGAGGTTACAGTGTACGGACACAAACATATTAATATATACATATATATGTATGTAATTAAATGTACGTAGCGTACGTATGTGCCATACGGAACCATTTATCGTGACAGGAGAGTGGCATAATCGTGAATCGCGTGGGGGAGTGTGGACATTATTTATTCTCCATACGTATTCCAGCCCTCCGTTTCTGGCATTGATCGTTTCTCTAAAAAGTTGGACGTTTGTATACATTTTGATTGGAATCCTTTTTCTGAAAGCACTTGATCAAAACAAAAACATTCTGCAAAGTAAAGAAAAACCTTTGCGGTGGAGTGAGAGTGGTTGCAGTGACATCTGCCGGGTAGTTTTTGATCATGTCTTCCGTATAGTTCCAGAATGTACTCCTGGATGAACCGAATAGTTATTTGTAGACTAGCGGAGTGAGTTTCCATCATAATTCGATTGATTATTTTTCGAATGGAATTTGTTCGATGGTTTCTATATTGGGTACCAGTTGACTTCAGTGTTTTTGGATCTTCGTGCTAATATCTTCTGCGTTGTTTCAGTTATTTAATTTCGATGATATTTTTTGCATGGTTCCCGGAACACTTTCCAAATGAGACCAATATTCGTATTGTCATTCCAGTCCATTGAATACGTGGTTCCAGTTATTTTTATCGATAAATTCCGACAACATTTGTTAAATGCTTCCGATAAGTCTGAGCATCACTTCAATAAATCTTGGAGCGTTCAACTGCAACTCGAAAATTGATTTCTCTAATATCGAGAGTCGTCTAAGTAAGAGGGTCTTTGCAACCCTTTCGTATCAGGTTCCATGATGTGCACATCGTACTTCTCGTCCCCTCACTGGTTAAATCTATTGCCCCGCAATGCTTCTTCAAGTGTCTAACATGCCCGCACACACAGACAATACTATGTAGAGTATTTTACTGGTACAGGGAGTCTTGTAACGCAACCATTAATCGTGTCTGCATGATCGCCCCTATAAACGAGGGAAAAGCCGCGGTAGTGATCCTGCCGAAGTCTTCGGTAAGATCAACCTACCAAACGATTATAATGAAAGACGAACGATCACGACGACATCAAACTATTAAATGGCAAACTTCGTGGCTCAGAATAATTATCCAAATCTGATTGGATATCTTTTCCAACTGAAAATTCTGAATTAGTCTAGAAATAATACGGGAAAATGTACATCACATAAAATTGAGCGTAGAGCAAAAAAATAATTGGGGTAAACATTAGAATTTATCTCAATGCGAAGCCACTGAATATAGTTATTCGCAAATTGACTTTTCTTCATAATTCCTCCAGGAATGTGTAGGGAAAACTTTCCAAGGTTCCAATATGTGGAACTTTTTTTTTTCAAATTTTTTATTCTTTTCATGATAAGACTTCATTATGACTGAAGATTATGCACCAGGGTTACCACTACATTTTCTTCGTTAAAGTAAACATAGAAAGAGAGAGAAAGAGAGTGAGCAGGATAGACACATGCACGTACGAACCCTGAATGAATGGACTGCTGAATATTTTAGGATGCCTTTGGCTTTAGCACGAGAGAACGTTGCGTAGATGCTTCACTGCAGATGCTTCTGCCGAACAAGACCTTTGACCTTACCCGCCAATGCGGCTTCTCGTATACATGCTTCTCGGACCATGTTCGTTGCTGAAGCCCATCATTTTGGAGGTTAAAAGAACGAGCTCTAGGAACATTTGACGATCAGTTGCAAATGATTCTAATAATTTTTTTTTACTTGTAGGATGAGTAGTGTTTCACCTCAATTTCTGGAACTTATCGACCTTCGAAAACGATAATGTAGAGAAATTTCCATCACGTGTCACGTGACAGTAATGCGTCGTTCTCTCATGCAGAATAGAGTACTTTTTAGACGAGAATAGACTCAAATTTATCTGCCGTTTTGGCACCAAACTTACTTCCTGTTTTCAAGGACACACGATCTCGACTCAACTTTAGAATACACATGAGATGAGACATGACACGGATAACGGATTGGTAAAAGAGAATTCGAGAGCGAAACATGAGAGCGATTGAGAGTTGCGAGTCCTCAAGAAATCGTTCTTGCCGCAGGCACTGGATCCCTTTTCTTCAGCCTGAAGATTTGTCCTTGTCATCGATCGTTCGTTCGCCACTTCTAACTTGACTGTAAAAATTCATTGATTTATTCTAATAAATAAAAAGTTATGGGGTTTTCAAATGAGTGAAGCCAAATTATTTTTGCACGTTCCTCGTTATTGACAACCCGTATCACACTGATTGACCTGTATTCGCAAATTCGTTTAAACTGTTGTGCCAGCCATTCAGCTCTGTTAGAGTTGATATCTCTATTATTGACAAGTGCTGCTCGAACAGTCTCTTGTTTTCGTCACAAGTGTTCTGGCTCTTATGGCCCACGAAACAATGCTATCCGTTTCGTATTTATTCAGCTTACCTTTTCTCGCTCTTATCAGCTGTTATCTAAAAAAATAAACGTTCAAGAATAAATCGACTTGAAAAGAAACTCCTTTGGGTTTTGAAAGACGTAACAAATAGATACAATCATCGAAAATGAAGTCATTTTTTTTTTTTTTTTTTTTTTTCATAATGCTGTCCCTTAGTTCATTATTATCATGCCATTGGCACATTGGAGAGGAAAATGGCTAAAAAGTTTTTTACTTAGAAATTCAGAATCTACAAGTACCAATCACCACTTGGGATTGGATTTTGGGGAACACCCTGTAGAAGAGTTAGACTGCAGAGGCCTAGAGCGCATCAGTGCGATAAGTGGATATCCTCGTTCGTGATAAAATAGACGTTGGTTGGACGGATAATCTACTTTGTGTGCTTCCACCTAAACTTCTTCTTTTCCCATCGTCGTTCCACTACTTTCCTTCTTCTTGTTTTTTTGTGTCGCAACATTTACCAGCAACGTAGCTATAGTCTCGACGATTTCGTTCAAGTCCGGATGGCCTGTTTCTGGTTACAGCCTCTTGCCGAGGTCACGATGGTCCTTCGACATGAACGAGAGCAAAGGACGAGACATCATTTGCTCACATACACGAATACGAGTTTATCGAGGGCAAAGCTATTCTCTAAAAGCTCCACTGGTTTTTATTCAATGTTTTACACACACCAACTTCTTCATACTTTGCCTCATACACATGAGGCGTGTCGGATAACATTGACCTATACTACTTGCCCAACGTTGCCACTAACGTCTCGGTACGATCGTTACATGTTTGTGGCCATAAAAAACATCCCTCCACAATCATCCCTCTGTTCTTCATCTTTGCACTTTTTCTCCCTATTCTTCGACCCATTGAGGCGAAGCTCTTCCCTTCGCCGTTAAAGTTTAGAAAGAGTTGAGTCAATGAGCTATCGAGTTTGTTTTCTTCCTGCAAATATTTGCCACCAATATATCACATTTTATAAGGAAACTTACAACCTTGAGCTCAACCTACGTATAGACTCGTTGTTTGTAAAGCATGATCTCATCAATGGCTCAGAATGACTTCAATCTCATACTAAATTAGTTTTTATTTTCATTTTTTGGCATTAGTTCAAAACTACTTTTATTTTTATTTTTATATTGTACTTCACTTGCTGCATTCTATTTGATTCTACTACGTTCAAGTTTTTCTAAGTTTCCTGTGGACTAATACATTTTTTTCGAGTTTTTTTTATTGTTGTTTTAATGTTTTGTTGAGTTTACTATGAAACGCACTCTGTTGAGAACCTCAAAGGCTCTCTGTTATTCGAACTTTAAATCGAAGTTTTATACTTTGCGTAATTCACGATAAAGGATACATTCTCCTTGTTGACTCTTACTCGGATCGATCCTAATGAGAAAAGCGGATTGAGAAAAAGCGACTTCGCAATGCGCAGCATATGTGTATAGATGGCGTACCAGAGGTCATGGTATATCCACGAGGAAACACGAATTTCATCAATATCGGATTACTCTAGGAACCTCTGAAAACAACGCTTTTCTCACAACCCTACGATAAATTAGACTCTTGCGCAGTGCACGATCTTTGCAATGTTATCGCTTTTTCTCGCTCCTCCCTTTCCTCCTCTCATCTCACCTTTTTTTCTTAATTTCACTAAATCTTGATGACGTCCATGTGCTGTACATTGTTTTTTTTTTCACGAGTATAGAATGAAGCTTCACTGAGTAGGTCACTTCAGCTGAAAGCAATTTCATCGCGTGTCACAAAGTTGTGTGACGAAAAAAAAACGAAATCAAAACAGAGTAACGTGAGATATTTAAACGACCAATGAGTGGGGAACTCTTAATCTTGTACAAAAAACCTCATCAGTCTTTCGCTTCGACAATAATAAGGGCATAAATAACGTGACTCAGTGACCTAATCAAGTCAGGTTTCCCTTGATTTGACCTTTGAACATTTCAATTGCCCTTTCCTACGAGAAGTTAAAGGTGTAGTTTTTCTTTATTTATTTATTTTTCATTATTCCGCCGAGCTACATTTTTACTTCCTACAAAAATCACTACTGGAAAATTGTTGTTTGAATCGATGAATAAAACGTTTTTAGAAAATTGAGTTTTCAAGTTAGAGAAACTTTGCACAAACCTTTTTACTCCATCATTTACTCAACTTCTTATCGGTGTATGATTTTTTTTTTTGTAGCCTCACAGATGTAACAGTCCCGGGAATATGTTTTACGCTTGGCCGGTGAGAAATCGATTTTTAACCAGCCCTCTCTTTTACTAACAAATATCCATATATTCAAGTGGTTGGAAAAATCGTGAAGGGACGAACGACACGGCATCCTGCGACAAAACGCCACATTCTTTTATTCACCGTGTGCCTTCACCACGTCCCCCAAAAAAAATGTTCATGATTTGTTTCAAGTCAATAAAACTCACTCAAATTTTCTATTTCGTTTTCTTACCTCATATCTGTTTTGAAAAAAGAAAAACTGCAAATCATCGGGCCTGATTTCTTTTTTTTTTTTTTTTTTCATTAAACTTTCATTGTTTTTCGTACATTCGCTTCTGGTAATGAGAATCGAACTCGAAATCAATCGACGTTTTTGATACATTTCGACGGTGACAAAAATAACGTATATTTTCAAATCTAATAATTATTCAGACATTTTTTTTCATAAAAAAGAAAAAGTAATGGAAAAAACTGCGTTGTTTTTTTATTAGAAATGATTTTTCATCGTATATAAAAATATGTCGCGCTTTTTGACGTGTGTTGAATGCGGAGAGAATGCATTTAATAGAGAGGGAGTTTCATCGTTTCCGCATGCTAGCCAGAGGGCGTTACGTTGAAATTGGAATGAACGTGATGCCCTCTGGAGAACAAGGGGGAAGTCCAGCGCGACACGTTGCCCAATTTCATCCGCGTCGTCGTTGTTGGCGTCGGACTGAAAATTTTCGAATGGGTTTGGAAAGTTTGGAGGGTGGTTGCTTCGACCGAAACTTTCATTGCGGGCAGCCATGCACCTACCTCCGTACATTACCCGTTTTTTTCCCTTTCCTTGTTACCTCTCTGTATTCTATATACAGAAAAACTGGAAGCGGCAGCGCGTAAAAATATTGATATTGCATACCGGCGAAAGGAAGGAAAGAGAGCGTGTTACGAACGTATTTTACAGCTCCGTGCATTGGGAGAAAACAGTGTAAAGTATACAGACAAAATTTTATTAAAACTCCAGTTTTTCTATTTTATCAATTTATTAACTTCAATTTTTTATTCCAACTGTCTCTATTTAATAAAACCTTAAGTCGTACACACTGGAACTCAAAAGAATTATCTAAGACATATTTTTTTTTACAAATAGTCAATTTAAAAATTCGTCCATTTTCATAATGTTGAGCTACGGCCTCAAATTTCTGAGACTGCAGTTTTGCACGTAGAGGTTAAAAAAAGTGTTGTGTTTGAAGGATGTAATGAAGTAGTGTATTATTTCCTATTTTAATGGTAACAGCCAATATAATTGGCTGGAAATTTTGAAATTTCCGAGGCTATGAATTTAGCGGAAATAAATAATTTTTCTTCTACCCTGTATGTCATAACCATATAGTATTCCGACACGAATGGGCTCGACATGCGGACGTGACGTCACAATGTCGTGCCGCATTAAGTATGGCCGCCATGTCAAGCGAAGTAGCCTCGCGTTTCCAGTAGCGAGCAGTGATACGAAACCAACGAAGAAAAACAACGCACCTCATTTTCGGAGTGTTTTGTAGTGAGGGGTGACTATTTAAATCCAGGGTTAGACATTCCATTTTTTGTTTCATTTTTTTTTTTCGTTTTATCCTTCTACCTATGGGGTAAATTTTTTTTTTTTCGTTTTTTTACCTGCTGAGAATGAGAGTCTCACCCTCGTCGTGGCAAACTTACCCTTAATATTTTAATACGAATGCTCGGGCTGTGCCACCCCTGGCCCGAATCCCGGTCATATTCGAGGGTGCGTTAAAGCTCCTCGAGCTCCCTTTACTACCCCCTTACCACGAGCTTCCCCCCTTCACCGGGAAAACGTGAAATTTCTTGCTGGGAAATATTCCGTCGACCTACATTATTAAGCGAATTTGTTGCATGATTTTTTTTTTCATGTTTATTTATAGACATAAGTTATGCCCGTCAGCCAATTCAATTTTAGCCACTTGAAGTGGGGAATCAACACGAATTTATGGCTTGTCTACTGAAAAGTTTAGTTCAGAGGTTCAGTTGATTTTGCATAAGGAAACTTAAGATTTTTGCTTATGTGGATGACAGTTTGATTGACTTGACTTCATCTTTATTCAAAGATGATTTTCAGCAACGTACAAAACATTCGAAAGCTTGTTAAATAATTATTTTATGGATCATAAATGAAGAAATTGATCGAAAAATACCGTGTGCGATGTTTTTCTTATCTTTAGACTGTACTACAAAGTCATTCGTATTTTTACGAATCAGAAGATTGATGATGACGTTAAGAGGGTTGAAGAAACACGGTTACTCGATTCGAACTGAGTAGTGCAGAAGGGCAGACTAGAGTATCGTTTATAATTGATCATCGAACATAACTCGTATATCGTTGTATTACTGTGCGGCACTATACGACGAAGGGTATGAACGTGTTCGTTGAATCTGAAGCTTCCTATGCTGTCAGGATATCGCGGCACTTAATGTTCGTCCATATCAATAGTGCATACCGAATTCCCAACGGGCACCAATCAATGTGATGACTCTAGGGTGTGTAATGTACCGATACACACGAAATTTGCCCTCGTACTTAGAAAATTATTCAACCTAGATATCTCCACATAGCGATCACAAGCTGATCTATCCCAAGAGAGTTATTCATCATTGCACTTCATTATTATAGCTGCTAGGATTAAATTTTATGATGTAGATTCAAAAGAATCTGAGACTCGTGGCGTCACTTTAAAAAAGCTCTATATTGGCAGGGTGAATTGGTGGTCAAATTCTGAAAATAAAAGTCTCCAGTAATTTTTCTCTCCGATGCATAGTTCTTGAGATAAGATCGAAAAATAAAAGCAGCCGCATCGGGTGTGACGATAAGAAAAAATAGGTGGGACTAGCGCAAAGGGAGCTGGTCTCTGCCACTTCTGTTAATCGACACATCGAAGTGGCTGTCATCCTAATTAATTAATATCTCAGTAACGAAGCATCGGTTCGTAAAATAGCTGAAAAATTTCCTCCTCGCCAAATTGCTAGCTGTATGATATCCATCACAGATTGGACGTGATTTAGATAACATTAAAAGTAAGTACCGCAGGATATTAGAGCCTCTTAAATTTGTGAAGCTCTTCACTTAGGCTCTATCCATTAATCCCATTACTTTTTAACAACTCCAAGGAGAATAGCCAGCAAAAAATATATTTTCTCCTATTTTTTGAAATCTCATTAATTCCTTCTTGCCGAATCTTGTTGTTTCCCGAATTACTTTCAGGGGCAGCTACACTCTGGTGGCTCGGAGATGTAAAGTGAGATCCTCTCAATCCTGTTAAGGATATACCTCTCATAAATTACCCAAGGGAGGTTAGGCCCTCGAATCACTGCAAATTACCCACGGTCTTGACGATGATAACTCAACTAAGAATTCCCACAACCTCTCGCTCAATCACGTACTACGTTCTTCGATGGATAATTCGATCGGATTCTTCCTTTCTCAAGAGGACTTTGAATTGTTTTTTTACTTTTTTATAAAATGGAATGTCATTGTTATAAATCAATTCGATGATATCGTAATTGGAAAAAATCTAATAGATTCTCATATTTCTTTTGGAAATACCTTTAGAAAAAAAGAAATTTTGTTAGTACTGTTTCATTTTGTCTTGCTGTGGTCTGATTAACTTATATCTGAAGGAGCATTCCTGTATATCCATAATAATCCCCTTTAATGGAAGATTCTAGCTGACGTGGGTAGTTATAGGCTACATAAACAGCTAATACCGTATATGCTTGAGAGATGAGATGAGAGTAGACCTATAAATATATGTACATGTGAGTAAATAACTTGGCAGACAGTATTATCCGAGTTGAACGGTGGTCTAGAGCAATTCGAAGCTGGCACCAAACGCTTGACTCTCTTGAACACAAAATGTTTACTACGATATGACAGAATCTTACAAATTTAATTCCCCGAAGTACATATTTATTTGGAACAATTCCTAAAATCTGGATTCCATAAATATAACGTGTTGGAAAAACATCGCGATCAACATACAGTCCAGACAATCTGAATCAGAAATTTTGGATTCATGTTGACAAACTAGGAGCAAAAATCTGTTGGATAAATTGGAAGTCATGGTGGAATCTTTAGTGTAAATCATTAAAACCACAAATCAATTAAGAAACAACATAATATTTTTCAGACTGACCTTCTTTGACCGTTGGCACATAAGTATAATGAAGAAAAATCGGTAAAGCTTCAGGGAAGTAGGTAGAAACGAGTCAGCAGAAGCCATAACATCAATGAGCAAACGCCATACGTGGCACAGTGCCTTATGCAAATGAAAAACCGGACTCTCGACCCTCCAACGATTAACGGAGATGCTTACGAGGATTTGTGAAGGGAGACGGTGAACGACGAACTGTTAGGGGTTCGGGGAGGATGGGAAAGGGTGGAGAAGAGTACCAGTATGTAAATCTCAGCCCAACCGGAACTGGCAAGTCGCCAGTAACCGCTCTCTGCATTCCGCAATCACGCCGGAAAAATTCACAGCTTGGCTCACGTTACCTTTTTATACTACAGTCCATGGATTCCCCTATAAAATTCGTTCCCTGTGTATAACAGTCGGTTTTTTTTCTTTTTTTTTCCTTCCGCTTTTATATATTCGAATATGCTTTCTCGACGTTGTTCCCAACGCTGCCTTCCGTTGGTCGCGTTTGCCACGTGAGCCTCCGATGACGGCCCCATCGATCGCTTCTTGTATATAGAACCTATACATACTTACACTACCGTTCAAAAGTTTAGCAGCATTGTTATTAAACAGATGCTTTTTACCCATCAAAATTTATCCGTTTTTTTTTTTCAATGTTTACACAATATTATCAAAATGATTCCTTATTCCCGCCCCGCAACTTAAATTTCTCATTAATGACGAAACTTGGCTCTTGAAGTCTTTCTAAATGTAATAAAGGACTTTATTAAATAAATTTTGAAGTAGTGCAATATTATGTTATAGCAGGAAAAATATTAATATTAATATTATTATTATAGCAGGAAAATTTTTTTTTCTTGCAATGTTGACAACGACCCCAAACTTTTCTTTGGATGGTGGTTGGTGAAGTCGTATTTGGTGAACATTCGCAACGATGAAAGTTCTATACAACAGAAATTTAATTGTTTTTATGAAAACCTTTGATTTTGATTCAATTAGAAAATCTGATGACTATTAAATGATTCCATATCAAACTCGATATTGTAATACAATCAAAAGCTAGATCACTCTGTAACATTTGGAGGGATCCGGACCACTTCACTCAAATTAAAACAACATTGAAAAACTTTTTCGAGTTTTTTTATCACGCATGCATACATGGAAAATGAAATTAACGACAGCATCCAAAAGCCTAATCAAAGGTTGCACTACATTCGTTGTGGGAAATCTGATGGTTTTATCTGCATGGCCAACGAAAATGTACGTATTTGATTTAATGCCAGATACAGAACGATGAACGAGAGCTTTTTCCCCTTGACAATCCTTTTACTCGTCTCGTCACAATAAATTGCTGGAGTACATAATGTTGGATCCCACTGCTAACTTTTTTTCACATTCTCATTCGAACTTCACTTTTGTAAATTCGACCAAAATGTGAATCGTTCGATGTCGTTCATTTTGGAAAGAGGAAAGAGAAGAATTTAGCACTAACATTTTTTTTAAGCAGTTATTAACTCATTTTCCACATTGATGGAATGAACATTTTTGAGAAAGATAATCACATTGTTTTTGGAATAAATAATTCTATTTGATCGGACGAACAATTAATTTGATTGGACGAACAATTAATCTAGTACGTTCAAACGAAGAGACGATTCATTGATAAATTATGACTTGCACAACTGTTGCCTCTTTTAATAATGATCAAGAGGATAATAAACAATAAATTTGGATTAAATTTTTACTATGATGCAGATGTTATATTATGATCCAACTAAACTTCCATGTTAAGGATCGAAGCCTATTATTGATTATCCATCGTCATTAATCAAATGATTACTGGGATTATAGGCTTCCTATCTTTTAATGATTATAAATAAATAAGCACATTGGTCAAAAGTTTTGTAACATGATGACCTCAAGTACTAGGTCGAATTGAATCGCGGTAAAACCGCAATGCGGAATTACAATTACGAGATATCCGCAAAACGATAGATTACATTATCGCTGCTCGAGATCGCAACATTTCGATTTTATAAATATATATATTGGTTGGAAAATTTATTGAGGAAAATAATGTGAGATTTGGCACAAAGTTTTATCATTGGGGAAATAAGAGGATGAGGAGACAATAATAATTATATCGTGTTTCTGTTTCATTTTGTTTTGTTTTTTGCTGCGATTTCGAAAACGTTTGAAATTGAACTTCAAAGCGTGCGACGGAAATACGAGGTTCACGTGCGTGTGATGTGCAATATTGAATATGAAAAAAGAGAAGAAAAAGAAAGAAGAGGAAGAGAACGGGACCGGGAGCTCGACGAATACAATTTTTGTTATAGGTCCACCAAATAAATGTTATTCAGTCTTCTGGAAAATCCATTTTTCGCTACAAAGAATGAGCCTTAATGAAAAAATTATTGATCATCATTTTGGTTCGTATAAATGAACGAACGGACCAAAGTAATGAGAAAATAATACCTGCTATTTGTGTAGAAGAGACTAGAAACAAATTTGAACGAACGAAAATAAATTCAAAATAAATTCAAAGTAGTCGAAATTTTATTTAGAGGCAAAACCGGAAAAATCTAATTAAATCGAAAAAATGATCAACCCAAAATATGCTCAAAGATGATGTGAAATAAAAAAGAATGAATAAAGTCAAAATCTCGAAAACTTAAATACGTCCAAACAATGATGAACAACTAAAAATAGACTTAAATGCGCCCGAAACATAGCTACATGAAGAAAAGTGCATCAATGTCCGAAATAGGAAAAAGCCAAACAAACATATGCCAAATGGCAGCGTAATAGCGATAAAATGCATAACGTCACATTTACACGGTGGAAATAGCTTTAAAAGGTACTCTCTCTTGATACAATATAGAGCGATAGGACAAGAGCAAAGTGACAAAAGGGTGTTCGATATGAAATTCACACGCGACAGTCGGTGCTCGGTCGTAGCTCGGACGTACATTTTTATTTTTACGATGTCACGGGAGGTGCGGTGGCGTTAAGTTGAGCCTGACTTTTTGCCACGTTGGAGAATTCTGCGGCGGGCTCCTGTTTGTCCTCGGGTCGATAAAAATAGCAAACGCGATACGTTGGCCGGTCAGAGGCGCGCGCCAAGTGGTCAGAAGATAGTCCCAATGGCGTGTTAGTCGCGGTTGCAATACTGGCGGCAAACTATACTCGGTTTGGTATGAGGTAGAAGCTCAGCACGGGGATGGAAGGGAAAGTAAGCGATCGAACTAGAGGCCAGTAGACGTGGTAAGCCAATAGTCAGACTAAGCCAGTGAGGAAAAGGTCGATAGCAATGGAAACATTGATAGTGGACGAGGTCGAGTGACTCTTTCTCTGTCTCTCCTATTGGAGCACTTGCCATGTCCCGATACGAGCAAAAACACAGTATCCTAGTCCTTCCCCACGTACAAGACTAAAAGTACCGTTACTAAAGAAAATACTTACCTCGATCTGTTTCTTCTATTAACCCTTAAAACACGAGGGAGACGTCTACGCTCTTGGAATAACATTTGTACGAATGATTTTCAACAAAGTGTGGCCTGTTCTTATGGTGGAAGTCATGACTAGTTAAAAATAGTAAAGTTCTATATTTTTCTCGTACAATATAGTAGATGGAACTGAGTGACGTAATTGGCACTCATTAGCACCAACTTACTAGAGTAAGCGAGCTGGAGCTTTTATTAGGTCCGATAAAATATTGCGGTGTACGTGTCAAAGTATACGTATCCTTGAGATATTGGCTCAATAAGCTTCATTGGCTTGGAATTACTACATAATTTATCTAGTACATTATTATCTTAATATTTTTCTATGAAACACAGACATCAATGAAAATATATCAAAATAAGTGAAAAATAAATAAACGTACAGATGAATTAACGTTGAAATAAACTCCAGCTGATCGACACAAACCTAAACAACCCTAAATCCATTTGTCGTTTATCGTGGACGTTCCAAAACCCTATAACCTCAAAAAACACGTGGTAAACATACACGAATTCGTATATGGAAACCAGCAACCGTATGAAACCCATATTGAGTCGAATGAGGCAATGAAATGGAATGAGGATGAACTGGGATAGAATGTTAGAAGAGCAAGGAGCTACGGCTATGTGTATATATCACATACTTATGAATACCAAAAGATCCTCTGGCTCTTTCGAGCTACATCTGCATTGCATTACGCATCCACGTAGACGGAAAGCAACGGCACTGCAGATAGACGTAGAGAATCCGGATATACGTTCCACTCATCTCGATCCCTGAACGTTCACATTACCCTAAACTTGTGAGTGTAACACTCGTGTATTCGTAATACTATATTGGTGAATATTTGAGCAAGGCTAAATTTTATCGAGGAGAAAAATCTTCCATTTTTATTACATTGCGAATTTGCGGCCCAAATTTTCATGAAACCACGAAAGATTTAACCGAGGCAACGAAACATTCTGAAACAATCGTCGAATCGACAGAAACACTTATTGTATGTATTCATTTGGTAATCTTATTGCAAAGAATTTCACATAATTATTCAATGTTTTTTTACGCTAACTTGAACTTCATGTGATTAGAACGGAACAAGTATTGAACCAAACTAGAATGTTGTTTTTAACCCGTTGTGCAGTGGAGAAAAAAAATTCCGATAATGTCACATTTGACATAAGGAAAACGTGGAGTTACTTGCTTTTCTATCGAGAAGCTACAAGTCTGGATCTCTTGACTTGTTGCTGTTCATGTTGGAGTATTTTTGCAACAGGTTACTGAGAATAATCAAAAGGGTCTGTTCGGAAGACGGAAAAGAGGCTTTCAGAGAACAGCTGCTTGTAGGGTTCGGATGAACGAGGCAAATGGTTGATTCAGCTCGATACGTGAGCTCTGGAATTGGAACACGTATCCACAATCGGCCGCAAGCAGCTCACAGAGTACTTGCATGTACTGTCCACGGTGACCTGACGTGTGGTCCATGCCATTGGATAACATCGGTAGAGTTTATTGATAGCCAAACCACATCGAGAATTGCACGGGCTCACCAGCTCTTTTAATTTAAGGTTTTTTTTTCGTCACGAACATGTCAAAGTTGTTGAAAGCATTAAATCCAAGGTTGGTTATATAGAAGTCAATTTTTCACCCAGTCCATTAAAACTTGGAATGCTGCATGAAATATTGCGCTCACTCAACGACAGGGTGAGCCCGGAGGGCATGTCTTCATTAAAAAGAGGCACAAACACAGTCTCTCTCCAATCGTCATAAGAGGTTCAAACTTTCTCCAGATTAGCTGACAAGTACAAAGTGCTATCTGGTTACAATCGAATAATTTATTTCAGACTCCACCAACCTTTACAGATTGCGTGCCAAGAAACAACACCCCTCTTCAACTTGGGTTACATATTCCCTCGGTTGAATTAACGAAGGGTAAAAGATTCAAGATCCAGAGGCAGATAATCTCAAGCTTCAAAATAAGTCGAAGAACGAATGAGTTCCCTGCAGAGACGTTTATGGACTGCGCATTTCACTCTAAATTCAATAGCCTACATTTCACTATTGTGTCATGTATCTTATACAGTTGCTCATAATTTCTCACACATCATACTTTCGATTTAGAAAACGGTGTATTTTGATATTCTGTAGAGAAAAGTCCTTATACGTTTTTTTCCCGGATTAACCATACGTGAAATATTCGGCAAAATGTAACGGCCAGGTCGCAGTCCATTAACACTGGCTTTTGAACTCATTAGTAAATATCACATCAATGGTCTATCCGAAGGACAATGAAACAGGACTTTTCGCTTTAGAACTTTCGCATCCATCCATCAGCCACATTTCAAACAAGACGTTTGACATACACTCTGTATACAGTCGTAGGCTTTAGGGTCCTCGCTAATTCGCACCGCAACAAGAGACCTGAACAGAATTGTGTAAGCAAACTCGGACCCTAATTTAATAGTCCCAGAGAAGCGAGGGATTCTACTGACCACATTAACATATGAATAACATGAAGTTTAAAGCCGAAGAGACTTGATGCCGTGACTGCGTTTGTATAGAACTCTAGTAAATAGGTGTAAATCGTAGGAATGCGTTGGGTAATGTGCAAGCTTTGAAACCGAGTTACCAGCATGATAATTATTCTTCCTTAAGCTACAGATGGAAAATGCTGCTGAAGGATTCTTTGGAACAGAAAGTTCTTCAGCTTTTATGTAGATATTTACTTAGTTAAAAGTGCAGGCAAACAAAAATTCAGCAGAGCATTGACGCGGTACTTTTTCTTCGGCATGAATGGTATTAGGTATCCAACTTGCATTCGCAGACTTCTCAACTGCTGGCGGTCTGAATCTCCACTTGAAAAAGTATGCTAAGTGGATTTTACTATTCCATTCGATTTCGCTGACACAGAGGGAACGGATGAACGTAGTAGCTGAAGACGATCAAGGCCCAGATTCGTCGAGAGCGTCGATCATCTCAGTCGTCAGCCACGACTTCCTGGTAATTGGTTTCCTAATCGTCCACGTCTCGTACGAGATGCAACCCGACGATGGATCAATCCTCGGGCTTTTCCCACCTCTACGTCCGCTTTTACGATGGCGGACTTGGCTCGTGATGAAAACGACTTAGAATGAAAGTGCTTCCCTCCGATTTCACTCCATGCCACTGCTTTACCATCTTCTTTAATATATCCACCCAAAAGCGTTCTTTTTATCAATTAAAAGCTTCATATTATCGATTTCTCTGTCACTTTCAATATTTCATTTCATTCCTGCTGTCAATCATGTGGATTTTCACTGTTCTGACTGACAATAAGGACCGTAAGTAAAAGAAGAAACTGAGGAAAATGTTCTTTCCTTTGAAGCTTGGATTCCTCAATATCACAGCAGTTTGGTTGTTCGTTTATTTTCTTTTCACGTCATATTCATCTGGCTTCAAAGCCCCTACATTATTTCCCAACATCTATCAAAAGCTTCAGCCCTTTATTAACGTAGATAAAAAAAAAAACTGTTGGAAGTGAAAAGTGCTTATTTAAATTGTTAATTGAAAAAGAGTTTTATGGTTGCCTTAAGCCTTTTTAAAGACTAAGGCTGCTTAAAGGGCATGGCTTGGATCACCAAATGATAAGTAATGAGGCAGTTCACTCGGTGATGATGATCAGGCTCATTTTTTTCATGACCTCGATTCGGAGGTGCAAAAAGAATCAGGTCCTGTGGGAGCTGGTCCAAATTCTCGATTTGACTTGCCAAAAACTATTCCAACCGATTTGTTGCGATCTCGCTTGGACCTTGACCTCAAATTTCGTTTATTCCAACTTTCCCCTTTACGATACTTCGGTCAACAATCGTAATTGTTTTTCATGCGCCACTTACAGGCCGCGGAATAATGCCAATCATGAGCAATTTATCACTTACAGCATTCAGTGTCAATGATATCACGAGTCCCAAACGCGATTAAGAACGATGAATGAGAGTGTAGTACGGTCCGTCCCCAGCTGATAATACTACGTGCCTTGATTCGAGCTTATTCACCTTGGCACCAAATCACGAGGTGTGAATAAATTTTCAAAGAAATTGACCCTCACACCCAAGTGATGATAATCAGTCATAAATTCTCAAACGCATTATGCATATCAATAAACTCAACAGGGTCAAGGACATATTTGCCCAACAAATACAGTTGAAATCATTTGTGAAAATTTTACATAAAACCACAAATTTGACAGATTTTTCATACAATTGTTATCAGAAAATGTTATACTCTTTTAAACATAAACTTTCAACATAAATCGATTTAAACATCAATCAAGAGGAGTTCATACTTCCCATCGATATTCGTCAGCTATTTCACTAACAAATGTGAGCTTTATGTTGTCAAACAGACCGTGTGATAAAGATAAACCAGAAAATCACCGAAATCACATAGATGTGACGTGACAATTTTGTCACGAGGATACGAAATGTTCACATACAATAAAACAAATGAAACTTTGACGATTCAGCGCAACGACAATCACAGAATATTGTGATATCAATATCCAGAATGACATGAAACATGACAAATACATTTTATTTGTTGTGCGAATGTTACGATATATTAATACGTGAAAATCTCTTCACCATGAGTACGAGATATTTACATATTTAGTGCCAGTCGTTAAACTATTATGAGACGACCCTGTGACAACTACAGATCATTGGTCAAGTAACCATCGAGGAGAATATAAAATATAGTAAATGCATCAAATTTATTTCATGATGAATGTTTACGAAGTATTTTCATTGACAGACTATTTTTGAGGTTATGTGTCAGCTTTAAGTAACCTAAGAAGTTGGAACAATATAAATTTTTTTACGACTTGGTCGTGACTGATATATTTTCGATCCCACTGATGGTTGAACATCAAAATAAATGGTAATTATGCAGTTTTATCACTTTTCGGGGAAACTTGCCAAATGTACTAGTGAAATGACAACAATTACGTTAATCACAGAAAATAATTTTCTTGAACGTATTCAACAAGATATTTGACGTTTCCAACAAACTCAGGTTATCAGTGAATTTATGTTTGCGCAGTTTTTCTTCAGCACTTTCTTCATATTGTTTAAAATCGCTAAGTATATTTACTTCATGTCTTAATCGTGAAAGCCGTTTTACACTTGATGTGCTACAGTCGTTTCTCGTCGCCTGTCATCAACTTCTTGCCAATTACAGGAATTTGATAAAAAGTTATGTTCCAGTTACTGGTTTTTTGAAGCTTCATCCAATAAGCGTGACTTGATGTTAGACAATTTATTCAGCACCTAAATACAGAAAATGAAAATTTCATTGTTTAACATTTGCGAAATAAATAAAAATGATTATTGATAAAGTTCAATCGTAACGTTAAAATTTGACATCCACTAGGCTGTTAGCAGACCCACTTCTTCTTATCGATGCAATGAGTTGGTTTTAATTCATTAATTAATATTTCATGGAAGACACATCGCACAAAAAATAGTTGAAAGATATTCTTTGTAAAATTTAATACTCCAGCTATTCAGTGGTCTAGTCCTCGGACAAATCGATTTAAAACCGCTGTCAGGACCAAACTACTGAAAATAGAAAATTTTCATGTGAACCTTTTTTGTAGAAAAACTTATTTCCACCAACAATGCTCTCATAGATTTTTGCTCTATTGCCAACCGTTGCGATAGTATGCGCGATTGAAAAAACGCAGTTAACAGTTTAATCATTGTTGTCGATTCGTCGTCCCAAATTCTGCATAAATTTTTTAGTTTATATGGCACTCACCCTTTCGTCGCATGATATCGGGCTTCCAGGGGCAATAGACGTCCTTCGCTCTTCACTGATCAATTCTATTTCGTTAAGCTCTTTGATAAGGTTATCAACTGCTACTGCTCCATTTTTCATAAAGCTCATCAATCTCTGAAGGTAAAAAAATCAACGTGTTGAATAATTCATTGGAATACATAGGATTTAATCACTTGAGAATAATCTTCTGCTGTTCTTAATCGTCTCAAAATCTCACCACAAGATAGTTTCCCTTGTTTTCCTCATGATTTTCCGAATGATTGCTAATATACATGTCTACTGCATCGCTGAACGTTTGATGTATGATTCGGATACATAGATTTTTGACATCTTCACGAAATATGTATTCCTGTCGTTTTTCGAGCGTAGCGCCATAAGTCACCTAGTAATTCAATTTTATTTTTTAAATTCTTTTCGTATCTAAATCATTCAAAAATGCTGTAAATGAACACCGAAAAGCTTATTTGTATATAATCTTCTTTTTTTCTTTTGTATTTACTGTCTGGATATGTTTCTTTATGTAAAATGGACTCTTTTTTAAATGACGTTTCACTCATGTATTCATCTGCATATTTAGGTTCAAAATTTTGACTTTTCGATAAAAATTAAACAACATTTTTTCGGCACCATGCAATGACTTGGCGTCCATTGAGATAAGAGTGAGATGCAATTTTTTGATTTCATCTTAATCTTCGATTGGAAATTATTGTCATGTTTTTAACTCGATGATTGTCACGAGTTTTGTGTCGTTCAAAGTTGACAATGAGTATATGAAACTACGAATAATTGATATAATGTTCGTTGTTTTTTTGTCTTGTTTGATCGGTAATGTGTACTTACCGATGTGGCAAGAGTGATACAAAAAACGATGATGAACTTGGACATTCTTGTTTCAGGTGATATCTATTGATGAGAGCTTACTTCAGCACCACCCGAACCGGGTTTATATATGGCTCCGAAACTTATCTAATCAGGCAGTTAATGTAATTTTTATATTTGATCAAATGTGCTAATTCACATTTTTAATGGCGTTCTATTAAACTGGATCCTGAAGAATTTGAATCAACTAAAGATTAATATAGTGGATACTGAAAATAATGAATATATAAAACTTTTGACGGACCACATACTTTACGCCCCGGGCTAAAATCAATATTATTTCAGCTTGGAAAATGTTGATTACATTCTTAAATGAACGCGACTGGACGATGAAGCATTCATTGAAATATTCAAAATACAGAAGAAAAAACATGCTTCGCGTACTTGTTTTGTTACGCACATGTATAAATTTACATTTTACTTGAAAAATATACTAATTCTGTTCGTTGCTGCTTGTAATATACTTACATTTATTTTCTATCGGTATTTCTCTGAAACTAAACGTTTAAAAATCTACTTTTGTTCGATCCATCGGTTTTGTTTAAATAATTTCCCATGAGCAGTAGGTGTAGAGCTCCTAAATTTTGGATCAGGAATACGCTAAATCTGGAAGTTGAAAACTTTATGAATTTGACACTCTGAATTGGTTACTTTTAAATAGAATTTGGCTTAGCCGAGATGAATCTTCGTGGAGTTTTTTCATCTAATAATAAGAAACGTGAGCTCATATTTCACATGGACAAACAGAATATTCCCTTCCCAACGTGGAGCTCGAATTACGTTGATAACTGCGCTAAACAACATTCATCCTATCATAGGCAGAACAAAATTAGAGGTCATTCCATCTGGGATCAGATAATACAGGCATTCAATAGCGATGATCTGCGATGTAGGCCAATAATCCTCAGTTGACGGACAATCGCGGAGCAGCATGGAGTGCTCTTCGGGTGCCTCGGATTCCACTAATTCCCACGAAATAGCTCCTGCTTTATCGCGTAAAAAACGACGAAAAAAAATAGTCAAAAGGCAACAAACGCTACAGGAAAAATTACATTCGGGTGATAAACTTTTGGCCGCATATAAAAAGATCGATCCGGATATAAGTGGACCGGAAGCTGTTAGCATAATCAAACGTCTTCGAGATCGACGTATTCACAGTATGAACAGACTGAAAAGACGATTATACATTCATAACATTGAGCCTGATGATAATAGTGATCTTTACGTGTGCTACATTGAAGAACTGAAGATTCCGACATTTCGTGAACCGGCACCTATTAAAATAATAACACTCCAAGAACTAGCCTCGCCGTCAGTACGTAATTTTATTTTCACAACATTTCAAACATTAAACATGAAAAATTTCATTGTTTCATGATCGTGTGCTTTCTCAACGCGGCGAATGTATGGAAATGGTTTTTTTCTCAATGTCCTCAAAATAAAAACACTTTTATTACCTTTTCTACTTCGATACAATGTTTTTTTCCAAATAAATATTTCTGTTCTAACGGTTATTGCTGTGACGTTCACTGGCACCAACGATGAAGTTTTTTCTCATCCAGATATTGTTCGAACTGAACTGCATGTTTTAGTCAGTAATTCAGGGCAGCAAAGCTTCGTCAATGGCCCGGTAGAGGGCGCCTATATGTGGAATATTGTACAAAAGGGGAAGAGGGACGTAAATCGAACGAAACCTCCTTTCAAAGGAGGCTTTTTATTGGCGTCTGTCCTACTTTCTTCACCGGAAATGGAGAAATGGAGTTACTAAATAACAATTGCAACGATGCGGATATGATGAACGACAGCTGTGATGCTTTTAACCAACATTGCCACCTCATCCACGTCCTTTTCTTTGTCAATTTACTTATTCACACCCTCTGCACCAGATCACTTCTAAGGTGTGACGGAGCAAACTAACGAAGGACAGAAGTAGCCGTAAAAATTTCACGTTTTTTTGAAACGATATTAGAAAAAAACCGGAAGTTAACTTAAAAATCTTTCTCAACTTCAAGCTATTCGATATGTTTTTCCTTTTCTATTCAGAAATGGAATCCAAAACGAACTCGTTCGCAGCGTATGCTTTAGGACACGTTATCGGTCGGCCGACCAAATTTTTGATTACTTACACGCGAAATTATGGGTCAAGGATAACGAATTAAGCACGACAGCGTTACTTTTAAATCCTACAAGTGTTTTTATATTTGTTCAGACGAGATTTATTCGTGGTCAACGTTTTTCCAATGCGTTGCGGAATTAAATGATTTCAGACACATCCCTGGCTTATAAATACACTTTGATTTTACCGAATACAAATTATTTTCAAAGCAATACGCGAGCGAGAAACAATGTGGAAAATTGTATTTATGGTGTTCACTGTTATCGTCGCCTCGGTGAGTACATTTACTCTAAACGTTTATAAATCATTTATAACACGAAAAACGTAAACATAAATATTAGTCAAACAGATGAATCAACATCCAATCGTGTAGGTAAATGTTTCGGTCTAAAAGAAAAGAATACTCTCGTAAAAAAATTGATTAAACGTTTGCAACATCGTTTCTGAAAAAATCCAAGGTTACGAGTGCGCCTAGTTTTCTGAACGAGGAGGAAGAACCCGAATTCGAACCTTTGAGCACGATCGACCAATTGATAGTTAAATATAGGACACAATTCTTGAATGACTTTGAACATTACTTGAACTTGATGGAAGAGGTCGAACAAGCAGAGTTCAAATACCGTAACAAGTTGCAGTCCCGAATTTCGAGTGTCGTTTCAAAGGTAAAAGTCAGAAGTTGAATGAAAATAAAATAAAATACAATTTCAACGTATGTAAAACCCATAGTTACCGAAATTCGTATTTATCACATTAACAATACATCGAAAACATGATTTAAAGGCTCGGGACACCGTTCATCACATCTTCGAAGGCTTTTCTCAGTATCCTGATGTTGATGAATGTGAAAAAGAGGCCGATGCTTTCGATCCATTTGCCTCTAACGTCATCAGCAATATAACGAGTTGCATCTCAAATAAATTACCATCCACCGGTAAACCTTCATTGTTCGACCTTGTAGATTATACTGCAGACAAATTGTCCGCGATGAAAGATGAAATGCACAGTTGTGGAGGAACTTTCGATGTTGATTCCTTCAGGGATGGTAACTACGAGGACGAAGCTTACGAGGAATACAACCTGCAACATTTGGAAGTTAGATTGGCTCGTGATAACGTCAATTGCACTGAGGCAAGTCAATTTTTCATTAGTGATTGAGCCAGTCATTATGGGATTCAAATTGAAACCTTCATTATAAAATATCAATTAAAAATCATAAAATGTTAAAGTCAAGTTATCCGGACATATGTTGTGAAAATTTTGACAGTTTAGTTAAGAAAAAATCAAGATTTGAAAACTAATGAATTAACGGGGTGACTTTACATGTTTTTATCAAGTAAAGATCCATTGCGCATGCGCAGTGTTTCGCTACTATTTGCTGTCCCGAACTACCTTTCGTTCTATTCAGCACACGTCTATATTTCTTCTTATTGTTAAATTTACTGCTTCCTAACACAGTCGCAAAGAGATAATCACATTGTATGAGCGTAGAATAAACTTATTTTTACTTCTGAAACCAGGTAACAGCTAAAGTGGCCAAAATCGTTCAAGAAACCATCGATTCGTTAACAGAGATAAGGGAAAAAACTGATCATAGTGTTGCCAGCATTGAAGCATTGACTCGCCAGTGCGAAAAGAGTATAGATTACAATGGCCAATCGGATGCAATTGTTGAGAACGTAAATAGATGTATACAATACGCGCAATTCTCAGCATCAGCCATAGGATAACTTAAAAAAAAATCAACTGTATTTATTGTAGAATTAAAAGAAAATGAAGAATAAAATTAAACCAGTAGTAAAAGATGTTTGATTTGTCCCTTCACCATCTTTAATATAATCTTCAATGTGCAACCGAAACTCTGACAACTAAATAGAATATTATCAACTAATATACCAAACGGATAAATTATTGGACTGCTAATAATTTTTTTGTTCAGTCCGGGGAACTCAGCACAATCGATCAACCCCAAAAATCGAGTTATTTATTTATTTATTTACTTATTTAAAGTTTACATCGTATTTCGTGGATTTTCATACTTTTATTTCATAATATTGTACAGAGTGATTTATTTGTTGGTGCTTAAATCGTAGGATTTAGTCATTACAGATCAATATCTCCATTCAGTTTCAATAAGTCGTTTCCAGTTGGAGACAGTCACTGATCGGTCGATGAGAGTGGATTTATGGCAATTTTTTGGGGCAATCTTCAACTAATATGTTGGCATAGTGATAAATTATTTCCAACCCGATCTGATAGCAGAAAAAATGATTTAATTGTTTAAAATATTATTTACAGTTTTTTTCACCTTAAAATTATTTTTTATGAACATTTGTTTAATGTTACTGCTGTGAAGTTTAATTACTATCAAAAGTTCATGAAATTGTAATAGCTGCGAATTCGCACGCAGGATTAAAACAGCCAGGAGATTCAATTCTCAACAGAAAAGTCCTTATCCAGGACAGTGAATGAGACATAAAGTAATAAGTGTTAGACAATTTGCTGAATCGTAAAGAAAACGAGGGTGAAGTTATAAAATGAGCTGTGCTTTTCTAAGTGCAAAAAATCAGCTGAAGATGCACGTCCACGTTTTCTCATCAAATAAATATTTTTGCTTCCATAATGGATTAATTGAAATCTCAGGAATGGTGAATCACAGAAATAAAATTTTATGACTGTTGCTTTAGAACTCTCTGCACTTTATAACCATGCCGATTAATTGATTGTTGATATTTTATGCTGTACTCACTTCTTTGTTGCAGTGTATTCGACTCTTGCCAAAAAGCGTTATCACTCTCACCTTCCCTATCGACTTTGTTTGTCTTACTTTTTTCAAGAGATTCTCGAAAGCTGTGACTGCATATACTAGCATTTTATTCCTTGCCTGTGGGCAGTAAAATTGACGTACCCATAATCCAAAAAAATTTATACAAGTTAATTAGTCGACGTCAAGCTCTTAATCAGTTTTTTCTTTTATAAATTCTTACCCGAATACGATAAATCGTGTTATCACCTGCATGTAAACGTTCATATCTTTCATTTATTTCGCGAAAAGTTCTCCTGATGTCATGTAGACATCGCTCCTTACGAAATATCAGAATTTCCCGGCCTGATTTCGCTCCATTTTTTGCATAAATCACCTAGAAATTTGTATAATTAACTCTATCGATAAAAACAATTCTCACATAATAACTTTTAATTGGTTTCATTATGAAATCATTTATCAAAGGAAATACATAAGCAAAAATTGTTTAATTAAGGCGGTTATCGTATTCTAAATATTTAATTGTTAACAGACAAAATTCTTTTTCCAATTTTGCTTCATTGCCATTTACCGACATGCTTAAAAGAACGACGTTCATATACTAATAAACTTTGTTGACTTTCCATAACTAGTTGAAGAATTACAGCATATGTGGAATGTCTCAATTTGTCAAAAATAACTTGATCCAATTTCTGTTTCGATGTCATAAACTCTACCTCAATTTAACTACTCAATAAATGAAAGGTTAGAAAGTACCACTTTATTGACATTTGCAATGTGATCTGCACAGCAGAACACGACGTTCATTTATGAGAAATTTTACATGTACATTGTTCAGACTATTTTTTTTGTCATTTCCCTCCGCCCTGAGGTCTGCGCCTATTGCAGCGACAGCCTGGGTCAGTGGCCAATCTCCTTCTGGGTCTGGTCTGATCCGAATTAGTAACCAGACAACCAGACACCCATGCGGCCACATCCAACATCCCCCTCCGCAGTGCATTTGCTTTGGCGCTCGATTCCATGGGCCCCGGGAAACTGCGAAAAACCTGTGCCACTACAGACAGTCCTGGGTTTGCCTCGTGACGCCGGAACTACGTCAAGTCTTGTCAAAAGAATCTAAATGTGAACTATAGCCACACAAAACTTCATATTTACATTTGGAACTAAGCACGCTAAAATTTCACTTCTCTTGAAAAGACTACGAGACCGGGATTCGAACCCGAGAGCCCCCTGGTGCCTTAGTTAAGAGTCGAGCACGCTAGTCACTGGATCAGAACACCGGTTTCATATCGTTCAGACTAATTAGTAGGGTTTACAGAGTTTATCGTTTTGTATTGATTTTTCATCATATCTTATGTCAGCATCGATGCCATTCCAATTTACCTGAATCGGAAGTAACATGTGATTTCTGCTATTTTCTAATTAAATCAAATGTATGCAAAGTTCCTAATTTATGTAATCTTCGATGTTGAAAGTTCGAAATTGAAATTCGAATTTTCATCACTTTGTGCTCATCGTGCGTGTGCTAAATTAAACATGGATAGTATTTTTTTGAATTTTTAATTTTTTACTTACCGAAGCGACGAGTGTAACACAGAAAATTATTATGAATTTAGACATTATAGCTGAAGTGTTTCTTGTCAAGAAATTATTGTAACCCCTATCGAACATGGCTTTTTTATACGGTTCAACAACAGTTGTTACGCAATTAATTTGATAACGATCGATACGAAAAAAATTCTCGTATTCAATAAGTCATTCAAATTTACCTTTTATTATCTTCATAATTTGAATATCTTTCAGCAGTTCAAGTGTCAACATAGTCATACTTTTTCAGCATTTCGAGATATCATACAACCATTTAAACTGAAAATTCTTAACGCTTTAATTCTCAAAATTAAATGCGCATCCAGTGCTTTTCGTCTAAACGTTTATATTTCGTCTAAACGTTTATAAATATTTATTCAAGTAAAAAACAATCAGTTATAATAAATTCAATGATATATTTCATTGCAAAAATGCCAACATTTTTGTCGATTCCCTGTTGACAGCAGTTCCCCTCATCCAAGTGTTCAAGAAATGTCAAAAACCTTTTTTTATTCGTTAGCCAATTGGGTGATTCTGTTAAGTCCATCATATGCTTCGTAGTAAGCTCTATACACACTTCGAGCGATCTAAACAAATAAATAGAATAATTGAATTATGAAAGTCCATATGTTTCCACTACATTGATCATCGTAGGAAAAAAAAATATAACCAAAAATCGGCGACAGACTTGTAGAGGTTTTGCTTGTTTGATGGGAAATTAAATTTCGAACTCTTAAGTATTTGGTTAGATACCACGATATTAAATTAAATATTTCAGCAACGACGCACGAGAAAAAAAATTGCAAATGCAGTTTTTTCTTCAGAATCACTTCGCTCGTCCATCTATACTCGATTTTTGGTACTTTACGTGGATATTAGAAATTAGTAACCTTCATTTTGTTTTGTACCCACATCATCGTTGCATGGCATACCAGCGCCACCAAATGTGTTCGCAAAAAGAAATCTACCATCCGTTCTGGTCTCCAGTACCAGTGCTTTAAGCTTGTTGAGTTTATCTGTCACGACGTTGTAATAGTGGAATGCTCTCTGTAAACAACAAATTCGATTTTCTGCGTCAACAAGAAATTGAATCATTTGCACGTGACAATTTGTCAAGTTTCTTACGTCTCTCAATCCATTGTATGTTATCGGTTTCATTGTTTTTTCGTAATGTTCAGCAATCATGTTGCGAATTCGGTTGATGCTTTCTACACACTCCTTCAAAGCTAATTCCATCTTTTTCTGCTCCTCAGCCACTGGATCATGGGCAGAAACCACCTAACAATTTTGACTAGTTATTTTGACGAAAAAACATGTAAAAGATACAAATGTCGACTCATCTATACAAATAATATGAACAAGACAAGGAACTGAAGCTGTAGGTCATAAATTATAAGGATTTAATCAGAAAGTTAGAAGGAACCGTAAATAATATTGTAATAAATTATGTTACTGTACATTAAAGAAGCTCGGGGATAACGTCCTCATGGAAGGACTTGAAATTTTTATATTATGTGGACGAACACTTTATGCACTTATTCCCTAAATTTGAACGTTCCGATCTGCCTTAAAATTTAAATTAAAAAGAATTTCAAAGATCTGGTTTTTCGACTTTGTATCATTTTCTTTCTGGATCGAGTACTCACCGAAACGACCAGAGCGACGCAAAGGATCACAAAAATTTTACACATTGTTGCTCAACTGATCGTCAAAAACTTGATCCACTATTGAACGATTCGAGCTTTTATATACCCCGAACACACTTAATCATAATTTTGTAGTACGAGGTCATTGATGTTGCTCATATTTTTATCAGCTGCTTAAATTGCAGTACCTAACATGTGTATTGGGTTACGAATGGAGCGCAAATTTATTCTCCAAGTGCGAATTCACAAGTTTGTAAACTGATGATTTTGTCAATTACAAACCCAATCAAACCAAACCCAACCAAAACAAACACTAACAAATACGACGTGGTTCCACTTCAAGATGTTTGTTTTTATTTTATTTCGAACAATAAATTGACACGAAATACAAACAACATCAAATAATCATCAGACGAATGTATTTTCTTACAATAAACGATTCTATCGAAAGCAAAAAAAAAATCAAATTCACAAATTAGAGAAATAGAAATCGTTAAATCAAAAAAATTTAATTTCAACATCCTGATTTTGAAAATTGAACCCAATTTCAAAATTAAACTTTATGGACACTCTCAAAAATTAATTGATGAATTTTTATTGGTTGCAGACTTTCTGCGTGGTCTCGAAGAGGTTTCGTAAGAACTATATTCATCGTTTCACAGCCACGAAGAGCTGGTTCATATTCTCACCGTGGAATCCAATGAGACGTTGCTGCATCTTCCTCAGTACTAATCAGTACTTCGATTACGTGGTCATGACGACCATACTACTAAATTGTGTCTTCCTAGCCATGACCGAGACCGTGGAGGAAGCCGAGTAAGTGTAATCGAAATAATGCAACAATTAAAAAAGATAATAATGATGAATATATATATTCAGATAAATGTTTCCATCCATTTGATCTAGTTTCACCCAGACATTCTGTATTTTGTTTCAACCTTTTTGTTGAGTACTTCGTAACGTAAAAAGTTTAAATTCCTTGTCGTAATATTTGTGATACCGCAAAGGAAGCCACTAAACACTCTATTTTTTCGCTTTTCGAGAGAATTATTATCGAATTTAGTTAAGTTGGTTATCCAGAATTTTTGTTTCTGAAAACTCGGTTTGTGTACATAGCTAGAGAAATTGAAGCTTATAGAAAAACCAATGATTTTTCCGCTGTTCTTGAACCACATTTAAATCAGCTTTTAAAAAGAAATATTCAAAATCAAATAATTGACAGAACTTTTTCACACTTTATAGAAATCGGTGTTTTTATTATTTCTTGAGATATTTTATTTGAAAGTAAAACTTTATCTTAATTGATCAATTTTTTAGGAATATTTTATTTCTTCGATGATTAAGTTAATCACGAAAGTTCTCGGAAATAATTCCAATTTTTTCAAGTCGATCTTTTTTCGAACTTCGAACTAATATTTATAACAAGTGAAATATCAAAAGGAACCACTTGATGTTATTTGCACATATCAACATTTTTCAGAGAAATTTCGAGAAAATACTAATCTTCCGAAAATGATCGAAGCTCGGGCTCCTGGGGTGAAAAAAAAGTGAAAAAAAAGTAAAAAAATACGGAATAGGACACGCAACCAATGATCACTCTTACTTCTTAATTCTATTTGAAATAAACTATATACAAAATCAATACAAACTATCCACAGCAGCCATATGGTGTTTTGGTTGCCATTTACTTGATTTGACTAGCACAAGCTAAATATAACGTATAATTACTTAGACACGATGGTTCATTATTTGAACCCATTTTGTTTTGACTAACAATGGCGTCGAGGCTCGTGATTTAGCTCGTTACGAAGTTATAATACTGAGGTCGTATACAAAGCAGTGTTAACCTTCCGGAAGAGCTGGTAGCTGTGGCAGGCTGTGTTTGGTTAGAGGTACAAGCTTCGTGATGTGTAATCGGTTGAAATAAGCTCGCGTGACGCCGACGGGCTTTGCCAAGTGGACATTCACGTACCTCTAGAGCGACACCAAACGATACTATCGCGTAGGGTACAAAAAGTTCATACCAAACGAAAGGTACCCACTAAAACCAGAATAACAAAACGGATACAGTAACCCACTACTCGATACTTCTTCGATTTCCCATTCAATGTATAGCAGCAAAAGCTGAACAGCAATCTAGATATTGTTTTTTTTTTTTTTTTTTCCAATAAGCTCTCGAATGACCTAAAAGCGATATTTAAACAAGGAATTTTATTAACTACAGTTGATAAAGCAGTTATTTTATCGATTATGTTCATTGACATGGTTCTTGACACTTTTCTGGAGCTCATAGTAAATATAAAAGTGCACGTAAAATGCATTAAATAAATCTGTGAAATGCAGGCTGTCGTTACAGCCTTCGTGCTATTGAAGTAACTTCAAATAATAAAAATTACTAGCAAAAGGTTGTAAGCTGGGAATATTTTTACAACGTGCAAATGGCTGCAACTCATTGAGGGTCGTTGCAATTCGTTATTTCTCTCAAAGTTTTTGCGATCCAGATATTGCGTGGTTGAAACTTATATTTCGTATCTATGTGGTAGAAGTCGACTGGTGTATTCTACAGCTTTAAAAATCCTTCTCACGGCCCATTTCACGCCCTTACATAAAAACGAGCTAGCTGAACGGAATGAGTACATATACACTGCGGGACTCGTTCCTCTTTTCGAAACAAGCCACCAGTATCGTGGCGTCTTTTATGCCTCTCGGTTAAAAAGTGCATATGTGCTACGTGTTTTACGTAGAATTAATGGTACAGACTATAATAACTGTGCTGCGGATAGCAAGCGTTACCGTCACGTCTTTTTCATTGCTCCTCCTACCCTCTTTTACTCTTTTATTCCTTTTTTTCTTTTCTTTCCAGACTCAAACGATTTTCATGAACATTTTTCAACACCCTGCTATTTCCTGGTTCGGTTTTATTCCACTTCATCGCTATCGCTCTCATTAATGGCTTCCGATTTCGAGAAACTTTTTTTCTTTTTTCAACACCAATCGCATTAATGTGGACAAATGGCCTGACAGTTCTCCCTTGAAAAATCTTTTATTTTTATTCCGGACCCGGATTGATTGAGCAGACATTTCAATGGGTTTTGAACGACTTTAGATTATTTGCAAGGAGGCAGAATATTGTTGTTTTATTACAATTTTAACGTAGAAACTGAAAAATGCTAAATTGGCAGAAAATATACGATGGTTTCGGGATAGTGCTTTCTCATAAGACCAAAAAAATATCTGCTATGACTTACGAGCCAAACTATAAGCGCTGGCGACACTGTAGACTGTGAGGAATAAAAAGAAAGAAAAAGTAGTTAAGTTCACTCTTTCAGTGCCTCAGCCAAAAAATATAAGAAAGAGTGCTAGGAAAGCGTCAGAAAAAAGGCAAAGAGCGAGAAAGAAAACTGACAAAAAACGGGGACCAAAAAAGAAAGGAAAAATAGTGATATAGAAAAATGTGTGACGTTCAATTCTAGCTGGTTGAACAACTACCATCATCTTAGCTACTGAATTCACTACATATAGGGTGTCATTATTGAAACCCTTCCGAGCTATTATCTCTTGACGTAGGCTATACGTTGAAAAATGTTTGTAATAAAATTGACTTGGTTCTGAGTAATGGAAGTGATAAGGATCTTGATGTGACCTAAGTGATCGATGAAAGGGTGATTTGAAGGTCAACCTCATATTTCCAATGGAACCTCACATTCGTCATGATTGATTCTTATAGTTCAGGTCGAAACCTTTCCAAAACACTCCAATCAAGTTCTTTTTCTTATATTATTTCTCTCGAATTCGTTGAATTCCATAATTGACTAAATATTTGATTGTAAATACTTAATCGTAGTGTTTTAGAAAGCTCAAATTTATAAAAATATCGCATAAAGAGTGTACAGATTCATTTTAAAACATCAAGTTGACCTTCATGCAAATTGTGCTTCCAGGGACCAGGTCAAATCGAGATTTCTATTATCTTCATCCCCCAGAAGCAAGCAACTTATATTCACACAACATTTTTCACTATAACGCGTATGTTTCGAGATAAGAACTTGTAAAACTTTGAATGGGACACCCTGTATATATATATATATATAGACTGTTAGAAACTCTGAGGCTACTATAAATCACAATTTACGTGGTCCCTCGAGCAAGAACTATCCACAACAGCGGCACTCCAATCGGAGAACGAGGTACATATAATGTGGGTAAGTCTCACTCGTCCCTGCCTTTCCACCCTCTATTTCACTCTACAGCCTCAATTCCGTCTTTCTCAAGTTTCCGGTTGGATACTTATCAAATATTCACTTGCCAAGGAACGCTGACTTTTCGTGCTTACCCCGTGTAACGCTCGGAGGGTATGAATATATGAGAGGGAAACCGATTAACTGACCCATTTGATGTTTTGAAATCAAGAAAACACTTGGTAGACCGTTTTGCACAACTTTTCACATTTATTTCAATGTAAAGTCTTTTTCAAATACATTTTTTATCCTCTATTTTGACATATTCAATGACACTTGAATGAATCTCTACAGAATCAGTGGAACTCTTAAATCCTTCTTATTAAGATCAATATTTACAAAATTTCATCAATGAACAATTGGAATAAATTTTAATCATTGATTTGAACTACAAAAAAAAATTTCGAGAAAAAAGTATTTTAACGGAAACCTGAACATTTTTCCAAGCATCAATTTTCTTCAATAACCAATGCCTTCTGAAGTGAAAAATAAAAGTATCGCGGAGTGGATATAAAATGAGATATTTACCAAAAATACGTGACAGCGTGTACTCTCTATCTGCTTTCGTGATCTTTCACTTCGTTTTCCATCACATCGAAATCTTTTTGCCCCCTTATCATTTATCACCGTTTGGTTCCACATTGACGATTTCCACATTTTCCTCGAAATTCCATATATAGACGTATAACCCAAATATAGGTTATGTAGCACCACCCAGCTCGAAGTATTTTCGTCGATCCGGTAACATGTTTATAGCCATCGATTTTACACTGCAACGCGGTAGTAACACGAGCTCACCAGAATTTAGGGTTTCCAGAGAGATAACGTTTACACCACGAGACCACAATCAACGGGGCCATTCTGCAGGTTGATGCGTTCGAGTCACGTGTTTAGGTTATCGATGGCTCGCCTTAGTCCGGGGATTCAACACCATTTTCGTATAAACGTTAACCACAAGATAGTATGCTTGCGGGACTTTAAGGTGGTGTGACATCTTCATCTTCATTTTTTTTTCCTCTTGCGGTAACATGAATGAATTTAAAAGTAACCACGTGCAATAAGCAAATAAAGGGCTCTGTGGCTTTACACAATACCACAGAATTCCCGACCATATCAAGAAAGGTCATTCACGGTGAAATTTTATCCAATTCTCCAAGCTGGAGGTTATTATAAGCAGATCTGAAGTTCCATATTCCAACTTTAAATGGCCTCCATGGTTACTTGCTTTAACCGTGGGATGCACACACGTTTTACGATGATTAGAAATCTTTGCATGCATCATTTTGACCTTGAAACTACCCTCACTTGCTTCGGTGGTCCTGCATGCGTTTTCCAAACAGTAAAGAAAGCGAGACTGCTATCGCAAGTCAGTTCAAACAACACTCCTGAGATCGAATCAATATTTATTCGAATGATAAGCTCACGATGAGGTTCATACTTATGTTTTTCCAAGCTCACTACAACGGAAGAATGCACAAAAGAAAACAATCGATGTTTGACATCTCCATCTGTTACTTTTCTTTCCTCATTCCAAGCAAACTCGGCTCGTATTTATTTGGATTTGATTGTCTACTGAAGAAAGTGATTTTGGGACAGACGATCGCAGAATAAATGCAAAGAAGCACCAGAGACACAGGACTATATAAACAAATTTCTATTGTTTACCTCGATAGCTCATTAAGTAAGGATTTAATTTCGGATTCTATTGCACGGGATGGATATTCGCACAAGGGTACGGGATTCCTCGTTAAGCTCATACCCGTTTTCCCTTCCTTTTTCGTATCCTCGTTCGCTCTTGACCTCTCTCTCTCTCTCTTTCCCTTCCGGAATGTTCGTACTTGAATCTCGAATATCCTCACAAGTTAAAACTCATTCTCCACCTCTCATCTCTTTCACGAGAATCCGGTGAAGGAATTTCCTTGACGGTAGAATTTAGGACCAACTCGTCACCATCTACTCTACTTACTGGTCGCAGATCTGCATAAATCGTAAACTATTTAGAACCCATTTAATCCTTCGGGCGCGTTTGCTAACTCCCAGCGCCAAAAGTGTGGAAACTACCATCCGTTTCACTGCTACCGCACTTGTTCACTTCACTTGCGAACCGACGCTGTCATCCTTGGAAAGAAAGAGAACTTTAGCCTGTAAGTATAATGCAAATTTTCTAAAACCAAATATTCCAAATAATTGAACAATGATAATTTAATTTTAGTAAGAATCTCACCAAAGTCTTTCTTCTGGTAGTAAAATTAAGTGGACTTTGTAAACATTAGTGAAACTAGCTCAAGGAAAGCCGATTAGTTTGTATTTAAGTGTCGAACTCTAAATTCTCAATCATGCGGCCTTAATGGGTTAATAAATTAAGTAGCTTTTCGGCTGATTGGTCATTTCAATGATCGTCAAAATTGAACTCTATTCCATTAAGCTCGAAGTAAAAGCAGCTTAAAAAACGTTCTAGAGGTTCATAAATGTTAATTTCCAACCCAAACGATAAGTACGAATTATCTGGAGGGTAAAATAAGTTTTCCACATAATCTTGATGCTTCTCGATGACGAGCTCTCCCCCTCACGTATATCTGATAGGCATTAGGGCACCCACAACTCCCTTAGTAAGAAGCTCATAAATGAGGGTGAAAGTTAGGGTGCACTAGGAGTAACCTACAAAACTCCTTGAGTTCAGAAGGTTCTGAAGAATATCAGGGCCATCTTAATTACGTTTCCTTTGCTAGTTGAATTCCGATTCGATCTACAACCATAAGAGTGCCTGTCGGTTAACTTCTAATTCGGCATTATTCCTAGAGATGAAGCAAAAAAAAAAAAACACGTAGAGCTTTTTTGCGCCCACTCTACTATCCCTTGTTACGTGGACCACTTCATATCTTTTAATCCAACATAACCTACTCAACAGTAAGGGCGGAAACCTTCAGACGAATGATGAAGGGTCCAAATTCAACGTCAGGGGAGTCAGCTCCCAGCTGGTATTTGTTCGCTACAGTTACTATAAATCTATGAGTTTACTAGGAGTTTGGAGATCTCCCTTGAGAAACTTCAATGGGTTCAGTAAGGTAGCAACCGTCGTTTAGAGGTGCAGAATATCTGGCCCAAATCCACTAAATATGCGAGTTAACTGAACCAAAAGTGATTTACCGACTGTTTTGATATTGCATCTCTAAAATTACAAATTGAGCGCGAAAATTTTTAAATATTCTACTGGTTTGATATATTCGTCAAAGAAAATGGATAACAGTCCATTGTCCAATCTTATTCCTGACATTTATTCATGCGCTTAAAAAGAATGGAATTTCGATTTTTATTTCAATGTGCTTCCTTCCTGTTTCTTTTTTTTCTTATTCTATCGACGCTGAAAGAAATTCTAGTTTATTGTTCTTTGGTGTTAATTTTTTTATGGAAATAAAGTAAAAAAATGTCATTCCTACAGAATTTTTATTACTCGTTTAATCTGTCACATTCATATTTTTGCTATTCTGGTGAACGTGCATTCCGCAGGCTTCGAAATTTTATTTTTCAACATTGCAATACAAAAAGAAAGTTAACTGTTCGCTAACGCTCACGAATTAACACCGGTTCTTGTCGAGGCCGTTTTTATTTCTTTTATCGAATCTCATAAAACGACCGTCACGTTTTTTTCCTCCCCTCGCCTTTTTGCCTTCAGACTCACCCCGAGTTACTTCCATGCGGCTCGTAATACAAAAGTTTAGGGAAATGGAGGCGCATTCTCTAGGTCTCACCCATTACCCGATTCTCCCAAGATACTTATCGTTATACATATTGTGTGTGTGTATAAAAATATATACAACTAACATTATCGCTTCATATACACTTTTACTTTGTTTTTTTTTTTTTTTTTTATATATATAATCGATAACTGAGAATGCACCAAGTTTTTCATTCGATTTTTATTCCCTCCCTCTGTTCTCTAAAAAGTTGTACATTTGTGAAAAGCAAAGAATGGGAGCGAGCCTGGCGTTTGTAACAATTTGAAAAGAATATTCATATACATACATTTTCTCCAATAAAATAAATATAAGAACTAACTGTAAAATATGCTGCTAGTAGTAAAGCATAAAACTCGTTTTTTGTTCATTGTGATGTACATTTGCTACTTTACTAATGAAACTGAACGAGGTAAAAACATATTTTTGTTATTGTTTCAGGAACTTTAATAAATTTAGCAGGAGGATTATAAAATTCTCTTCGTTTTGTCTCAGTTGACTGTCGAATCTCACAAATGTGGCAATTGTTTGCTTTTGATCTGCGCAGATATATCTTCCTGGCAATCTACACGGCGGAAATGGTGATAAAGTCCGTAGCCAAGGGCTTCATACTCAACAAGTACACATACCTGAGAAATCCATGGAATTGGCTGGACTTTGTGGTAATAACAAGTGGTTACGCAACGATCGGTATGGAAGTTGGAAATCTAGCTGGTCTGCGAACGTTCAGGGTGCTCAGAGCATTGAAAACCGTCTCTATCATGCCTGGTGAGTTTAATTGCATTTGCATGTCATACAGATATATTCGCAGCATATGAATTTCGATCGATTTGCTCACGTCCCATGTGCTTAAGTGAATTCTATAGTTCTATATTCATACACATTGATGTAGAGTCACCACAAGCACCATAAAGATCGATATTCCGTCAGACATATACACATACACAAATGTAGTGAACAAATTTAAGCGCGTGATTCTATAGCTAAGCACTGAAACAGTAAAGCGCGGAACCCAGGAAAGCAACCATTCAACTTAAATGTACCATATAATACGTAACGTATTTGACGTATTCCCAGCGTGAAATTAGAACGCCTCGCTTGGTATTAATTCGACGAAATATAATATTGCATCAATAGAAATTCATCTGTGTTGAAATCTGTTTGGGTCAAAGATGCGCTGCGAACGTGAATCTGAGTGTTAGTCAGTTTGTGCGCATGCACAGAGCGTTTAAGAATCACTGTGCCTGTGCCTGGGCCTTATGCTATTAGTACGCATGTACCTGGGCCACAGGAAGTCCAATGCACTCCCGCGGACTTGTAGAGTCGTTTTCTTATCTTCATTACAAGTTAACACATAAATTTCAAGGACAAACGATTACTTTTTGACCGGTTATAGGTAGTCTTTAAGTTATCAGATGTTGATATAGGCCAACACGTACGTATTAAGAACTCGAAAGTTACGAGAGATTCCAATTTGGAATCATCAGGAGAAGCAAAAGTGGATTCCGGCTTTGCACCATACGATAGTATTGCATTAGCATATGCATGAGACTTCCGTTGGCCTGCAGCGCAGTGCAGTCGCTTTTTTTTTAAGTGTACCTCGTCTATGTGAGTCGGGGGGTGTTTTTAACGTTGTAGATGCACAACGACCAGCAACCCACTACGAATGAGAAATGAGAAAACGTGACATATCGCTGACGGTGGTAATTGCGAGATAAAAAAATTAATTCGAGCCTCCACTCTTCTTTAAATTGATGCTAGTCTTTTTTACTCTTCAGAAAAAAAAACTGGATCAACTATTAAAACTGTTGCCATATTCAAGCTGAAATTTCCGTTTACTTATTAAGGATTTGTTCTCCTTTGGAATCATATGGAAAACTTTTATCCTAAAATCGACTAAAATATGTCTTTATTAATATGCTGTCAATTTATTTTTAATATTTTTATATATTTTAATATTTTAATATATTTGTCGAAAAAGACTTAGAATGAAACCCAACGATCGTCACTAAATTAAATTGGTATTGCAGACATGAAACCCCTTGAAAGACCGCGCTTCTCTCGGGCCTCCGCGAGGAGGCACCAAAGAGGCAATTCAGAAAATGTTCACACGGTCTGACAAACAATGAAATCCTATTTCGCAAATCTTCGAACGTGACCTTACATATTTTTCTATACTCAATTGAAACCCCGAGGCCTCTCAATATTAATCAACCAAAAAATCAGTATTGATTCGTTGTTATAACAATAGAATTTAAATAATCTTTTGGCAAGGTCGTTCTCCAAACATTACAGCAACTTATTCAAAATCACCGAAGCGTATGGAAAATGTTGAAACGTTGTTTCACGACTCAGCAAATTCAGTTTACCTGAGGTTTGTAGTTGAACAACCGCAGACAAGTTGGATGGGTTCGTCTGGCCACGTCTAACTCCCAACCCTAAAGGGTCTTCGAACTGTTGGATTTAACAAATATGGTCAGCTACATGATATCTAAAGATGCACGCTGACAGCTGGTGCAGCACTAAGAAATTGTTCCGCCGAAAGGATCATTACCGGAAAATTGTATAGTGGACGTGGTATGACGACTTTTAATGTGATCATAATCGTCGTGATTTATGAAAACAGTAAACAAACTCCGCCTAGATTTGACATTTATTTACCCTATGATTCCGATCGAAGGACTATGACCGTTGGTCCAAGAATTTTGAACACGACCTCTAAGCTATGCTCGCTGGACCTTGATGTCGAGGTTGCAACTGTTACTTTGACAGTGAACGTTCTTTTTCTTCATTAAATTGTGCCAAACACTGCTCGGAATACTTGATCGTATCTATTTGTGAAATCGTTGAAACATAGCACAGTCAGTTAGAACAGTAAATCGACGACTATTTTCTCTAAACTTGAACAGAACAGTTATTTTCATGGCTCACGAGAGAAAATCGGAATGGACGAAAGTAGGATAACGCTTGTACAGAGACGCAGTAGCACCACAGAGCATAGACGATTCTACACAAAAAGTGTAGAATTCGCCAACCGTGTCGAATTCGCAGAGGGCAGAAGAAATAAAAATGAGAGTTTCAGGAGTAAGACTCACGTTTTCTGCACACGAAAGTTCCAACAGTGTATTTCGATCTACGTGAATAGAACTCTTGAGTTCCTTTATTGTAACATGGCTACTTTTTACCGAAGTGAATATTCTTGCTCCAAAGAAGACGACAGGGAGTGCCCGTGTCCAGTTGCATCCACTATTCGTGATCTATTTTTTAATATACTTTAGTATCAAGTATCATATATTTGTGGGTTATAACGAGGTCTTTTCATTTCGTTAATTTAGTTGAACTTGTTCTCGTCGTCATCGTCGCGTGAACATCTCGATAAAACGTGTGCGAAGTCAACTAAAGTTCTAGGAATCTCATCCGGTTGGAAGCAACAGCAGGAGGGTGGCGTTTACTATCGTACACTTGTTTCCTAAGATAAGAGATCGCAGCGTAGCCCTCTTGCTTGTTAGATCGTTTTGTCCTTTTCTATCCAGCCCTGCGGGTGGGTGATGCACGAGGGTAAGAGTCTCAGTCCTGAATGTATGACGAAAGTCGGTATCGACTTTTTTCACTCCCATGGTTTTTTTTTTTCTTTATATATTCAATATATTCATCCAACATTTTACCATGAAAATGTCTTGTACGTACTGCACAATCCAGTATGGTACACGATTTAGAATTCTGGTGCTGAGCTTTAACCCACTCAATGTTTTTGATGTTACACTCGAATTGTTCGGTCGGCCAGTATCATCAGCAGATAAGTTGCAGGGTCGAGTTAAGTAATGCGCAATCTTAAAGAGATTCGCTGGGAATGTGGGCGAAAGAACAGAGAGACCATGCCATGTATCGCGTGCCTTTGCCGCTCATTTGGTACTTAGCAACCTAACAATAGAGCACGTGGTTTGAAAGAATCCACCCGACAACCCCGCTCTCAGTTGCCCTTAAACGTTCCGCCGAATGAATACCCTTCTAACGACTCCGTTCGAGGACCTGCTGTACCCTATCGCCTTTGCTGCAGGCACTTCTTCTATTTCCACGTGGACGCGCTACTAGGTCAATAGCACACAAATACCCTGCGACTTTCCTCTTTCTTTTGATACTTTTCTTAATTCTTTCTTTATGTGCTGACAGTGAGGACTAGAGATCGATAAATTGATGTCGGATAGCAATTTCGGGAACGTGTGATTAATTGATTGATTAATGCTCGTAATGCGCATGGTTGGATATGAATTGTAAATGCATTCGATATTCTGGGCATCCATTTGTATTCACTGACAGCGCAATGCCCGTCGAAATGGAACGATGGGGACCAATCACCCCGTTTTGATCATATACGGACCTGCACTTATTTCGTTGCTTCTTCATTGACGTTTCAGGTCACATCAATATTTTAGGCTAGTCCATTGAGTCATTGACTCAGATCAATGATATTCCAAACTAACCCAATATCATATTGAGCTTTACCAATGAGCTATCCACCCAGCCCAGGGTCATATTGAGCTTGATCAATAATAATTTAGTCCAACCTAGCTATCAAGTGTTGCGTGGTACGTGTTGCGTTTGGCCAAACTCCTATCATGTGGAACCGAATATATCAACCACTTTCTATCTCGGGCGCATTACCACTTGAAATCACGAACACATTATCGCATCAATCAGGAAGTCATACGGATTTTTATAACACTTGAGAAGATTAGGTCGATCGGGTGAGGAATCACTCCACCGAGTTCGTTAACTGACAATATATGACCCAACTCGAACGCGATAAAAACACCATCAACCGTTTATGACCGCTAGAGCACCATTTGTTGGAATAGTTCAAATGCCTGATGAGATTCATCATCAAAAACAGATAAACTCCAGTTCGAAGGATTTGAGAATTATTTTAATTTAATTTCATTATACGATCGACATCACAACATCATATGACGTCTGAACAAAGCAATCGCGCGTTGCTAAATTCAAGAATTTTTAGGATTCCTAATTACGATGACTCATTATTTGTTATCTGTTCACAGGTCTCAAAACTATCATCAACGCGTTGCTGCACAGCTTCAAACAACTCGCTGAGGTCATGACTTTAACGATATTCTGCCTCATGGTGTTCGCGTTATTTGCGCTTCAGGTTTACATGGGCGAGTTAAGGAACAAGTGCGTCAAACATCAAGAGCCTAATGTCACTCAGGTGGACTGGATGGAGTGAGTACACTTTTTATAACTATTTAAGAACCATTCATTCAATATTTCATTGTTTTTACAACAAAAACTGGTTGAGTCCTAATAGAAAGTCTAGAAAGTCTGCGAAAGTATGAAGTTGGATATCTTTCGTTTTTTCTGGTACTTTATCACCACAAAATTAAGTATTTCTTTCTCGTAACCACTTTTAGGGCCCTGTCCTATGAGTTTCTTGAAAATTTTTATTGCTTCAACTTTTCGCTATACAACAGTCACAAAACCTACTTCAACCCTTACCGTGTTGTGTTTTCATAATCGTGATAACAATGCCTCGTTGATGGAAGCGCGAGTTAGTCGAGTCATTGAATTGGTATTCGTCGTGCTCGAACGACTAACACTTGTCGAGCATCGAGTTCGCACGTCGTTATACTTTTCATTGCAGTACCTTTTGTTCACCCCCATTAATCGCCTCTTAAATGCCACTTGCAGTGCCTTGCTCAAAGCCCCGCCTCGTGTCTTAACTTTACTTGCGTCTTGATTCATGGGCGTAGGGCAGTGATTTGAGCACTTATAGTTATAAATTATTTACCATGTGCCAACTATTTCTGCTCCTTCTACGAGGCAGCTTTAAAATTTTCTGTACACAGCTTCAAACAAACTGAACCCTGGAATACCATCATTGGATCTTTTTGACCCAAGCTAAGACTGTCATTTTCTACTAAATTGAGATAATTTTTTCTTTTCAACTGTAATCAAACAATTTGTTTCTCATTATTTAACTCTGTACTAACCACTTATTCACGAGTTGTATTGATTTCAAAAAATATGTCCTAAAATAGGATCTGCTTTGAAAGTTATATACACGCAAAGTTTCCTAAGTCATAAAGACTAATGGCGGTAACGATGGGGCTTGAATTATTCAGATCAGAATAGAATACTAGATTTTTGGTAATATTCCTACGACTAAATAAAAGCTCCGTCGATCCCGATTAATAATCGCGAAAATTATTCATATAAGGTTGGCAAGTGCGAATAATTTTATTTGTCTATGACTCTCATTACCCCGGATCATTAGAAAACCCTATTTTAAGTAGCCAGGGGTAATTTACGGCTCGAGGAAACCACATAGCCTGCAAGAGCTCGGTAACGAAGCCACCATTCGAGGTTCCGAAACTCGAGGCAGGATATTCATGAGATAACCTCAACACCGTAACGGTTACTTGAGTTTCATGACGCTTCCGTCACGAGAGAATGGCGCTGCGAGCGCATAATCGCCATTCTGGGCTGCACTCCCTCCGTTCATTCCCAGCTGACCACTGCCGGAAAATTAATGGCCCTCTGGACTTCAGCCACACTCTGTTAAATTAACAGGCTCCTTAAATTATCTTGACAGTCACAAATTTAACGGTTTCATGAAAATTCTCAAATTCACAAGATTCAAGGATTTAGACATTTCACAAGTTTAAGTCATGCAGGCTTCGGCTCAGCTTCATGAATCCATTCATCATTTTGGAGCGACCGCATTTTTATTAATCGTCTAATTAATTTTTTTTTTTTTTAAACAACTAATAATTGGGGAAAAAATGAATTCCAGCCTTTAATTAGTGCATGACAAGTAAATTTTATTGTAAAATTATATAATTCACAAATCATTACATTCTTTCATGTGAAATAATTACAGAGTACATTTATTTATTGGTAAATATTTAATTTTTACAAATAAATGTTTATCCAAATCGTTTAACCATTTTTTATCAAACTCATCACGATCAACTCGCGTTCCGTTTACATTTAGATACCATTTTCCAGGACGTAACTATCCATCACAAGGCGAATCAGTTCATTGATCTTCTTATCTACTTTCGTACAAGCTGACGTGGAGTAAAAAAAAAATTCTCAAGCCATATCTATCCGGCAACATGCACGCGACATTTTTTTATTTTCATTTTCTTCATCCGGCCTGCTACATACAACGACCTTTACCACGTACACAAAATAAATTATGTATATCGTCGAACCTTCCATAATTCAAACGTGTATAAAAATTTGCATCGTCATTCACGGCTCTACAACAGTTTACACTTTATTGTCCAAAATTATTTCTTTGGTAAATGTAAATAAAAAATGAAAAACTGAAATAACAACGATTCTGTAATTAGAATTGAATTAATATTGTTTCTAACAATTTGATGGAATAAATGCAAATCTTTTTGAATTCCATATATTTCGTCTGTAGCTTAAGAATTTCATAAAAACGAAATAGAATTAAAAATTTTTGAAGTAATGTTCGAAATAAATGATTGAAAAACAAACATACTCGAGTTTTCGATATTTACAAAGACGTGTCTCATTCGACAATTTACGATCGAGTCAAACTCCGATCCAGAAGCTTACTGAAAAGAAACAGAAGAAGAAACGTAGAATGAGGTCAGGCAATTGAGAAGTGAAAAGCTAAGGTCTCGAGGACGATGTCAGAAGTCTCAGATAGACTTTCGTTTTGATTAGGGGGCCCAGTGCACGAGAAAATGTTTGTTGCATCCTTTAGACATCTGAAGAAGAAAACGAGAATAAAAGAGGCATGAGAAAAGGAAGCTTTTCAAATTGAAAGGTCCAGAATGTTCGAGAGCAAGAGGGAGAGCCTTAACATGCTCCTTTATTGCCAACAGGTGGACTTGGAACTCATCCAACTGGGCGTTCAACGAGGACGAGGAGCCCATCATATGCGGCAACGTCACTGGAGCCAGGTTAGAGACATAAAAAAAAGACGGTGAAAAAAAAATTACAAAAAAAAAAAACTAATACGAAAATTACAAAAACCTCTCCAACATTTTTTTTACACATTCCAAACTAGAAAGCTCTCTCTTCCGGTTCTATCCAAACCCGTGAGAATCCAACTACGTCAACAGAATAAAATAGATGGGCACCAGATGAACTTCTATTTTATTTCTATCTCCCACAGTGCCACATCGTAACACTTCTCATTTTATGTGCAAAAACTTTACAAAGTTCTGCCTCCTAGGCGTACGTGCAGGGATGCAATATATACAGATCTTTCTCTTCCCCATTTTAGTGATGTTTCTTCGTACAGTCGTACAAAAAAGTGACTTACAATAAACTTTTCCACCAATGGGTAAAAAAAAAAACAAAATGATTTATTTGTCAATTTCCCATCATGAAAACAACTAAGCAAATTAATTATTTGACATCAATACACGGAATTTGAATCAGTTTTCAAAAAAAAAATTACCCTTTTTTTGAAAATGACGAAAAAACATAATGTGAAATCCAAGTAAAAGAAATGAAAAATTAAATATTTCGTTACATTATTTATTATCTGGAGAAATAAATCGAAATAAAATTCTTGTAAATATTTCGTGTACCGATATTTCTTTCCACCCAATTTTAATCGTGTCGTGGGATATAAAATTTGTATCGTACAAAACTTTTCGCAATGTCTGTCCTTACAAAACATCCTTTAGTTTCCGGAAACAGTTACCAACGTAATTGGCGGTTTCAACTCGTGTCATTAAAATACAAACTTTCAACATCCAACCCGCATTGATTATTTTTTCAGTAGGTGGCTGTACTTTTAAAATAATTATGAGTAACAAAAGTTTCTCTTACGTAAGTGTAACTATAAGCAACAACAAAAAATACATATATATTGAAGCGCTACATGGAAACTCATCGTCGTAAACCATTTATAAAATCGAATGATAATTAAACTAAATTTAATGTCCATTCCATAAATAATCATTTTCAAGTTCCTCCGAGACGATCTATTTTAATAAAATTAATGACCTTCAACTTTACGCTCGTTTACAACCCGTTAAAATATCTTCTGAATAAAAAATTCTATATGGCGTTGTGAACCACAAAATCGAGAGCATTTCAAACATAGACAAAGTGTCCCATTAAAATTCAACAGATTAGTATATCTTTGCAAGTACACGTTGTAGCGAAAAATCTTCCGAACAAAATTTATTTGGTTGATCAACAGAAAAAGTAGATTCGATCTTAATTTGACCTTAAATGTAAACGAAAGAGAACTTATATTCACAATCGATTTTTTTTTTTTTTTTTTTTTTTTTTTTTTGGTTTAATGCAGATTTGTTCAACTCGCTCCGAGAGATTTTCGAAACACTATAATTAAATGCTTTTATCTAAATCGTAACCTTGAAAATGACACTTTTTATCTTGTTTCACTCTATGAATGCAATGCTACAAATCAAACACGGTATATATACATATTTATGTGTATATAGACATCAAACACTCTGCTATGACTGACTTGTGACTGGTGGCAGGGTTGAAGAGCCCAAGGACTTAAACTATTAGTTGATGGCTTGTCCCACTTTGTTGCCAACTTGTTGGCAAGCTCGTCAGTCAGACTAGCACGAGGTAAAAGTTTCATTGCCAAGCCTCGAGTAGGCTTGATATCAAACATATGTGTACGCGTATAAATATAAATATACAATTGAGAATTGAACATCGAAAACACATTTATTTCACGGAATAAGTGATTTCACGGCTCAACGAACTGCGTCCACGAAACAATGAGCAGAAATGTGCAGTCATCCTTCACGTTACATGCCACTAGTTCCTGACACATTTATTTCATTTCCGATTCTCCGACGTTTTTCGAAATTGTAACAATTACTTTTTCCACCTGTTTGATTGACAAAATGGCTTTGAATTTCGTTGAAAATTAAGTTGACATTTTAAAATGACACAAAATTTACCTATCATTTTATTTCGAAAGTTAAATTTAAGATTTTCATTGATTTATTAATAAATCAAAGCACATGACCAAAGTAAATAACTCATGCACTTTTAGGCATTGCAATGAAAGCTACACGTGCTTATGTGTTGGGCCCAATCCTAACCACGGCTATACGAACTTTGACAACTTTTTGTGGTCGATGCTCACAACCTTTCAACTCATCACTCTCGACTATTGGGAGGACGTCTATAACAAGGTTGGTTCACCCTTTTAAAGGGGATGGTGAATTCTTTCTTTTTTTTTTATACCGACAAAAAAGAATGTGTATACATGCAAATTTCACGTCGTTGTTGCTTTTGATTTTTATAGAGACCGGAAGTTCTGGCAAAAAACATTAATACCTTTTTTATGGCTTGTTTCTCGTTTGAAAAAAATGCGAATATTGAAATATTCCATTTTTTACAGGTATTGTCGGCGTGCGGACCTATCAGCGTCTCGTTCTTCACGGTGGTCGTGTTTTTCGGCTCATTTTACCTCATAAATCTAATGCTCGCCGTAGTTGCACTCAGTTATGAGGAAGAAGCTGAAATTACGAACGAGGTAAGTTCGATTCTTTTGGTTTTTCGAAAAAGAATAATTTATACCAAGGAACTTCACAAATCTATCACTCTTTCTTCATTCTCTGTCTTTCTCCTCATACTCGCAATTGTTTTTCTTCGCTTCCACAAACTTAACATAAAATCGTTAAAATAAATCATGAAAATTGAAAAAAAAAGAAACAATATTAAAAATATTTACCGATAAATTGAGCCCAGGATTTCGATAAAATCGATTTTTGTCACGTCGTAATCTAAACAAAATATACATTTTTAACGATAACTTATCATTATAATTATGACAAAATTCTTACGAAAGTAACAGATTAAAAACTACACGCTAAAACGTTTTATTTAAAAGCAAATTAAAAAATGGCTGATAAATAAAAATTACAATGTTGAGAGAAAAGCAAAAAAAATGCATTTAATCATGATTTTCAAGGACAAGAAAAAGGGCAAACAAGAGCCATTGCTATGAGGCACATTGGTCTTAAATGTGTGAATTTATAATTTTTAAAAATTGAACCACACACAAAATAGTTTTTTTAAACAAAATAAAAATAGAACGTGGATTTTTGAAGGACTAATTTAGAATTTCACTGAAATAACAATTGTCAATTGTCCACTAAAACTTACATCGTGTTCGGATTTAAATTCGAACTTAAGGAAAAGCTGGATTGTAATTAAGTTTGAGCTTGAGTTTGAATGTTGATCGGGCTCAAGATCGAACTAAACTCTCAACTTGAATAAAAACTACATCGATATCACAGGATAACTTTAACATGGACGCAGGGACATTAAAAGATTATAATTTCATTTTATTGGTTATGAAATAATAAATTCTGATGGGGTGAAAGGACTTTTTTTTGGTTTGACACAACAATATAAATTTTTATGACCCTTAGGTTGAGTGGTAGGTACTGTTAAATTCTGCATACTGCGTGGTTGAAGCTTTTTGAATCATAAAAAAAGCACCGAAAAATTGAAGCAAGCAAAAAGCATTTTTGTTTCTGAACGATCGAATAAAAACGAACATAAAACAAATATTCTGAAAGTATTTGTAATTAAAATGGTAGTAACGTTGAATTTTAATTTCTGGCAAGCTTTAAAAAATCTTTAAAACGGCGCTAAGCATTTGTACATTTTTGTATACACGCTGCTAAAGTTTATGCACAATGTTGATGCTAAAAATATTCGCTGCTATCGTTAATTAATTTTAATTACATTCATAAACATTAAAAAATGTTGAAACTCCATAAAATAATCCCTACGTTTTCAAGATATGGGGCCTACAGAAAGTTTTTTTTATTTTCGATGAGAATTTCCTTAGATTTTTTTTCTCTTGGCTCAACTATGTCGATAAAAATTAAATGAAACACACAGCGATTAAATTTAAGCTGTTCGTAAGCTCTGCAGGATGAAAACTTTGTCGAATCGCAAGCTCGCTTAATGTTATGGTTATTGCATGGGACATGCAGCTCACAGTGCTTCGCCAGTTCCTCTCTCTCTCTCTCTCTCTCTCTCTCTCTCTCTCTCTCGTACAACACGCTAAAACTTTCGTTTCAAGCTCTTAACATAAATATATTTGTGTATACATATATATTTAGGTTTCATTAACCATAACGCGTTATTTATAAGAAAAAAAAACTTCTTTACTTTTCACGTCTCCCTCCGCTTCACTTTTTCCCTTTAATTTTTCATTTCCACGCTCCCGATGTCGCAGCTGTCTCTGCTCTTATTCCGAATTTGAATATTTTTGTGAATATTTTATTATTATTGTAGAATTAAACCGTTTCGATTTTGTCAAACAGGAACGGAAAAAAGACTTGACCGACCATCGTGAGGACTCGACGTTTAGTTTCGACCCGACCAAAATCAACATCAAGACTTTGACGAAGGACAAACAGAAAAAGATCGATCCTCACAAAGGTGTTCTCTTGAGTAGTTACACAAGAAAAAAAACGAGAAGAAGAAAACGTGGCAGAAGTGTTGCCGGTCATGAGAAGAATGGTGGAGCACGCAGCAGGTAAATATTTATCTTTTTCTTCATTTCATTCCTCGTTGAAAGCCTTGATTCAATCAGATTCGAGCTAAACACACACTTTGATTAACAAAAACAACCGATCAAACTCAAAAAATGGAGGATATGGTCCTTGAACATGAATCTGGGTCTTTGAGACCCGAAAGAAAAGCTAATGTTCTTCAATCCAATATTTCGATAAATTTTGTATATCAATATCTCAAGAATTACTTGATTTTGAATAATTATGAAAGAACATTCTGCTTCCTCAAGATGTGACGCATCCATTAAAAAAAAAAGAGTTAAAATTAACAAAATATGTTCAAAAAACCCGGCAAAAGAAAATTTTGGGTCTTACAGACCCAAGAATTGAGAGAAACAAACTAAATTCCATTCCTGACTCCACAGATCGGTAACTCCAAGTCCAAGCCCAAGTCCGCGTCATTCGAGCGTTCGACCTTCGCATCTTCCACTTCAGGTGGTCACCCCGAAGCCACCAGACGTAAATACCGTTCACAGGTTGGCGCCACATCGTGGTATGTTGCATTCAAGACAAGCGAGCAACAATAGCAACCAACAATCATCCCTCGACGATTCCGGAGTCGTCGACGATCACGAGGGCGACGATGTCACATCAGCCGAGGAACACGATCGTCGTGAACATCGCGAGCACAGGCTCGAACGACAAGAGCGTACGTACGAGCAGAGAAAAATCGAACCAAGATGTGACCGACCACCTGCACCCGTTACCGTTTCCGTTAGAACCGGAAATCGTGAAATCCGAGTACTCAAATGCAATGGCGTCAAAACCAAAAAGCAGTTGTACACCCTGCCTCCCGAGTACTTATCGCATATCGTCGTTCTAGGTAAGCGCATTTATTTCGATTATTCACCCTGAAACGTTAACACTAACTACTTCAATATTATAATCAAACCGTATAACATTTTCGCAGAGTTTTTATTAATATTTATAATAAAAGTAAGTCAAACGAAATACAATATATATCAATGAATTGTAAGAAAGCATCATTAGCCACGTTCTGTAGACCAAAGCACGATAAGAAATTATCCTTCTGAACGTTTGGAACTTATTTGAAAGAGTTTAGTTCACGTGGTCGCCGCTAGATGGCGAACGCGATCTGGCGTTCTCACGAGCGCACCTGAACATCCAAGTCCCTTATAATGGGTCTCCGAACGGTTGGAAAAAACATCATTTAGACTTAGAATTTCCAATGTATGCTTCATAATCACTGAGCCCTGTTAAGTTTACTCCGTTTTTTTGAAACAGAAAATACTTCTGGGGATAAATAATTTACAAAATTAATCCCAGTGGACTATAAATATCTGTACGAGCTTTTTTTCATTCGATAAGGTGATGCCACTCAAACACCCGAAGAAACAACACAATTTGTCACGGAATTTCGGAGACATTTCATGAAAGTATTTTCTGAAATTTCTCGTGTTAGAATTATGTTCAGATTTACTGCAACTGCTGCTAAGTACGGAAATTCTGATGGAATGAGATTTTTTTTGTATTTTCTTTGAACATTCAATTAAAATTTTAGAGTGGCATCAGACCTTCAGTCAATATGGAACCCCTGTGAGCTGAATGTAATTTGAAGGACTGACGATTGAATTGTGTCTTGTTCACAGACGATCTTCCGGACCGTAACTGCGACAAATGTATACAATGTTGCGTTGACTACGAAGGATGGTTACGTTTTCAAAATTGTCTGTACAAAGTAGTTCGAGATCCGTTATTCGAATTGACAATAACATTGTGCATTGTACTTAACACGGGTTTTTTGGCGTTGGAGCATCACGGTATGAGTGAATCGGTAAGGCAAGCGTTAAACATCGGCAACAAAGTGTTCACAAGTATATTTACGTTCGAGTGTTTTCTCAAGCTATTGGCACTTAGCAAGGACTTCTTTAACAACGGTTGGAACAACTTTGATCTTATAATAGTATCGGCATCGTTGATTGACTTAACTTTTGAGCTAGTTGACGGTTTATCGGTAATTCGAGGATTGAGATTGCTCAGGGTATTAAAACTGGCACAATCTTGGACGACAATGAAAGTATTACTGAGTATAATAATATCAACGATCGGTGCACTCGGTAATCTAACATTTGTGCTTGTGATTGTGATTTACATATTTGCGGTGATCGGTATGCAATTGTTCAGCAAAGATTATACGCCAGATAAATTCTTTCCGGATCCTGTGCCACGTTGGAACTTTAATGATTTCTTTCACTCGTTCATGATGATATTTCGTATACTTTGCGGCGAGTGGATTGAGCCCTTGTGGGATTGTATGAGGGCGGAAAAGGACGAGGGACCGGAAACATGTTTCGCCATATTTTTACCTGCTTTAGTAATGGGCAATTTCATGGTTCTCAATCTCTTCTTGGCTTTGTTGCTCAACAGCTTCAATTCGGAGGAATTGAAGCAGAAGAAGGAGGAGGTTGGCGAGGACTCGAAACTCGCACGATCTTTCGATCGCATCAGATCAATTGTACGCAAAAAAAAGTATCGTAAAGAAAATTCAGAGAACGAGAAAAACATGAGACTCGAACAAATCGTTAGGGAAGTTATGGACAAATCGGACAAAGAGAAATACGCGATACAAGAAACTGTGCTGAGCCTTCCAAAAGACAATATTTACAATAGATCGTATCAGGAAAGCTTGAACCAACCGGTGTTCACTTACGAGCCGATCTATCGGCAAGCAACGGTCACGACTTACAGCGCCAGCAGCCAGGAAACCATCAAACCCAGAGACAGTAAAAAACTCGACGAAAGATGCGACAGCAACGATACGAATCAAGAGGAAAATATCGAAATGGAAGTTCTCAAGGAACCGAAAAAACCTGATGAAGAAGTTGCCATGTTGCCTGAAAAAGATAAACCCAAAAGAGACGAAAAAATCGAAAAACGACCTTGGCACGCTCTCGTTAGTTACGTCGATGAATTGACCGTTGGAGGTCGTCGCGACAGTAAAGGACGATATATCGATGGTATGGGTTCATTTCCCGGCTTCGGAAGAAACAGACCACCGAAAGTGCCACAGGACTGCTTTCCTCAACATTGCTATCAAAAGTAAGAAATCCTTTTTTCGTCACTTTCAAAAAATTCTCCACTATGAGCTTTTACCTCCCATACCACCCAAACGGTGCACCGTAGAGTAAAACTGTATAGAAGCAATTTTGTAGAGAATCCAATTCCCTAGCGAAAACGTTCTTACAAAAATTGAACGCAAGTCAATACTTTACGCGTGAGAAGCTCGCAAAGTTGAACCATGCGCGAGTCGATTTTTAAACAATTCCTGTCCATACAAAATAGTAAAAAAAAAAAAAATTTAGCAACACAATAGTCCGAAATGAGGTTGGTTTTCAATTACTGGAATGTCAGCACCCGATAAATGAACTATTAAAAAATAGCAAATAACATTGTACCGATTTATTGCAAACGAAAAAGTTTCACTACCTGTTTTTCTTTTTTATTTTCTTTTTTTATAAACTTCATTCCCTCGTATTTCCATCACTGACTATCGGAGGGTAATAAAAAAATAATGACCTCGTAGAAAGTTTATTTATCTACAAAATTCATAATTTTCTTCATAGTTTTTTGTCGATAAATAAATAAACAAAAAATTAAAACCGTAGGTGCAGCTGCATAAATCGTTGTGTAGCGACTGATATTGGCAGAAAGTGGGTAGCAGTGAGAACGGCTGTACTTTCGGTCGTCGACACCCCAGCCTTCGAATGGATGATATTGGTTTTGATTTTTGCATCTTCCATAACACTATGCTTCGAGGACATATATCTCGACGATAATCCATTTCTCAAAAAAATACTCTACTGGACCAATCTAGCATTCTGTACGCTATTTAGTATCGAGATGCTTCTGAAGTGGCTAGCTCTAGGATTCTGTAAATACTTCACGAGTTTCTGGACAATCCTGGATTTTATAATCGTTTTCGTAAGTATAAAAAAATATACAAAATTTTTTAATTTCTTTAAAAATAATAAAATAATGCAAAATTGGTTATAAAACTGTGACGAAATTATTAAAATCGCTGTGGCATGGAATCTTATAATTTTCTCACTGTTAGCTACGCCGTTTGTGGTTTTAAAAATTGGTCAAAGAAAATTTTGTTCTCTACCAGAAAAAATACCAATGGAGCTTTGTCGATGTTGGTAATTGTTTTGAATGTGTGTGTGCGTGAGTTTTTCTGCGTGTATGTGTGTGTGGGTGGTTTGTTTTCGATGTGTTTTTATGTGACGCCTCGCTGGACTCAGGTACGTTGGACGAGCACAATAATATGAATTTTTATTTATATTTCATTTTGTTTAACGACTTTATTTTGACATTGAAACTACTGGTATGACGAATTTTGGTTTTTTATGCATCGCTATTCGCAGCGAAGATATTAACGAGCTTTGCAACTTGGATTTATGCTTAAACATTTTTTTTTTGAGCTTTTTTCGAGTTTTTGCATTCCATAGTACATGATTTTATGCTTCTCGCAATTCATTAAACTGCCACTTGACGATACACACGAGCGTGCAGCATGGAAATTGAATTTTTACAGTTTAATCTTGTTCAAAAGGGTTCGAATTACTAGATGGAAAATCCGTAGGATCTTCTTTTGTTATCGTAATATTCCAACAATGGAATGTCAGACTTTTGGGACTTTTTTCAACCCTCAAATTTATTATCCTTTCATAATTCCCACGCCCACTCACTTGGTATGCGTCGGACGATTCTCCAGTTATAATTCATTCGCACGAGGGCACAGAGAAAGTGATTGAAATCAATACCAATGACTGTAGTCTTTCACCTAAAAATGACATTTAAAAAAAATAACTTTTTGGGAGCGGTATTTGAGAAATAATTATCCCAATGCCTTAGAAATTTCCTAAATATCATTTTAGAGCTTTTTACAAAAACCCTCCATCGAGTAAAATCCATTAATAAATATTAACAAACTCATTTCACGTTACGAAATGAATGTTTGATGGTTTTTTTTTTAGTTGAATTTTTTAGATTTTTGGTAAAATATTATTGTCAAATTTTTTGATTAAAAAACAAGTTCTTAATTTATCCTAGAAATGAAATTACAATGATCATTAGAATTTTTGGACACTAGACGAGTGTGTGGGTTTTATTTTTATATCAACTGAAATAGTATTTTCCACGTTTGTCAGAATTTCCAGCACATCGAGACACAAAATGTCTGCCTTTTTCCTCTATTTTGTTTTATTTGCTTCAATATATATCTGTGTGCGTATGTACGGTTTTCTTATATTGCCTCGCGCTTTTAAGTCTCTTTGAAAAAAAAAAATATATATATATATATATATAAACCTGAGAAAAGGCATGATAATATGATTTACATAAGCCTCGTTTTAAACTGGAGGGCTTTAAAGTTGAATGACCCTTAATTGATTGTTCAACAGGTATCCATGTTTAGTCTTTTGATAGAGGAAAATGAAAATCTCAAAGTGCTGCGGTCGCTGAGGACCTTAAGGGCACTCAGGCCACTCAGGGCAATCTCAAGATGGCAAGGCATGAGGGTACGTTGTATAAAAATCATTTCTCATTTTGTCAACATTGTACAAATAGCTAAACAATATCTGCAATTTGAAAAAAAAAAAAACAATATATTTTTACTCTTTTTTAATTATTTACCGAATTGTTTACTAATTTTTCTCAGCTCATGTATAGCAAATGAATGATGGTAAATTGCATTCTATTAATAACACCTGCACACTCTGTTGCATCAAAAAAAAGCATCTAATAAAATTTAGGATGTCATAATTATGGAAGAAGGAAAAAAAAATCAATTGTAAAAATCTGTAGATAATTTTTGTCTCGTTCACGAAGGACTAAAAAAAATTTCCTGGCGTAGATTGTAGTGAACGCGTTGATGTACGCAATACCTAGTATTTTCAACGTGCTCCTCGTCTGTCTCGTGTTCTGGCTGATATTCTCAATAATGGGAGTACAATTTTTCGGAGGAAAATTTTTCAAATGTACCGATGAAATAGGGGAGCTCATCGATATTTCGGTAAGGCATTATTTTCCTTGTTTTCGAAAGCTTTCAAATCAATTGTAAATTCTTAAAGAAAAAATAAAAAATAAAAGAAAAAATAATTAATTGTGATTTTGTCTCGAAATTGCGAAAAGTTTGTGACATGACATTAAAGTCTCAGTCTCTTTATACTCTGACCTTGAAAGAGACGTGTAAAAACGAGAGAAAAATCAAAATGAATTAAGGTCAACGACCAAAGTTTAAGGCTTTATAACCTGGATGACCTTGATACAGATAGTAAACACGAAGGACGATTGCTTGAGCCAAAATTACACGTGGGAGAACAGCAAGATTACGTTTGATCACGTGGGCATAGCATACTTGGCACTCTTCCAAGTAGCAACCTTTGAGGGTTGGATGGAAGTGATGGAGGATGCTGTTGACGCTCGGGGGGTTGATTTGCAACCGCAGCGAGAAGCCAATCTCTACGCCTATCTTTATTTCGTAATATTCATTGTTTGCGGCTCTTTCTTCACTCTTAATCTCTTCATCGGAGTCATTATCGACAACTTTAATATGCTGAAGAAAAAGGTAAAACAACAAATGGTCTTTTTAACCTTGAAAATCATATTTTTCACCTTCAAACAACCTTGAAGCTGTTTTTCTTCATTTATATTTGTTTTTTATTCTATTTCAGTATGAAGGTGGAGTGCTAGAAATGTTTCTGACCGAGAGTCAGAAGCACTACTACACTGCCATGAAAAAACTCGGTCGTAAGAAGCCTCAGAAAGTTATAAAACGTCCGATCAATCAATTTCTCGCCATGTTCTACGATCTGTCCAATTCGAGAAGGTATGAACAAGACAAAATTCAAAAACAACAATACACACACGCTCTCACTCGTCCACTGACGAATTTGTCTCGTGGTACACGCGTCTCACATGCCTCGCACTATACTTTGACACCAACGATCGCTACCTTTCGTTGGATTTTTCTCATTGTGCTTTTTTCTTCATATTATTTTGCTTTTTGTTCGTTTGATTGTTTGTTTCTTTCTAAAATGCCTTCTCGATCACAGTTATCCTATCTGCGTTCATCGCCAACGTATCCGTTAGAATAACTGAGATCACGGTGGCAAATTCAACGATAAGGCAGCTTCGTACAGCTTCGTTCACAGCAACGTTTCCTTTTTTTTTTTTGTTTAATTTTATTTTTTAATTTTATCCGATGCAATAAAGAAATTGTGATAAAAAAAGACGACTTTGTTTTGGATATAATGTTTATTATTATTTTTATAACTTGGTAAACAATGAAATATTTGTTTCAAAACGAAAATCAGTCATGAAATAACGTGATTTTGAGAGAAGAAAAAATGTAGTCATTTAAAGGAAACATAATTACAAAAAATCTTTGTTGAAAAATATATATTTTGTATTTTTACAACACTAAATAATTGGATCCAGAAAATTTGTTAAGTTAAATGTCAGTTTTATGCTTTATTTGGCGTTTTTTATTGTTGTTGTCTTCATCATTGAATTTACTTGGGGAATGAATTTGGTGCGATTAATTGGTGAATAATTACAGATTCGAGATAGCAATCTTCGTGTTGATATTTCTCAATATGCTGACAATGGGTATAGAACACTACAACCAGCCACATCCAATATTCTTCGTGCTGGAAGTGTCAAACGCATTTTTTACGACGGTTTTCGGACTGGAGGCAATCGTGAAAATAATTGGTTTGAGATATCATTACTTCACGGTACCGTGGAACCTCTTCGATTTCGTCCTAGTGTTAGCTTCGATTCTCGGTATCCTCATGGAGGACATTATGATTGATTTTCCCGTGTCCCCGACGCTCCTGCGTGTCGTGAGAGTGTTCAGAATCGGTAGGATCTTAAGGCTCATTAAAGCTGCCAAAGGCATACGTAAACTCCTCTTCGCACTGGTCGTCAGTTTACCAGCGTTGTTCAACATCGGTGCACTTCTTGCCCTGATTACCTTCATCTACGCGATCATCGGTATGTCAGTGTTTGGACATGTCAGAAAACAGGGTGCCCTCGATGATATGGTAAGTCAACATTTTCTAAAAGCAAATCTTTCAAAAGTGTTGATAGAAAGTCAACAGCTTTATTTTTCATTCGTTGATCATTGAACACTCCACCTCTTCGACATTTCAACCGAACAGAATAAAAGTTTCAGACATTTTCGTGAAATTGACGAAATTACGAATATGTTTTTTTGTCTCCGGTGGCAATTTCGTGTTTTTCTTTTCTTCATTTTTCAATAAAATTTATTACAAGTGTGAGAAACAACACAATATTCGTCTTTGGACTCTTTATTTGAAAAAAGACAATAATTTGAATGGGGAATTGAAAAGCCTTTTTTTCCTGAGACCCCAGAAGACTGTTTTCAAAATCAGCAAACTGACCTTGGTTTCAAACTTGTGTGTGAAACCTTAAGGAAGATTTAGTAGAAACGTCGATCCGCAAAGTCGTTCATCCAGACAATGGAAATTTAACAAAATGTGGAGTTCATTGGAGAAATTACGTGCGCAGGTGAACTTTGAGACATTTGGGCGCAGCATGCAGTTGTTATTTCGTCTGATGACGTCGGCCGGATGGAACGACGTTCTCGAATCGTTGATGGTACAATGGCCAGACTGCGATCCGACACCAACGAGTCGAAAGATCAACGGCGATTGTGGTTATCCGCTTCTTGCGATAACCTATTTTACCTCATTCATCATCATCAGCTACATGATCGTCATCAACATGTACATCGCTATTATTCTTGAAAACTTTAATCAGGCACATCAAGAAGAGGAGATCGGCATTGTCGAGGATGACCTTGAAATGTTTTACATACGATGGTCAAAGTAAGTGTTTATCTTTTGGGATCAACATTTTTTTTACGTACGATTTATACTCGAAAGTTCGCCTGCATAAATTCCTGGGGTCGTTAATATTGAATACGAACTAAAAGTTCGAAAAAAACCAGAAGTTGAAGCATTTATTTATTTATTCAAACAAAAACCACGGAGCTTCAAAGGGTCAAGGTCATTCAAGGACATTTATGATTCCGTCCCTCGTTCTTAAACGAATTTTTATGGTCAATTATATCACCAAGGTCGTCATACGTCCATAAAATTGTCATCGATCTTGAGCTCGAATTTGAGGTGACGAATAAAACCTTATTTTAAAAATTTTCTTTCCAGATACGATCCACACGCGACACAATTCATTCGATTTGGGCAACTGAGCGATTTCATCGCGAGCCTAGACCCACCGCTAGGAATATCAAAGCCCAATGTTGTTGCATTGGTCAGCTTTAATCTTCCTATCGCAAAGGGAAACAAGATTCACTGTCTGGACATTCTACACGCACTCGTCAAGCACGTCCTTGGACACGTCGAGGAATCAGAAGATTTTAGAAAATTACAGGAACAGATGGACGTCAAATTCAAGAAACAATTCCCAACGAGAAAGGAATTGGAGATCGTGTCTTCCACGAGAATATGGAAGAGACAGGACAAGGCGGCAAGACTGATACAGCGCACTTTCCGCGACTACATTGCGTGAGTCTCTTCACCCTTTATTTACTTTATTTATTTCAATTATCTCGTAGAATTGAATAATTTACCCACCAAACACCGAACAATGACAGTTCAATGTTTCAATAAACTATTTTCAATTGTTGCAACTTATGTTCACAAAACAAATCAATTTTTTAAGTCAGAACATGAAGAAACATCTAAATATCTCTCTTTGAGATAGAGAACAATATTAATTAATATTTATAAACCATTGAATTCAATGGAAATTGAAATTCTGATTCGAAAAATCACTTTAGATTTTGTTTCTCCAAAGAATCCATGACGAAATATTTACGTTTCAATAACATCCAATAAGATTCGTCTTCCAAGTATTTTAAAACTCGTCACACGAACCCCATTGGTTCAGCTTTGATGGAAAATAACTCCCCAGGCGTTTGTTGAATAGAAAACTATCCGAATTCGTTTCGACTCAGATTTTCGTGTTTAACGTCATGAAGAATTGAATAAATATTTAATGAAAAGTTGAACTTCCGTGTTTGGAGGGTCACAATCATAACATCGAGACCTCTATTTCTCTGATACTATATATTTGTCTCTCGAAGTTTATCGTTGAACAACAGACTATACTATACTATACTTTTACTTGCAGTAATTCTCTGCTATACTTAAGTATTTATACATATAAATAAATATTGAATATTTATATGTATAAATATATAAAACTCTATAAAACTTGCTGACTATTAGTGCACGAACTTTGACTGTAAATAGTTGGTATTCTCTTTGAGGCATGAAGACGTATACATAATACCCGTTGATTACTTGCGTATAGTACACTTATCTGCTGTTATCGATATCTCGATTGTCATTCTCATAAACATCATTATTATTACTATTATTATTCATTTATAATCATAAACAAATCACGAGGAAACAATGAGTTGAGAGAAAAAGGGAAAAAACGATGAACATCTGTTGATATATAAAGAATAACTAAAGAGAAAGAGAAAGAGAGAGAGAGAGAGAGAGGGAGAGAGAGAGAAAAAAGAAGAAAAAGAAGAACAATTGCGAGCTCCCCATTTTTTTTTCTTCTTTCACATTTTGGACGAGCAGAATGAAAAGGGAACGCGAGAGAATCGCCCATGAGGTCGACTCACAGACGCAAACATCGAGCCCCGGTGGTATCGGGAGCGAAGGTAGAGCCGGGGGTGGGTGGGGAGGAAAGCTTTCGGCCCTTCTGCACGTTCACAGGGGTAGTCGGGCCAGTAGCCGCAAGTCCTCAAGGGCCAGCGACGCCAGCGATCTCAGCGAGTTAGGCGCTGCCTCGGCTTGGCTTTTTCCAAATCTTCCTCTGTTGCTGCTCTCCGGCGCCACGGGAACCCACGAGGACCTGCAACCTCCCGCCCTCACCGTCTCCCGTCCCTCACCAACCACGGAACAACCCTCGGCCGCCTCGAGCTCCGGCTCCGACTCACACGCAACCATAAGGTGAGTTATCGTGAGAGACCACGCACCACCCAAGATTATCAAACAACAACAACTACAAATATTATATTCAAAAGATATTCAACGAAATAAATATCTTGAGACACACATACATACACACATGGAAATATGATAAATATTTGTTGCGTGCTACCACAATCAATGAAAAAATCTGTTTTTCTTCTTCTCTTTATTGTGTTTACTATGGTTTTCTATACCCAAAAGCATCCTAAAAAATACGGCAAACCTGGAGGTGATAGATCGTTCAATTCCGAAGCGAAAAGTCTTTGGCCATTTTTTTCTACGATACACCGTTGATGAGATATCGACTATGTTCGAAGAGAGCCAATCCGGAGTGCGGATAAAGAAAAGAGGGCGGGGCGAGCGCGACGTAATCTGACTCTTTTAACGTTGATCATATCTCAAGAACCGTCCATCGGAGAAAAAAATGCTCAAGGACTTTTCTCTTCAGAATTTTACAACCTATTTGCTCTGTGAATATCCAGTCCAGAATATTGTGACATGCTCCCCAGGGAACATTATTAGCGAACCCTTCTTGCGATTATTCAAATTCTTGCCCCCTATTCTTTTGTTTCCTTAATGATTTTTATAATTGCAATTAAAACTCCCTGATGGTTCAATTTTTATGTCGATTAACGAAATATTTTTTTATTTGTTTGTTTCGTTTTCATAATTACAGCCGAAGGCAAAGAAACGAATAGGTAAAGGAATCGACTGAACATCAAATATAATTTTGACGATACAGTGGTTGCGTAACAACATAATTAATAATTTAAACTCCCATTATATTAGAGAGAATGAAACGCCGTTTACATTCCAAATAGAACTGAGATTGCCATTTAGCAGTGCGCTATTATAGTTTCAAACGAATATAAATATTTTCATAGTCGCAGTGTAGATTATACGGACCTTTGTTCCACTTGTTACAATACACATCGATTTCGCCCTCATTCCATTTATAAATAAAGTCCAATCATCCGTTTTATCATAACAGCCATTTTTTTTTCTTGCACTATTTGTTGAAATAGTATTTTCACAACTATTTTCAACTAAAAAATAGTCCCACGTAGGTGTTCACAGATTCAATTAGATTTATCCAATTAACATGAAGGAACAAAAATTTACGCTTAATTGGATTTCAACGGCATTGAAATGCTGTGAATCGTTCATTGTATTTATTCTGCTTTTTCTTAGCCAATCACGTCATCTAATCGCGGCAGTTAAAAAATTAAAGTTTTCGCGACTTTGCTATTTTTTTATAAATAGTGCTGCCATTTCAGTTGCTAACGATCTATAAAATGGAAAACATTCAACACAGTCGGAAACATATTTTAGAAGTGATTATTATTTACCACAAGCTCAAAATCGAGACGGAAATTTAAACTGAAATGTTATGCAGCTTTTGTATGATTTCCTATCCCAATGATAGTTAAAACTACACAATAATATATTTATATTTATTTATATATATATATACATTATTGGTAGATGCTGCTGTCACAGCTCATAAATAAACTGTCATAGTTTCCATAGACTTCTCGCTTTTAAAATACTTTCTCGTTATGCTCAGCTATTTTCAACTTTCTTCAATCACACATACGTTTTCACAACAATAGCCATCAAACAATACACATTGGAACATGTTCCTCTGCAGCTCGGATTATGTGTAAACGTCAATCTACCTTATTTTCCGAAATTCATGCTCGAGATTAAACAGTTCGCGAAATCGTGAAATTCCGAATGGAAAAGGTCTTAAACTTTATTCACTCCGATGCGCCGTTACCGACTTATCAATTCAAGAGTTTTTAGCGAATCCAGTGCGCCGTTGCGACAAAGTGGGCGTGGTTCCGCGCAGCCTGGTGCAGTTGGTGGAGCGGCACGCGTGGCTCCCCCACTTCATACTTTCCCTCCACACGACACTGGATTGGCTGTCACAAATAAATGAATATCTCGGTACTGGGGCCTGGCACAAGAAAATGGCTAAGGACTTTTCTCTTCAGAATTTCACGATCTTTTTATTCTGATAATCTTGGGCTCTCCTTTCAATAACTCTGCATAAAACACGTGTCATGATATCTGTATCTTGCAAACTATATTTGACATACTACATGACTGCAATTAATGCTACTATTATTATTAGCTAGCGGATTGTTAATTCGTAGATAAAAAATTTATAATATATAAATAATTGAAAAAAAAAATGAGAAAAAAGAACGGACGAAACATGAATTTTTGTGGAGAATCGGACGATTTGAGAGCAACGTTTATACGTAAATGTTCACAGATCGTCAGGACCAACGTTGGGTCGACAAGATGCTGTTGAGACATATCCAGACGACGAGGTTTTAAGTCCACCAATCTCAAAAAGAGGCTCACTAAGACCAAGTGGAACAGCACTTTCGTTAAATATACTCCAGAGAGACATTAAAGAGGCGTTTAATAGACGATGTGGTAGTTTACGAAAAAAACCTAATACGGAGCCTGTACCACTGCCTATTGCGGATGGCAGCGACGTCAGTATACTTGTCACGGAGCCCAGCCCCGACAGTACAACTGCTCCACCCGCTAGACCACCGTTGCTGAGACAACAGTCTGAGGCGACGGTGGTGCACGTCCTGGTTCACAGGGAAAGCGAGGAATATCAGGAAACACCGGACGATAGCTGATCTTAGGTTAGAAAATTCCAACCCGGAGAGCCTTCCGAAGTGAACACCCAGGAATAATAGTGAGATATATTAACAATTAATATACATATATAAATATATTAATTCATAAATACAGCTTAAAAGAACTAAAAATATATAACAAATCAACAAACTAATGAAATTGCTCCCTCTTATGTACTATGGAAATTACGAAATTTGTGTGGGTCCACAGATTTTTTTTTTTTTACGTTCAGACTCGACTTTTGGCTCTTCAGGGTCGAAATCAATAGCTTTTTTTTAAATTTTTTTATTTTTTTCATTTGTGTAAATATCCGTTAAATAATTAATAGAGCTCAAGCTTAGTTGGGAGCACCGATGACAGAATATTTTGCAAATTCTTGAACAGTCACTTATTTAAAAAAAAAAAAAAAAAAATGGCTGAATCGTTGTTTATCAGAGTTAACTCACGACTTCGAACTCATTTTTCTCCATGACGACTCGAGTGCTTGCATTTCAATTGTTTTTTCGTAGTCGTGAGATAATCATTCAAACTCCAACGTCAAAATGTGAATACTTCAGAAAACCTGTGCTCGAATTGTTGTACCTAACCTACAAATCGAGCGGGTTTCAAGATATGGCGCGTTTCGCAATTTTGAAAATTGGAAGGATGAAATTCAAGACATGTGGACTCGGTTTCAATGATTTTATCTCTTGGACATTTGAGTACTTAACGAGTTGCTAAAGATCTGAGAAAATTCAGACTCATTTAATATTTTTTACGGGTTTTGAATCTTTTTATTAAACTACGTGCAAAATTCATGATTGTTCGCCACTTGTGTTGAGTTATCGTAAAAATAAATAAATAAAAAGAATTTCTTTCGACCTTATTCTCCTTGAAATCGAATATTCTTTTAACAATTTGTAAAAAAATGTCAAGAAATTGACTAAATATTCTTTACAGGTGCTCCCAACATGCGCTCATTATATTTTCGGTTCACGTCCGGTGTTCTTTCCGATACGTTGCTACCAATTACCGAAATAGGCATCACTACGAAAACAGAAAAACAAAATGTTGAAAAAAAAAAAAAAAAAAAACAGAACAAACGAAGAACTAAAATATGACGAGTTCTTTCTGGGTGACGAGAGTTTCATAAATTTCTTCCAACTTATCGTACATACACATAGAGCTAAGAAGGCGAACGAAAAAATCACAATTTTCTTTGGCACCTAGAGCCTTAAATCGTCGAACGTAGAGCGAAGAAAAAAGCAACTGCCTCACGTCGTTAGCGTATGGTATAAATGAATTAAAGAGAGGAAGAAAAAGCTTAAAAAACGAAAAAAAAACAAAGCAAAAAAAAAAAAAGAAAAAAAGTCCTTAAAGTCTGCTGAGTGTTGAAAATCGGAAAAGAAACGAGATTTAATTTTTATCGATGACAAACATAAACGAAAAACAAAAGAAGAAAATAAACAAAACAAAAAACGGAATCGCAGACACAGTTAAGTAGGTGTAGATAAGAGATAAATTATTTAGAATGACGGACTGTTGAAAACACTCGAGATTTTAATTGGCCTCACATCGATCTTCGTTTGAAACGAACTCGACTAAACAATGTCAAACAACGAAAGGCGCGATATAATCATCAAAAACAAACAAACAATATCATTTAAATAATTTATATTTCTCGAATCTTGCCAGTTGCAATGAAAAATGATGATTCGTGTGAGGTCATTAATCTCGTGAACCTGGTATTATAAGATATAAGTCAATTAACGATAATATTAAAAAAAAAAAAAAAAAGAAACAAAACTCGTGACAGACGAAAAAGTGTGATCGTGTGAAAATCGCGAACAGAGAAGATCCTGATGAAAATAAATGATGATAATGTTGTATACTCGAGTCGCTTCCCGACAATGTCTCAACTTAAGAAATATCGTAATCAATTTTTTTTCCTCCCCCTTTTTTTTATATGTATCATTATTGTAACGATAATTTTTTTAAATAATTCATATTCGGTGAAGTTAAGGTGAAAAGATAAAGAGAGAGGGAGAGAGAGAGAAAAAAAAATAACAAAAAACTGTACAATCAATGGACGAGTGACGTCGCGATCTCGTTATAGACGACTTAGATTTTAAATTAAATTAATTATTATGAAAGCTCCAATCGATCGTTAACGTCACTGATCCTCGCCCCTTAATATGTAAAAATAACTATAAATACACTTACATTATGTCGTCCCTCGTATAGTTACTATTTATAATTAATCAATCAAATGAACAAATACACGTTAAATTATTTTAAAAAAATATATATTGTTTAAATATCCTGTAAAATGTCATCATTAATATATTTTATTAACATTACAAACTCGTTTCTCAGTAACATTGAAACATTTTTATTGCAAAAAAAAAAAAATTCAAATATTTTGTTTTGTAACCAAAGAAATCAGTATTTTTTCAATTTATTCAATTCGAATAATTGAAACCAAGGAAAAAACATTTTTTCAAATAATTCAACGTGGTTTGGTTAAAAAGTGGACACGTCGTGATGAAAAATTTTAACGTTTGTTATTAAATCGCACAATTTGAGAGTTGAAGAAAAAAAGTTGCACGTAATGATTTTTTTTTTCTTTCGTGCAAACAGAAATTGTTGATAGAATCGATGGACGGCATCGAAAAATTAAATCAGATCGTCCTTTTTGAACGTCGCTTATAGATTGCAAAAAATTTCTTTCCCTTTTGCGAAATTTCTCACATTTATCTTTCTCGCAATATTCGCCTTCCACCTTTAGAAGTTCAATTATTTACATGAACTTAATTCAACATTAAGGCTGAACAAAAATTTGGTACAACTTAGTACAAAAATTAAATCAGATATTATAGGTTTTTTTCCATTTTAAAAATAGTGATGAAGAGAAGTGAACCAAGTTTATCGTTAGAAAAAAAAAGAATTTTGATGAAAAAAATTTGCCGAAAATCATTCCTTACACTCTGATTAATGAATTTTTCGTCCTTTTACATTTGTCATACGTTTGCACGATTAATATCACAAGATCTAAATCTGCACATCACCACGACTCCATGTCGTATTTGATCGAATATTATAATTATTTATATTTTTCAAGTTGAATATTAATAATATACCAATAGCATAAATAATTAATAATAATTAATAGTTAATCATAGTAATACATTAACATTAATATTAATAATACTTGTAAAATTCTCAATAAACCGCTAGCGAGCCCCCTTAATAAGAGAAACGTCATTGACAATATTAACCGCTCGAAAAATGTGAAATAGTTATTAAATATAAGAACTATTTTGTCTCGTTTGGCCTCGGAGCATGTAAACGTGGAAATTGTTAATGGATCGTCAAAGTTATGGAAACAGAAAGATAAAAATAATGGCTCCGGGACTTGCGAGTATAAACAGAAATCTACAATCAATGGCCTATGTAACGTTAGAAAAATTGGCGTTAATTAATGTCTTCAATAACAATTAAACTCGATGCTAAGTAGCGACACAATGTTTTGCTGATTTATTTCTTGTAGTCAAAGGTTATTTATTTATAAAAATTTTAATTTATTTCGTGACAATCGTGACATTTCGTGAATTATTAATTATTGTTAATAAACATAATTTTAATAGGAAACTCACGAGAGGATTGAATAAAGGTAACAAATAATTGCCGATGAATTAAATAATCCTCTGTACCGAGTTAAACTCAAATTTCGTGATAACATTGAGCATAAAAATAATTATAACATAACTTAAGTATAAAAAATAAATGATAAAAACAACCACAACGTAAGGTTAAGTAATAATAAATGAAAAATTTGAAACTTATACAGGAAAATAAAATGCACGCAAACCATACTTTAAAAAACTCACCCACACAAAAAGAAATAAACGCCCAAATACTGTGAAATCAAGTCGATCTTAGTAAAGTGACTTTGTCGAACAATAATGTAGGTTTTTTTAGTTAATGAAAATTTGGTTATTACAATTGTTGGACGAAACAGAAAAAATTAATGAATCGAGCTCTTGTTGTCGATCGATAATCGAGCTTATACTATAGTCAATTTAATCTCTTTCCAAGAAGATAAAATAACGCAAACACCCATTGTAAATAATAAAGCAATTCCATTTCATGGTGTTTAGAGTTGTAAAGTGCAGTTATAAAAATGATCACGCAGCTAACTTTCATTTATAAAGAAATATATCACTGGCCAAAGTTTTCAAGAGTTGTATGCAATTTTGCTTCGATAGTTGAAAGTAACTTTTGAATAAATGTATAAATCCCCGTGTCTGCCTTACAAACTTGACTCCATCATTGAAAATAACACTTTATTTATACCCTACAGCTATTCAATAGTCGTATTTCGTTTTTAGTTCTATCAACGTTCCTTTTAATTGATTTACACCGTTCGAATTTCCCGCCAAAAGAGTTCGTCGCTTGCAGCGCCATCAAGCAGCTAAAAAGCGGGTGGGCTTCCGGTGAGCGCGTGAATTCAAACTCTTTAAATATAATTATCTTTCTCCCGTTGATTATAAACTGTGCAAGCACCTTTAAAAAAAAAACTCATAACGTATCTGAAACATCGTGATTCTAATGAACATTTAAAAACGTCTAAAAAAATGCTGTCCAACTTTTCTATCAGGCAACTTCTCGATCCGCCCTTTTATCTGCGCGTAAATATAAATACAAATAGTGTTTAGAAAAAAAAATTAAACTAAAAAAAAAAAAACGATAATTGATGACAAGAGTTCGATTTAAGAATTTCACAATCCGATCGACTGCAAAATTTCAAACAACTGCAATATCATTTAAATCTTGACTATCTGTCATACCCAAGGTGAAACAAAAAATCCGCGTAAATATTCGTCGATGGGTGCATTACATGAAAAATTGTTAGGGAGAACGAACAATTTTGTTTTGCTAATAAAAATTTTCACGTTGCCGAGTGCAGACATCGAAATTGGGAAATTAAAAAGAAAATAAATAAACAATCATCGACGCGACCCCGTTATAGTATTATAAAAAAATTAAAAAAAAAACATTTAAACATAGTTAAAAACAAAACGGTCATAGGACTCAAACTATTACGAGCTGCTTGTATAATGCTGCTAAAAATAACAATAATAATAATATAAATAAAAATAAATATAGATGAGATAGTGTGAGCGAAAAGTGTACGTGATTAATAATAATTGTACCAATAATAACGATACCAAAAAATAATAACAATTAATTACGTACTATGTTGATCGCATTTTCAATGGCTTGAAAAAGAAAACAACAAATATACGTACATAAATATAAATATAACGAACAATATAAATATAGGAATGTTTTATGCAATACGATAAATACGGAGATGAATTTGATACAAGGAGATAAAAACTTGATAAATGTTAAAGAAACAGTGCGACGAGTGCGATATGCATTTTGTGAAAGGTCACGTGATCTGTTAGTAACGAGGGACGCCATTTGAGGGACTGAAACAGTCGAAGGTGACGCCATTTTTTCTAACCTCGTTTGCAAATTTGTTTTTCATTAAATGATCATTCTTATATACGTGGATGAATATGAAAATCGATGAACAAACAAAAAATTGAGTTAAAGTGATACGAGAAATATGTACGTACGTCGAAAGGATATTTCAGTAACTTTTTGTTCTAGTTCCAAATGTCACATAACCTCAAAAATCAATGAATATTACGAAAGAGTTGTCGAAATATTCCTTTGAACTGAACATATATGTAGATATTTTAATTGAATTCTTGTTGGCTTGTGATATTAAACCGAAAAAAATGAAAAATAACAATTAGAATAAACAAATACACGAAACACACAAACATAAACAAACACACAAAACCATAAAATCGTTCATAAATGGAGGCAACAGCACTCCTGCGCCTCGTAATGTATACATATATATAAATGTGATTTTAAAAATCAAAACAAAAATCCAATCATATATATATATGCATATAATTACGAATATATATAGCACATTTGGATTGAGTTCCGTATGTACAACTCGTGAAGGGAATTAAAAAGAAAAATATTCAAGTTATCACGACTAAAATACGTTTGAAAAAACAAAAGTATTCGAAACAAGAAATAGCTTTTAAAAAGCCCGCCCTTCAATCGCTCTCCCAGACGAGGTGAATGATTTAATAAAAATAAAGAACAAAGAAGAAGCAAGAAAAAAACGACGTTGCGTAAAAAAAAATGTGCGAAAATTGTATATGGAAAAAAAATCGCAGCAAAAAAATGTTATCCAATTAAATAAATAACATTATGTTGGGGTTGGGGGGTGGAGAGAAAGAGATTATTAAAGAGGGTAAATAAAATTTCGCGATTTTTAATTAGATAATAAAAATTTCACGACTTTGAGGGAGTGTATATGCGGATTAATTGCTTCATCGTGTAATTATCGATTGATTTATTGATCATTATATTATTATCATTGTTGAACATCAATTAATGGATGAGCTGCGATATTAAAATTACATGAATATATATATAAATTAAATATATATATATATACATATATTTCCCTTGTTTCTTACTACTCACTTGTACATGGCTTGTATAATTGTTGTAACGTAATTATTATTATTTACTTTTTTGTGCAATGCGAACAAATAGCGAAAGAATTATTGTTTTCTTTTTGGTTTTTTTTTTTCTTTTTTTTAATATACTGATGCAGGTTCATACGGTATATTATGCAGACGACAAACAAAAACTAAAAGTACGAAACGGTATTTAATTAACATATAACAAAATGGGATCGAGTTTGCAAAAAAAAAAAAGTAATAATAATTAAAACGAAAAAAGTACGAATCGATCCGTATTCTTATGTTATACAAAGTATATAACGCAATTGAATCAGCAATGTATGCATATATATACATATATATATAAATATATACACATATATTTATATATATTTATATGTATATATTATATCATATGCGGAGTAGTTATTTAGTCAGATATTTTATTATATATTAGGAAATAATTCAATAATTGAACGACGACGATCGAAATGTAAATCGCGGAGTATGAAAAAAAAAAAAAAAAACCCAGATGACAAAATGGAATATCGTACCATGACGAGACGATGATCGATTAGATTTTATGATCTAGAACATTTATGCTTGTTTTACCTAACATAATCATTATGATTATTATTATTATTATGACGATTGTATTGTATTATTAATTATTAAAGAAAACAACTATTATATAATTATTCTTAAATAATAAATAACGAAGTTTATTGCTAAACTGTTTTTTTTGTTTTATTTGAAAACATTTTTAGTAGAAATTCTCTTTCCACCCGTTTTATCGCATCAAATTAAAAATCCTCATCCTTTCCAATCCACATCCTTTCGTGCATTAAGTATTTTTTACAAAAGAAAATCAAAATCCTTGATCTAATAATCTTTATTATTATTTTTTCTCTATTAAACAAAAAGTAAATTTTTGTAAAAATTCTGTTGAATATTTTACAGTGTACATTAAGTTTGTACAAAAATTGAGATACCGATTGTTTTTCAAACAGGTCATCAATAACTAAATTCACTTCTTCTGGTTTTTGAGAAACAGGAAACCCGATGCATAAATGGTTTGATAATTTAAAAAAAGGCAAAAAGATGGGAAGCGTAGCGTCCCAACGTGAGGGACAAACACGAGGCAACGGGAGGTTTGTATCATTTAATGTAGAAAGGAGAAAAAATTGTTTTCCGGAATTCCTTCTACCGGTTGCGATAAATCTTCTATCAGCTCGAAACGATGTATATTTTTTGCTTGAATAAAAAATGTCTATTATTAACGTTGGAAAAATTTGTATTTTATTTTCGCACGTAACACACTGCAGATTTATCTCGTCCTGTTGTGATACAAAATATCCGGGAAATAATCGTTTTAAGGTGCAGAATTGTTACAGTGTTAATATCAGAGGGGAATTAGTCAAGGACTTTGAGGGTTTGATAGTTGCCATAAATTGAGAATTTTTGCAATTGCCTGATCCAGACGACTATCGAGTTGCCATTCTGCAACTCGGAGCCGTAAGACTTTGTTTTCTACGATAAATTTACTGCGTCGAAAAATTTATAACCGTTTCGACGAGATGCTGGTTCCAAGAGTATCGTAAGTTGCAACTAATTAGAATTATTTGATTTTCAACCCTCAGTTGAGTAATTTTTTTTTTTTTATTATGAATTTTGGATGCGTTTAGAATATTTTTTGCTCTCGTGGCTACGATTGCTTTGGCGACTTCCGGTCAAGCCTCGCGTTTAAATCATGCGGTCTTTCCCGACGACGAAACAATCTCGCTGTCGTTTGCTAGACGCGAATTCGAAAATTCTGCGGATAAATCCAAAGATGTAACGAAAGATTACACAGTCTGCCAAACTGACGGATGTAGAACAATTGGTAAAGTGATGTATTTTTTAACAATAAGAAGACATATATTTGCATTGATGAATTATGAATAAATGATGAAAATAAAAATGACGTCACAGCCGAAGAATTCATCAGAAGCATGAACAAGACTGTGGACCCTTGTGTAAATTTTTACGATTACGTTTGTGGCGGATGGACTCCTGAGAATGCGATTCCTCCAAGTTCACCATCTTGGAGTCGTTTTTTGATGTTCCAAACTGTGGTGAATCATCGCGTCAAAGGTGAATAAATCTGGATTTCTATCCATTCTCATTGTTGGAGGATAAAATGAACATAAAGTACTTCAAAATGCTGTACTTGCAGGAATTTTGGAAACTGAGATCGAGCACAGTGACATTTTGCCAGTAAGACAAGCCAAAAAATGGTTTCGATCCTGTATGGACACAGGTAAAGAAAAAATCTCGACCTCAAAATAAACATCAATGTTTTTGCGTCTTATTTTCTGTAAATAAACTTTTTAAGCCTGTTTCGATTGTCACCAAAGTCTTACTTGTAATAAAAATAAAAATAAACGTCTTTATGCTCTTCAAATAAATAATTATTTCATTAAAACATAGAAACTCTCGAAGAGAGGGGAATGAAACCGATAGAATCGATTTTACTTCGAGCTGGTGGTTGGCCAATAGCAATGGACGAAGAAGAATGGGACGCCGAGGAACATACTTGGCAGGATGTGGCAGATAGTTACGAAAATTTGATAGGTTCTCATGTTTTTCATCAACTGTATGCAATTGGTCCGCACGAAGGCAATAAGCATGGAATAATATCGGTAGGCTGTTTTTTTTAAATGCAAATCATTAATTTCTCCAGTGAAATAGAAATTGTGACATTTTATAGTAAAACGGAACGAGTTTGCCAATGAAAAACCGGTGCATAAGGAGTTGACAAATAGTTTTGTTTTGTTCATTAGATCACACCTCAAAGTCTTCCTCTTGACGAACAGATGCCTTTGAAGTACAGAAATTACACAGGAAATGATTACAAAGAATACTTAAATTTCGTCACAAAAGTTGCCGAAATATTTGTCGCGAACAGTCGAGCTGACGTATCAGAAGATACGTTTTTGAAAGATGCGAAAGAAATCGTCGAATTCGAAAAAAACATATATGAGGTAATCTAACAATAATTAGCAACGATTTTAAACGAAACTTCATAAGTGCAAAAAAATTCTACATTTATTTCATCAACAATGTCCGGCACAGCTTGCACGTGCCGGAGATTCCGAGCATCCGACTTTGGAAGAGTTTCAAGAATGGTGGGAAAGCAATATGACGGAATCAACAGTGAATACTGGAGGAATGGTAAGCAAACTTCAACGATTTTTCGTTCCCTCAAAGTTTATTTGAATAAATTCCAAACTTTAGCAAGACTCAAAATACTTGATGATTAAGCAAAGTTCATATATAGTTTTTGAGATTTATGAGAGCGATTTGTCAAACCCTAGTCATTAAACTTTAAGATCGATTTGCCGTCTTGGATCCGGAAACAATTCGACACTGTGAACATCAAACCCCATCCATCGACGAAAATGTATTTACACTCGATAGATTATATTATTGGGTTAAATGAACTTTTGGCGAAAACTTCTACGCGAACAATTGGTACGTTGAAAAAAAATCGAAAGAATTAACTCGGAGATCAAGTTATTTTTATAACGACACTCTGCATCTTGAAGTAACTTTTATGTGTTTTTTAATCGCAAAAGCCAAAAATTCATGAAAACGTTTTACTGAACTAAATACTCCATTTTCGTGTAACAGTGAACTACATACACTGGCACTTCGTTGCAAATATGTTGGCCTACACGACTGAAGAAGCGAGGGAAATTTTGTACATCCTTCTCATGGAGGAATATGGCATCAAAGAAAGACCTCCACGGTATGTCCATTAAATCATTAATTAATTCAATTAGACAGTCAATTAATTGGCTACTCAATCAATTTTGTTTTAAAAAAATGTTGAACAGTTGGTCAGAGTGTGTTAGCGACGTGAAAATGACACACGCTTCCGCATACGGTTTCGTGAATAAATATTTTTCGGAAGACACAGTAGAACAGGCAAGTAAAAAAAAAAATATTAATGAAGAGTCAAACAATGCGGTATTTCCAAAACACTTTTTTTGTCTTTTTGCAGGTTCTGAATATGACTAAATCTATACAAAGTGGAATGAACGAACAAATCGATGCTTCAACTTGGCTTGACGAAGAATCGAAAACCTTGGCCAAAGATAAACTCAACAGTATGAAAATTTTCATCGGCTTTCCTGATTGGTACAAGGACAAAAAAGTAGTTACCAAATTTTACAAAGGGGTAAGAAAAATACGACGTTGGTCATATTTACATCAACGGTGATAAGAAAAATGATCGTTTATTCTTAACTTTTGTATATTTAGTTGAACATTGGAAACGAATATTTTGACAACACCTTGAGTTACATGAGATACGAAAACAAAATGGGTTTGAAACGTTATTCCGTTGATCCTTCCGATGACTCGTTAGTATATTCATTGACTTTTAATCCACCTTAAAACTTTTCCAACTCTTTGAACAAATTTTACAAATTTTTGTCATTGTTTAGATGGTTTCTCGATCCTATTACTGTCAATGCTTTGTACGGACCGGATGACAATACAATCAGTGAGTTTTTGATTAATTGAAAAATCAAAAAGTGTTCTCTATCAAAAAATCTTCAGTGCCCTCTGCAGGAATAATACGATTTTCAAATGGCTTTTTCTTTTCAGATGTCCCGGCTGCTGATTTTCAGTCTCCTCTTTTTACATCAGGCGTTCCAGAGTAAGTGAAAAATTGAATAAGATATTGAAATTGAATTGATTGAATTGTATTATAAATCGAAAATTTAATGTCATTTAATATTTAGTTTAATTTTGTTATTGGACAAATTTCTCAAAAACTTATGTAACAGGTTGTGACTGTCAGAACAGTTTATCATGAATTTATTATTTTTTTAACGAATATATTACAATTGTCAATAAATTATTGTTTTTGTCTTCAGCAATATAAACTATGGAATAGCCGGTGTGGTAATAGGTCACGAAATTGGCCATGGGTTCGATAGTGGGGGTAAATATACCTTAAAAATTCTTGATAGTGTAAAATGAATACAAAATATGATTAAGTGATAAGTAATCGTTTGGTAACGTGTATTACTGCAGGTATACTGTACGGTAAGGACGGAAATAGAACAAAACTCTCGACACATATATTGAAGAATTTTTACCAAAGAGCTGTATGTTTTCTTGATCAATTCGATGAATATTACGGAGAAACGGGTCCACCAGAAACTACAGGAACGACCGAGGATCCAGAACAGGGGTGGAAAATGAGAGTGAGTTTAACTCAACGAAAACTATTTTTCAAAGGCGCCATATTGACAGGGTTTTAAAACTTATTGCAGTTTAATAGCATGAGGAAGTCTGCGTTAACGAATGGAGAAAATATGGCGGATTCCACAGGACTCCAAGCTGTTTTTCAAGCTTATAAAAAACGTAAAAACTCAAAAAAAAGTGTGCGTCTGATAGGGATGGAAGACTTAACGGACGATCAACTCTTCTTTGTTTCGTTTGCTGCTGTAAGTCGACAGTTTCTTATATAAAGAAAAAAAAGAGTTTTAAAGCCAGAGAGTGGAGAATTAATCATGAAAAAATGGAATGAAAGTTAACTGAATGCCATTTGTTCAGATGTGGTGCGAAATAGGGACCCCGCAGTATGAGAAAAAACACGCAGAATCTGGAGATCCACACAGCCCTCCCAGATACAGGGTTTTGGGTGGCGTTTCGAACTCAAAAGGCTTTGCTGAAGCGTTCAATTGCCCTGCTGGCAGCCCAATGAACCCAGTAAACAAATGCAGTGTTTGGGGAAAAGAAAAGGAAAAAATTAACAAAGAGTCAGCATGGATGACAACCCGAACCAATCGCTGGGGAGGACAGTGGCATTGGTGAAGCTGTCACTATTGTTCTGCATTTATTATTTTCACTATCGATCCACGATTATACCATTGACGACGGATGTAAACCTTATGTACTATGTTAACGATTAATAAACTTCCTACCTGCAATTTTGCCGTAAGACTTTTTTTATAGTCTTCCTACTGTTACACTTCAAGTAAACTCCCGGGCTGGTGAAGTTCTAAGTCCTTGTTATTTAGTTTCAGTTCCCATCATTCTCCTGTATTTTTTGTTTTTTTTTTTTTTTTTTCCTCACGAGTTTTATAAGAACTTATATAGTCAATGATGGCTGAAATTAAATCTGGAAATGATAAATTGAAAAGTGCTCAACCACTTTTCTCTTCCATGCACCATTTGTCAGATTCAATTTACTGGAAGTTCTTTGCTATAGAAGAAAAAATTCTTGGCTATTTGTCATTTTATAAGTATGGGTTGGAAAAAAAACGTCCAATAAATCGATTCCAGATTAACTGGTAAACGGGGATACAGGATTTGTTTGATATTGCGAAAATCGAAGTTGATCCATCGACAGAACTTTGCGTGTCATGGCAAAGGTTTTAGCAAAAAAATACCTCCACGAACAATCGGTATGTTTTTTTGTGTAAGAATTGTGCATAAGAATTCGGGCTAATAATGAACTACCTGCTGTGGCAAGAAGTCCAACAGTATTTTTCAAAATGGTAGTCCCTTGTTGTTCAAAAAAAGTTGGGATTTATTTTCAAATGAATGGCCATTCAACAAATTACACACAAGCTCTCACAGATTCAATTGAATTGAAGCACAGAATCGTGAGGAGAAAGAAACGTCAAGTTAAAAAAAAAATTGCAATGTACTGTGGTATTTTTCATTTTCTCGATTATTTGAACGTTATTTACACGTCCGAGAATTCGATGCTTCCACCTTCCAATATTTTGGTTGAGATGCCGGCAGACGATGGCCACTGAACCTACATTTTGATTCGCTTCGCATGGTGTACTTTTGGTTCTCTCCTATTTGTAAATCCTTGAAATTGTACGATGTTGGTAGATATGTTTGTTTTCATTTTCATTATAAACGCTCCCATAGTCTGAATACCAATAAGTCAATTGTAGTTGAGTGCAGAAAATCGATTCTCGATTCAGCGTATTAACCAAAAGTTCATTCAAGCAGGTCTAACGACCTTTATTTCACTCGATACCGATAACTGCGTGACGGCATGAAGTACTTCCGTCGCAATCTAATTAAAAAAAAAAAGATTTCTTTTGAACTAAACTAGGAGAAAGGAGGAAAATTTAAAGATCATTTTAATATCATTGGCATCTTCTAGAAAATCTACTTTTAATCGTGATGTTGCAATTGGACGTTTTCATGATGGTAAGTTCTAATCATACCATTACAACTGTCAGAGAGCAATGGGTACAGGGTCTGTGTGTGGCTGTGGCGATCATTAAAGTTAAGCAGCCTCAGGCGAGGTCAATACTTAGTTGGGTGACCGCTAAGCCAGGCACCGGCTCGCGTTTCAATTGCTGAGCGAGTGGCCGTTTTTCAGAATTTCTAATAGTGTTAATCTACTGAGGCTCACCAAAGGAATGCGAGCGGTGGAGCCCAAAACTTTTCGGGAGCTTGACAGGAACGCGAAAGTTAGTAAAGTAGGGAAAAGTTAGTTTGAAAACAGAGGGGGATTGTTGAAACGCACAAGAATGTACACAGAAACAATGAAAAAATTAAATGAAACACTAAAGTCGATCAATCTGTTGCTAATAAAGACTGAACGGGAAGCGAAGGAAACGTTGTTTGGCTCTTGAAATGTAATATACACCAAGACTTCTATTTTCGTAACAACGGCGTAACCTGCTCCTCACAGCATTTGTATGTATAGAAAACGTTACCGATGCTTCATCTTTCCTTCTCTGCGCCCCTCTTGTGAGGACAGATCGGGGCATCGCGTTCCACCACCCAGTAAAAACCGCGGATCGAAATTCGACGCAGAATGAGGGAAATTACGTTAATAGAGGTAAAAAAAAATCGAGGTCCCAGTGTAATGTCGTCAAGCATTTATGGTAGATATCCCAAATAGTGTTAATTGTATGCAGTACTTACCTCTTCCTCGCAATATAACGGAACACCAGTGAATAGTTGGTGGTTTGAAATTTCACCGATCGAGTGTGCTTCATGTACTATCTTAATGATGTCGTTCAAAGTGAATGAAAGTTGTGCTTTTACCTTGTCCACTGCCTGTATCCAACAAAAGTAAACTATTACATAAAAATACGATGCCGTGTCTTATTTAGATTTAATTAGTTAATGATAAGCTTCTTATATTCTTTTTCGTTTTAACTTCTCACCATAATATTTTCAACTGTAGGATTATCTGCTGCTTTTATCTCACGCTGGTTCAATACATGAGCATAGACTGATTGTATGCCACGGATGCATCTGTCTTTAAGAGCTCGTACCATAATCTTTGTGTTGTTTCTTGGACGGATGGTATTTTTTGGATGAGTCGCCTAGCAATGTAAAAAAATTATTTTATTACTAAAGAAAATGCCCACTCGGTTTATTTTAACTGGTGAAGGGAGCTTTTTTTTGTAAGGATTCAAATTAGGCATTCGATTACACTGAATATATTTTTCGATTTAGTCGTCGAAATTGATTCGGAATTGAGTTGACTTATCTGTTCATTTTAATTTTTCGATGAACTCAAAATTTCAGCTCAATATTTTTTGTTTTTTTTTCTTTTCATTCTTCGAAAACATGATGAAAACATTTCATGTTTGTTATATAACAGAACAATATATTTCGTTGATTTCTTATAATCGGCAAAAAAAGACTAATATTTAAAAAATGAATTACCAAATTTCAATGGTTTTCAATGTACATATTCTTATTTTGACTTACCGAAGCCACAAGACCGATGCAGAAAAAAATGATGAATTTCGACATCATTGATAAGGCGATCGCTGTTATAAACGTTTGCTGCGAAATTACTCGAACTAGGCTTATATATTGTGTAAAACTTGTCTAATTAGGGTATCAAATTCAGATTCGTGTTTAACCGAACATTCTCAATTATAAATTCAATATCATTCTATTTGAAGTATCTTCAGCCAACCGAGTTTTTGACTAATGAGATAATAACACGTGTCTACTAAATTATCAAAAAAAAAGGAATATTAAAATGGTAAACAGTGGTTTAAAATAGTTTTGCAATAAGGCTGGCAATAACTCTGACGCTTTGGACTCAAAACACTTTATAACGAAATGAATACTCGATCTTCGAAAATATCGGTTTCCATTTTTGCGCACATTCTTCCTCCGGCACATTATAATTGAAAATTAAATGCTGAATTAATTCCGGAACACTGATCACGGCTTTTTTGGCAGACTCAACTAAAATGAAAGCAGCAGACCTTAAATAATAAAAAAAAGATGAATTTTAAAAAAAATCAATTTGCTGTTCTTTTTTTGTTTCACTCATTTATTTTAATTTAATTTATATAAATATATATATATATATATTTGTGACCAATCCATTCGTACGACATCTTGTGCCTTTTTTACGTCCCATTTATTTTTTCTTAAATAATCACTCGAGTTAGAAGTGTTCTTACTTTTTCACTAACACGAGGAAAACTTCTTTGGGATTGTTTTTCGATCACTTATCAAACTGGAGCTGTCATCGGCAACAATAAAATACATGTCACTCGCATACGTACATTAGTCCATATGAACGGTGGTCCGGCATACCCGTGTATCCCAGAGTTCGAACTAAAACTTTTCGATGTGTTTGTCTAAAAGTCTAAAGTCTAAAGAGCAACACCCTGGTTACTCAATTTCCACACCAGTTCCCTCTAAATATTGTATTTTCAAATCTCTTTTTTTCCTGGATTCCTTAATATTTTACGAAGTTGGTAGATGTGTTTATTTTGATTTTAATCGTAAACGATACCATGCATTCAAATCCAATAAATCATCGCTGATTGCCTTGTAGACAATCATTTCTTAATTCAGTATTATCCAATGAAAAGTCCATTCACAATTTGATGATACTGATTTCATTTGAATCCAGAAAATACGGGGCGGCACGCAGTAACTCGGTTATGATCTAATTACAAAAAAAAAATCATTCCATTCTTTTAATTAAACTAGGAGCAAATGCAATATATTTACAGTATTTATTATCATTGATCTCTCGCTTCAAAAATTCTTTCAATCGTGTGTGAATTAAAAAGCTCACAACTTTAGAAAATCGAATTTTATTGGAACTGCAGATATTTTGTCGTGTAAACTTCCAACAAAATTATTTGCTGATATCAACCAAGTTTTCTGTCATGTCAACGTTTATTTGTTTAAATTACAAAATATAATGACAAATGAGACGCCAAAAATTTAGTTGATAGCCTCAAAAAGTTTTGTCAAAACAAAATATTTGCACGTCCAACAAAGTCCGGTTTCCTTTCCAATTGTCGTAGATCACCCCAAATAATGTTCTTTATTGTATAAGATACTTACGTGGCTCTCGCACTTTAACGGAATGCCGATAAGTAGTTCGACTTTTTTCACTTCACCCATCGACTTTGCATCCTGTACTGTTTTAATGATGTCGTTAAAAGATCGAAAAACCTGTGTTTTAACTTCTTCCAATGCCTGTGTGCAACAAAAACAATGTGTTACATAAAAACATGTTGCCATGTCTGTAGATGCAATCGTATTTGTAAGTTTGTATTCGTTAAATTAAGGTACTCTTGTCCTTGATTTTTTTAACTTCTCACTTGAAGAGATGCTATTGTAGGATGATCGGTTGCTTCTTTCGTGTTCTGTCTCAATAATTCAATATACGTTGATTGAATTCCACGTGTACATTCGTCTTTCGCTGCTTGCAGCAAGTCAAACCTGAAGGGTAGTGGAGTAGAGGCATGCGTCACCTAGAAAAATTAAAAAAATTATTCCATTAAGGCTATGGACCAGTCACCATGCCTCTCGTATTTTCAAAAGTAACATTTTTCCGCTGCTTTGAAAAAAACTGCTTTTCTACTTGAAAAAAAAAACAACTTTTTTAATCTGATCGGGCAAACAATGGGGAAAATGTTCACTTTCGAAATTGGCAACTACCTCGTTTGCGCTTAGAACGATGATTAAAACATTACCTCGACAAAGAAACAGTTGTCTCAATTAATTACGACTGATTACGTTCATTATTTTGTTTAAGTAGTTATTACTTAGCGAAAAGATTTTAATTCACCGTATGAAATAACGATATTTAGCAATAGAACGATTTTATTCTTTACTGAATTAAAATCCATTCAAATTATGCGTTGATAGTGTTAAAAAATGTTGTTCCAGCGTATGCCCTTTTCAGGTTTTTACATTCCTGTTTCTGTTCCTGTAAGTGCCTCCCAGAGTGTTGCCCACAGCCATTCTTTTCTAATGCACTACTGTATCGCATTTGCACGAGGCCCCACGGAAATTGTGGAAAACCCTGGCCGATAGAGGCGCGACTATATTTTAACTGAGTTTTGGTTGCTTAGCAAAACTGCCTCCCGTTCAGTGAATAATACGCGAGCCTATGCATGGCTAAGCGGTCACCCAACCAAGTATTGACCTCACTCGAGGTTACTTAACTTTGTGATCGCCGGGACCATACTCTAGAGCGCGCACCTATCGCTATCGGTTGATAGTTACAATTATTTTTCTTAAGTTTCTCGAAAACTGCATGAAACAATGCAGATTTTTTGATAACAACACAGTTTGATGAATAAAATTATAATTGTTTTCCCTAATTTTTTGTACTTACCGAAGCGACAAAAACGATGCAATAAACGATAATGTATTTCGACATTGCTGGTGATCACTGTTCAAAGCTTACTGCGGCATCAGCCGAACCAGGTTTATATATGTTCGAAACTCATCTGATGACTATGGGATCAATTAAATATGTATTTGAACAGATAAGCTAATTTATAATGCTGATCTGTTTTCTAAAACTTCGGAGCAGCTGAGTTTTTGAGGTTGCAATTATAACACGTACTCGAAAATTTAACGACGCACCCAGAAATATTAAAATGCTAGAAGGAATAAAAAAGGAAAAAATGAACTAATCATCCACTCAGACGCTTTGTGCTCAAAACTTTATCACAAGATTAATATTTGACTTTCGAAAATATTCAATACAATTTGATGTAAACGCTTACGGACTATTAAGCAGTGTTATAAAAAATGTACGAAATAACGAAGAGGAAAACCGATAATTATCGGCCTACGATCGGTGCTCGATGGCTTTGGGGATCACAAGATGAAGAAAAATTGGTTATTGTCTGCTAACAATTTTGTTGTTAGCGGATGAATGTAAATTGTTGATATCTTAAATAAAGGAAATTAGTGAAATAGCAAAGAAAATAAATAGATATACATTCTAAAAATTTTTATTACAATTCTTCAATTTTATTTTCAAATTGATTTCTTTTACGTCTTAATATTGACGAGTTGAGTTGGTTTTGATGAGTCATATTTATGCTTGATGTACACTTGGTTGCGGAGGATCCAATGAAATTCGATGCAAAATTTTCAAACTTTTCAAACTGTCAATTAAGTATTTCTGGACAATTTGACCCAATTTAGTCACGACATAATTACAGAAAGAAGCATTTTATTCATTTGGCTTTGTTGCCTGGAAAACAACGTGATTGAGAATGTCTCCTACATTAAATATTTTCTTGTTACTAATATCAATTCCAAATATAAAAATACCATGCAATATCAAAAAATGTTTTACCAAATAAAAAAATTGAGCTTCTCCTGATAATTAAACGTAGAATATCGAGACGATAAGAAAACAACACGTGTCGTTTTCACGAACCACGTGTTGTTTTGCTCGAAACATGTTTCGAGCACTTATGCAAACTGGAGACACCAAACGGAATTTAACGGCTCCAAGGAAGATGGAAAGAATACCTTAATGTTGAGGTTTGTCGACTAAAAATTGACTCTTGCATCGTTTCGAATTTAGTGTTCAGCCCTGACGTACTGTGCAAATATTAATAAAGCATTTGACCTGTTATCCCTACTCATTAATCTCTACTGTAAAAATGTGTTTGGCTACTTTTCACGCGAAAACAACTGAACCAAATTTGAAGAATCGTTCATAGGGATGTAGCTCATAAATCAGGTTAAGATGTGCAAATTATATTCCGACGTATTATTTATTATGGGATTGCCAATGAAAAAGCTTGTCAATCAAAAAAATGATAACCGATAAAATTGTCTTGGTTTTTCAAGACATACCGTTTTTTTTTATTTCTGCTGTCGATTGGAAACTAAGAATTAATTGAATAAAAACTTGAATTGATGGAAATAAACAAACTCACATTAATAAACGATCTCGCACACCACAACCACCATTTATATTTTATTTTTATTTTATTTTATCTTGTTCTACAATGTTTAATGTCACTCTTGTAAAACAGTGAAAATCCTTGGTACGTGATGGCTTTGCATACGTTTTATCAGGAACTTTTATGGAGCAGATATTCTTATATTCTATGAAAAGTTATCTCGTCCTTGCCGGATAAAATATATGCGGAAAATAATTGTTCGAAGATACAGTATTCGTACACTTGTAATATCAGAGGAAATTACATACATATTAAAATGGTTACGATTAAGTGTTAATGAAAAAATCGTTTATAAATCAATCGTGTTCAAAATCCATTTATCCGAGTGTTTCATTGATCCATTCGATGAATATTACGGTGAAAGAAAAGCATCGAGAACAATGGGAACAACAGAGCCCTCAAAGGTAAAAATCAGCATTCCACTTATTGGCACAAAAATTTATTTCGGATGCCGAATATTCTTCATTTTTCGAATTAAATAAAATCATTTTGTTCTGAAAAAGTCGAAGCGGACGAGAGGAGAAAATATGGCGGATTCCACTGGCATTCAGGCTGTTTTTGAAGCATACAAAAGACTGAAGAAACCGGAAGGAAGTGTCCGTCTTGAAGGTTTTGAGGAATTTACGGACGATCAGTTTTTCTTCGTTTCTTTTGCTGCCGTGAGTATGAGAAGATTTTTTCAACTAAAAGAGAACTGACAGAAAAACTATGCTCTGTTATGTTTTAATAAAATTTATATTAAATAAACGTCATGTGGTTAGACATGGTGCGAAATATCAACACCGAAGTATATAGAGAAAGAGAAAAAATCTAAGGATCCACACAGTCCTGCCAAATTGAGGGTCATTGGCGCCGTTTCAAACACAAAAGGCTTCGCCGAAGCATTCAATTGTCCAGCAGGCAGTCCAATGAATCCAGCCAACAAGTGCAGTGTTTGGGGAAAATCGGAAAATAATTTCAACATGAAACCAGCGTGGATGAGGAGACGACCCAATCGTTGGGGAGGACAATGGCGAGGTTGAATCACAGAAAACAATATTCTGTACTTGTCATTTCAACTACGAGTTAATTATTGTACAATTACAAATGGATTAAAACTCGATGTACTATATAAACGATTAAAATAAACTTCTGACGTATTATTTGGCTGAAAAATTCACAATTACTTCATGAGCGATGACGTTACCATGAAACCCGTAAACATTTTTTCCGATTTCCATTTTCAGCAGCCTTGAAAGATAATTAAAAAATGCTAGTTGTCATCGTCTTGAAAACTAAAAATCAGTGAATAGAAAAAAAGAAAATTCATAAATTCTTATATAATATTTCATTTATTTATACGTTTATGCCAGCATCACATTTTCGCAGCTTTTTCTATTGTGGTCCCTCAATACAGTCAATACAAAGTCAACCTTTTATTTAACTCCATTCATAAAATTCTTCTTTCATTGAATTTTTATGAGTTATCTCTAGTTTCCTGTAGATTTGCTGTCGGTAGGTAATTAACTCATTCTTTGGCGTATTCAATGAAAAGTCATTGAAAAGTTACTCTTTTTTTTTATTTAGATGCAACAAGTCCTTGGCGATCTGACTTAATTCCAACGTGATCTGAATATAGAAAAAAAAAGCATTTCATTCTTTGAATTTGCTAAAATGAAAAATAAATACTACTTGAGAAAATGTTTCGTATTTATTATGTTCCTGGTACGTGATAAAAAAATTGTATGTTTTATTTTTACTACAGCCCAACGATCATAAATTTTTACTTCAAACCTACAGCTTTATACGTTATTGAATATTTTGAACACATGCATTTTTTAACATTTTTTCTGCTCGGATACACAATTTATAAATCACATTAGTTTGTCGCGTCTACATCTTCTTATCGACGTAATGGATTGGATAATTGATTGATTAATGTTTTTTTGAAAAACGTTAAATTTTGAAGAGTTTCTGCTGTGCTTTACATTGAATAACGCACATTTTTCAAATTTGATGAATCAATAACTGATCTAAGGCAAGTCTGGTGAAAAAAAATAACTGGGATTTCATTCCTCTCCACTTGAGTTCACATTATTGTCTATTCGTCGCGAGACAACTTGCATAATATTATTTTATGAGTATGGTACTCACGGCTTCATTACAGCGTACGACATGTCCAAGGAAAATCGTCGCCGGTCGCACCTCGCCTATCGAGTCCATTTCGTTCACCTTTTTAATCAGGCTATTTATAGCTTTCAAACCAACTCGAGACAACTCGTCTAATCCCTGTATGTAAAGAGATTCATGTACAAAACTTCGTTCGGATTCGATTCAAAAAATTCCATCGCTTGAGAATAATCTCGTTCTTAAGGTACTAGTCTCACCGCGATAACGTTTAAAAGTCAACTCTTCGGTTGATTTTTGAAAACTTGAATAGATTTTGAAGAATAATCTAATAATGTTGATGGTCATATCTTATGGGAACGTAAAAATATATAAACTTTCAGAAAAGGTATTTAATGTGAAGCTTCCAGTTTAGGAAATGACGACCTTTTCCATGTTTCAGAGTTTTTACTTTTTATCTCCGGAACTAAATGGTCGAACCTCTTTATATTCATAGACAAACTTTGTCATATGATTCTTTGCAATGGCAAAAAGGAAAAAAAATATGTTAAAAAGTTTCGGCGTTATTTAGTAATACGTGAACTTTTCTATAAAAAAACTTGTTTCCTATAAAAACGCGTGTAAAAATGTGCAATTTTTAACTGTCTATATTTTATCGAATTTTGCACCCAGTTTCATAATCGTGCTGTGTATGTATCCTCGAAATAAATAAAAAATCTGTAAAAAAAACGTCTTGGCGAGACTGCTACCTCAATCTTTTAATTTCTTACCGGAAGATAATCAGCCTTGTTACTGTTTGAATAAAAGTCCTTATACAGTTGTAACATATCATCATACGTTTGATGTATGGAATTGATACAATTTTCTTTGCTAATATCCGTCGTCTTCAGCTGTCGTTTTTCGAGAGTAGCTCCATAAGTCGTCTAACGATTAAGACAAAATATTTGAATGACAAAACAAAACTCGTGAATAATAACTTTTAACTATTTATAGGTAATTAATGAATAATTTATTCATGAATATAAAAGACAGGCGTATGAACGTAAAGACACATTTATCAATAGGTTAAAGCTCCTCTTTACTGGCGAGAAACACTTTTTTTCGTCGTTATTTACTGAGACGCCCAAAAACTATTCAAATTAAGTCTGATCGATGAATTAAAAAACCACCCAGAATGATGACAAGATTGAAAGATTTCTTGCTTTGCTGTCAGCACGGTATTAAAATGTAATTTCATAAAAAAACGATTTTTGAGTTCGATTTCGAGTTGACTTTATACTTAAGAATGCAAAATTCAAGTCTCTCGATTATAAAAATCTTTGTCTACTATTCAAATGAATAATTTTTACTTACCGCAGCGACAAGAGCGATGAAATAAACGATGATGAATTTCGACATTGTTGTTGAAGTATCGCTGTTAAGAATGATCAACGTCACTGGAACCAGGCTTTTTATACCGAAAACTTATGTAACCATGGGATGCGCATGTACCAGAATTGCGTATTTGCATTTTTGATATTATTGTAATTTCAGGATTTTTAAGCACTTGTGCCTTTGACGTAAAACAAAGTAAACTGTTTCCAATCATTTAACAAATGACAACAGTATAAAAATGATAGATTGAGAACGAAAAATTAACGATAAAGGATTGAACGACTACGAAGACAATGATAATCTTCTGATAATTACATTCCAGTTGGTACCTAATTAACCGAAAGAGATTCTAGCACTCTAATACGTCAAAATATAAGAAATAATAACAAAAAAGAAACGATTTTTATCAGTTCATTCACGTGGTGTTAATTCAAACTGAAAACACTGTCTAAATAGCATATTCTTCAAATATTATTTTTTCAAATTTTATACGACTAATCAAAAATTTGTTTTATAAAAAACTCAATGACTGTATGTAGGTCATTCCGTCTGGGATTAGAGTATTAAAGCATTCAATAGCAATAATTCGTCATGAAAACTGTTTAATTTTGAGAAAATTTTAATCGTGGTCTATAAGAATACGAAAAAATATTACAAACCGTGCATTTTTTTCAGATTTTTCAATCATGATTTTAGTTCTTGACTTTCTTATGCTTATTTGTTGATATTTCGCCGATGGTGTTTGGTAGAAAAAGAAAAAAATACAAAAAAAAGTTATCTGTAAAATAAACAGCAAAACTTGCACGCAAATTATTTCAATGTCATTTTTTTGTCAAACAATGAAAATCCTTTCGCATTTGTCTCATTAAAAGGCCATTCGAAATCATGATTATTTCATTAAAAACATCAACTATTTATCTCTCCCTTCCCGGATACGATGTATCCGGAAAAAAATTGTTTCAAAATGGAGCATTGACGAATTTTTGATATCAGAGGAAATAATGTTAAGGACTTCCGAGGCTTATCAAATGGCATTTAATTTATTTACTCGTAACTGCATCAGTGAGATGATGAACAAATCGTCATTTTACAACTGGAAGCCATAAAATTCTGCCAGCTTTAGTAAATAACTGTGAAAGGATCTTGTAACGAGATGCTGGTTCAAAAAATATCGTGAGCTGCGATTAAATTGATTTTTTATTTTCAATTCTCTGCTTAATTATTTTAGTGAAAAGTTTTTTTTGTATAATGGGATTTGAATGTCTTTAGAATTTGCTATACGTTTGTCGTTGCGATTTCAATCGCATGTTCCGGTCAAGCCTCGCTCTTAAATCGAGCAGTTTTTCCCAATGACGAACAATGGCCGTCATTCCTGTCAAAACACAAATTCGAAGTTTCCATGGCCGAGAAAGCGGAGGAAGTGACTGATTACGAAGTCTGCAGAACGGACGAATGCAATACTATTGGTATATATGTCATTAAATTTTGTGTCTACATATAAAATCCGAACGATTGATAACTAATCTCGGCTTTAAACGTGATTTTCAGCTGAAGAATTTCTCAGCAGCATGAACAAAACGGTGAATCCATGCGACGATTTTTACGAGTTCGTTTGTGGTGCATGGACTCCTGAAAACGTGATTCCTCCAAGTTTACCATCTTGGAGTCGTACTTCGATGTTCCAAGAGGTCGTTAATCATCGCATCAAAGGCCAGTGAATTTATATTTCTCACAAATCTCATTACGCAGCATAAAGAATTGATATTCGAGTGAAACCACAACGTAGCAATCATAATAAATGTTTAAACATTTTTTAATTCGTGATTGCAGATATTTTACAAACCGAACCCGAGCCCAATGACATTTTGCCAGTAAGACAAGCCAAAAAATGGTATCGATCTTGTATGGACACAGGTAACGACGAAATCTCAAACAATATTTCATTATTAACTCTTTTGTCACTTTTTGACAAAACTCAACAATCAATTCTACACGGAGAGAAATGGATGCGTCAGAACAGCAAAAAATCTTTTGCTAACGGTTTTTTAGTTACAGCAGCAATAACATTAGCACCGGTAGCATAATTTTCCTTACAACAGCATAAAGACATTTGCTGAGGAAACGAAAAATGCAAATCTGCGATAGATTTGTCGAAGTAGCAAATACTGTGCTAACGCAGCAAAATATTTGCTACGGTTACAAATGAATTTGGTTACGCGAGCACTCTCGCGGACAGGCGATTGACAAACTTAGCATAAGTGTTTATATGCTGCTGCCACAAAAGTTATTGTCGCTACAGCTACAAACGTTCTTTGCTACAGTTACATTTTTTGCTACATTTTTGTTCACGTTACGAATAGCATAAAAGTGAAAGAATATATAAGTATATATGTTTCACAAATATTTGAAAATGAAAACAGTGTGAGTTAGTAAGTTCGGTCGTGTGTATGTATTCCGCAAAAGATGTAAAAACTGCTGCCGAAACAACAACAAAAGCGACAGTCACGAGCTGCATTTTTAAAAGTTTCCTAATACAAATGTAAAATTTTCTAATGAAACATTGTACAGCATTAAATCAAACATACATTCCGACTTTTTATTTGAATGAGTGGGCCGATATTTATTTGCATGGACCGCTTTATTTTTAAATAAATAATAAATAATAATAAAAATAATAAATAATAATAAATAAATAAAAATAATTAATAATTAATAAATAATTAATAATTAATAATAATTAATAATTTTTAATACATTTTTTCAATTTGAAAAAAAATTGAAATAATGAATAATGTTATAACCATAACGAATAATGTTATAACCATAAATAGACGGGATAAATACTAATTTTCATTAGCGGTCGGTAGCGTAGTGGTTAGCGTTCATAGGTAGTAAACTAGTAGGTAGGGGTTCGAATCCCGACAGGTAGGAAATTTTAATCGACGATTTCGGCTACCTGTCATTCAACAAGTGCCGAAAACCGACAATTGTATGAATATACAGGTGAAACTAAATTTTTTGTCATGGTTTTACAATTAAGAAGGTATTTTTTATACATTTATTGTCTGGAAAACATAGAAAAAAAAATCCTGAGTAGAAAAATAGATTTGCTTGGCCAGCAATAATGATTCGCTCGTCCACCAAAAATTCTATGCTCGTCCAACAAATGCGTGTGCTGCCATAACGCATCATTGTTGTTCGGGGAACAAACGTGTGCACGCTGCGAGAGCAAAAGTTCTTTGCTCATGCAGCAAATCACACGTCAACATAGAACTTTTGTCATAGCAGCAAATAAATTTGTCGTCACTATATTAACAAAAAAAATTTGCTGCCGTAGCGTGGCGTACGCTGTCCTGACACAGAAATTTCTCTCCGTGTACTTAAAAATTGAATCAACTTTTTAAACCCTCGTTTTTATCGCCTTTCGTAATGTTGGTCCAGAAGAAAAATTTGTGAAAATACATTTGAAGAAAAACATAAAATATCTCTTCTAATTATAATTGAAATTAATACTAAATTATTGTTTAAAATATTCTAGAAACTCTGGAAGAAAGAGGAATAAAACCGATCGAATCGATTCTCCTTCAAGCGAGTGGTTGGCCCATGGCAATGGATGAAGAAGAATGGGACGCTGATGAACACACTTGGGAGGAAGTGGCAAATAGTTATATGCGTTTAACAGGTTCTCACGTTTTTTACGAAGTGGAGGTAAATCCTTTGAGCAGAGGGGAAAAATTCAGTTCACTTACGGTGAGTAGTTTTTGTTTGTTATTTGTTCAGAGTCTTTTCAAACGAATTTATCATTTGAAGCTGGATATTTGGCGCTTGTAATATACAGAAATTTGGATTTTTTTTTTTTCATGACTTTAGATCAGACCTCAGGCGCTTCCTCTTAAAGAACACATGCCACTCAAATACAGAAATTACAGTGGCGACGATTACGAAGAATACCGAAATTTTGTCGCCGGAGTTGCACATCTGTTTATCAAAGACAATCGAGCTGATGTATCAAAGGAAAAACTGTTAAAAGATGCAGAAGACATCGTCGAGTTCGAGAAGAACATTTACAAGGTAATTCAACTGCAAAAACTAAAATTTTATAAACAGATGAAATATTTATTGTTTTTATGTATTTCATGACTCGATCTTTTTTCCTGTACAGCTTTCAGAAACATCAGAATTTCAGTTTACCTTTATAGAAGAGTTTAATGAATGGTATAAAGTTGAAATGAAAAAATTGAATGTGGAACCCAAAGCAATAGTGAGTAATCAAATTATTTCAACAGTCATTCCTACCCTGCGTTTTATTGTTTGGTTTGCGAGATTTTAAATTGCAATTCAATACGAAATGGGCCATTTTTTCATTATTTAAATTCATTTTTAATTCTCCTTCGTTACAATTTTCCTGCAGTTGTCACTGGCCAAAAATTTTCATAAATCGAATGGGTTTTAAAAACTCGAAATAAATCACTTCTAGATGGACTGGCAATCGTGGATGCAGCATTTGTTTGATACTGTTAATCTAGAAGTGGATCCATTGACAGAACTTTTCGTCCACTCTTCGGATTATTTCACTGGAATGGGAAAGTTGTTGGAAAATACTCCCATGCGAACGATAGGTATATGTTTTGTTTTTCTTCCATTGTCAAATGTCGAAGGGAATTTAAAGGAGTAAAAACAAAGTTAGAATTTCAAAGAAAAATTCAATTAGAAACTAGGAAGTTTTTTATTGCTAAGAACAATCATTTTGAGACTGAAAATCACTCGATCGTATGATTTTTTGTTTACAACTCGTGGGCTTTTTTTTACGATAAATCCAAGAAATTTTGGTTAAAAAATTGTCTTTTTAAGTTTAAACTTTCGCCACTTTGTTCAAAATTGTTTTTGGCCGGAATATGCGAATTTTCTCGAAAAATATATTCATTAAGCGACAATAAATCTTCATCCAATAGCTCCAATAATTGGAAAAAAAAATAAACTGTCAACTCATTTATGTTAAAACTCGAAGTTCAATGAAATGAACAATTTCTGAATTTGGCCACAATAATTTTTGAACTAATGGCTTGAATTTTGGGTTAATAGTGAATTACATACACTGGTACTTTGTTGCAAACATGTTGAGCTACACAACCGAAGACGCGAGGAATTTGTTATACATGCTTTTGATGGATGAGTACGGAATCAAAGAACGACCTCCACGGTATGTGCATTATTTGCTCATTTTCCCTGGCAGACTAGATCGTTAATTGCCAATTAAATTCTAATGTAAATTTAGTCACAAAGAGCGAAAAGCTTTGTCGACAATAATGAAAAACAATTGAGTTTTTCTCTCGTTCATTGGATTGTAAAGTAATCGAATGACGTTTGTATTTTTATTATCTTTTCTTTTTCTTGAATAGTTGGTCCGAGTGTGTAGCCGATATGAAAATGTCACACGCAGCCGCATACGCATTTGTTGAGAAATATTTTACCGAAAACACAGAAAGTTCGGTACGTACGAACAAAATAAAGTGCGAAAGGGACTAAAAACTGTTGATTTTTATAAATTAATTTATCAATGGTTCGGTAGGTTAGGAACATGACTGAAAATATACAACGAGAGATGAACCAACAAATTGATGCATCAACTTGGCTCGACGAAAAATCCAAATCCTTGGCCAAAGACAAGCTCAACAGTATGAAAATCTTTGTTGGCTTTCCCGATTGGTACAAAAATAAAAAATTAGTTACAAAGTTCTACAAAGGGGTGAGAATGTTAATTTTTGTTTTATTCGTTGATTTTACTCCAGTTAATTTAAACGTTTCGAAGTTATTTCATGAAATTTAAATTTTGTGTAAAACTGTGTGATCTTTCATTGCAAGTATTTTGAATACGAGACTGTGAATCTTTTTTTAATTTTGGACAAAGTTTCCTTATAGTGTTTTGAATGAATTCTCGAAATTGAGATTGAGAAAAATTTTATAAACAACGCTCTGGTGAGACTACTATTTGAATGATAATGAATAATAATTTATTTTCCTCTCGTACACAATAGTTGACCATTGGTAATGAATATTTTGACAACGCGTTGAGTTATTTGAGATACGAAAGGAAACAGCTTCTGAAAAGCTATGCATTCGTTGCCAAAAGTGATAATGATGAACCGTAAGTACAATTTTTCATTGAATTTTTGTATGCAACTGGAATACTGGTTAAAGAATGTACAGGAATTATTGGAATTTCGTAGATGGTTCATGGATCCTATTACTGTCAACGCACTTTATGGACCGGACGACAATGTACTGAGTAAGATTTTCACAAATATCAGAAAAATTGGACCACTTGATGGATTTTATAAAAATAAAACATTGTTCAATGTGTTTTAATTTAATGCTTTATGCATTATTTTACTTCGTAGATATTCCAGCTGCTAATTTCCAGTCTCCACTTTTTACACCAAAAATTCCTGAGTAAGTAAACATTGAATATCATTTTTTGAACTATAAAAATTTGTCTTAAACTCACATTTAAGGTTTGAGGTTTGAGAATTCGATGGCGAAATTCTGTCAAGAAAAATCTTTGGTCATTTTTTCTCGTTGTATTGTGTTGAAAAAAATATATCAAACAAATAAGTAAAAAGAAAAAATCAGCAAAGCTAACGAAGGTCAAAGATACTTCTTTGAAGAATGAGAAACTTTTATAAAATGCGTTGTCAACGTTGATAAAATGATGAAACGTTTTTTGACAGCAATGTGAACTACGGAGTAGCAGGTGTCGTGATAGGTCATGAAATCGGTCATGGATTCGATGACAGAGGTAAGTTGACCTGAACTTTAAGCCCTAACAATATATTTTTTTGAACCTGAATCCTACGAGAGGGTCGAAAACGACCTGAATGTTCTCTTCAGCATAAAATGTTTCTCGTGAGCGATAATAAGTTTTAATTATACACCATTCTTTTCCTTTTTTGATAACGAAGACAATGGTGTATGATAAGATCGGATTTGGTGAATATTTAGAGCCTCAAAACACCGTAAAACGAAATAAAGGAGAAAAAAACGTGATTTTTGACTAAAAAAAAAGAAGTTGTGTATAAAGTTACGTCTGAATGATTTATTTTTTCGATCCGTTGGACACGTTTGCAGGTATTATGTTTGGAAAGGATGGAGATTTAACGAAACTTTCAAGATCAATATTAAAGAGCTATTACCAAAGAGCAGAATGTTTTATAAATCAATTTGATGAATATTACGGATACACGAAAGCTCCAGGAACGACAGACAACATGAAGGTAAAACTTGAATTCCATTGGGACTTGAAGCATAAAAAAATTGGTCTAGGATACTCGATGTTACTGACTTTGTTAATTTCGTAACAGTATGTGGAGCCGAAAAATTCGGAGCTAACGAGAGGAGAAAATATGGCTGATTCAACTGGAATTCAAGCAGTTTTCGAAGCCTATAAAAATTTAAAGAAACCGGAAAAGAGTGTGCGACTGAAAGGTCTAGAGGAATTTTCGGACGATCAGCTTTTCTTCATTTCTTTTGCAGCGGTGAGTAGAAACTTCAATGTTTATTCTTTCAATGATAAAAATCATAAAATTAGCAACCAATAATGTTTTAATAAAATTCAAATGAATTTACTGTCACATTTTTAGTCATGGTGCGAAATAGGAACTGCGAAGTATGAAGAGAAACAGAAAAAAAGTAACGACCCACACAGTCCCCCAAAATTGAGAGTTATGAGCTCAGTTTCTAACACAAAAGGCTTTGCTGAAGCGTTCAATTGTCCTGCGGGCAGTCCAATGAATCCGGTAGACAAGTGCAGCGTTTGGGGAAAATTGAAAAAGAAAGCAGACTTGAGACCAGCCTGGATACGAAGAAGACCAAGTCGCTGGGGAGGACAATGGAGAGGTTGAAACGAATCCTAATTTTCTGCATTATTGTTATTTCGACTTCGCATCAATTGCTGTACGATCTCGAATGAATTCAATCAATGAATAAACTCGAATGAATAAACGATTAATAAATAAACTGCTAACAACTTATTTTACTGAAAATTCCTCAATTCCTCTGAATTCAATACTGGGACGTGAAACAAAGAATTCACGTTCTGTATTCAGATTTTTATTCCAGAACTTTGAAAAATTCGTTTGACCCAAAAACTTTGAGATCCATATATTCGCATAATCGAGAGTTTATAAAGTTTACAAAACTCCGGACCGTTTGAGTACAAATTGCCACGAAATTGATTGAAAATAAGTTGGAAAAATGAAAGTAAAGAAGTGTGGAATAATTGATAAAGTAATGAAAAATTTTGACCTATGTTCGGGATATTTACATACAAAAATTCATTATGAAAACAAAAAAAAGTGGAAATAGAAAAACGTTACTAGTATTTTTTGTTGTTTGTATCGAGAAAAAAGTTTATTTTTTCATTCGTTCTCTTTTGAATTTGCTAAGAGGTCTTTTATCTTGTTTGGGTAGTTCGTCTGTTTTTGCTGGAGGTTTTTCGATAACGTGTTCCTTGATGTCTTTTACGACGGAATTGTACGTCGAAATACCGGCCAAGTTATCGTCGATTTCTTCATCGGTACTGCTATCGATTGTTGGTAACTTACCGACCGATGATAAATTACTGACATTGCTATTATTTGAATTTTCCGAATACTTTAGTATCGGCTTTGGCTTTGAGAACATTTTGTAAATGTCTCGAGGACTCTCGAAAGATTCGCTGTTTTCGGAATCAAAGATTTGGGGCTCGTGGTCGGAATGATTGAATTCGATTCTCACGACGTCGTCGTCGCTCGAATCTTCCTCGTCCAAAACTTTCTTCGATCTTTTCTCGGCTCCCTCCGACGATGTGATTTGCTCTTTTTCGTCGAAATATTTTATCTGCGGCTCACCAAACACGACACTTTTCTTTACGCTTCCAGCCGCTTTTGGCGAATCTGTAAAATTTACACTCGAATCTGATTTTTCTTGCGCTACTACTGTTTCCCTCGTTTCTTCAGATTTCGAGGCAATTCTAGTGTCGTCAATGGAAAAATCTGCCTTTGATTTTGATGAGATATTCTGTGAATCGGTTTCATCGCTTTCTAAACTCTCCGCATCGTCGGTTTCTTCCGAACTATCATCGGATTCTTCGTATACCTCACCCTCGCCTAAATCTTGAGTATAAAAATCTGGATATTCTGCTTCAAGTCTGTCAAAACGATTAATCGTTTCTTAATTCATTCGATTGTAAAAGTTTTTTCAATTATTTGGTGCTCAGGCTTGGGAGTTATACATTTTTTTGATAATCTTTAGAAAAAGTTCTAGTGAGAAAACGTTTCCCAACGCAATGGCAATGTAAAAATAATTTGCGATAAAGCTACTGAAATCTATTTGACTCTTTTTTTTTTTTTCAAGAAATAAATGAATTCTTATTAAATTATTGGTCAAAAATTGATGAAATAAAAAATATAATTGTTCACAACACCTGTGCAATTCCGCTTCCAATTCTTCTTGCAATTCCAATGCATCGAGCTTTGCGAACAAATCTTCCTCAGTCTTGATATCCTGTTTCTCAGAATTTTTTAATTCAGCCAATTTTTTTCTGTACTCTTTTTCCCTCTGTCGATGTTGCACTGTAAAAAAAATGAAGATTTGAAATAAATTTGACAGACAGAGTAAGAAGAGGATTAAAAGATTGAGTTTTGTTTTCACCTCGCCAATCGGCCAATTGTTCGTCATTCCAATGTTCAATCAAATCTTTTCGTCCTTCACTGGCAAAAGCGTCAAAATATTCAGGAATCTGTTGCCGCATTTCATAGAGTTTGCGCTCTTTTTCTAAACTCTCCAAAATATCGTCAGCTTCTGCAGCGATGGAAAAATAATTTTTTATTTGAATTTCCGGTCTTTGACTCTCGGATGAAACTCGCTCATTGTTTATCTTTCTTACTTTTTATTCTACGCTCACAAAGAGCCAGCGCTTGAGACGCGCTGTACTTAGCGAAATACCCTTCGCCGAGAGAAACTAAAATTTCGTTAGTGTGAGTAAGCTTTCCTCGCATTAACGCTTTTTTGCCAATCGGCACCATACATTCGACGGACAATTCTTTTGAAAAAGTTCCTAAACTCTCAATGACTTTCTCATGGCGAAATTTGTATTCTGACCATGTTTGCGTTTGCTCGTTGTTCCTTCTAATCCCCTAAAAATAATTTATAGAAGAAAGAAAAAACTTGAGTCACTCTAGTCAATTGTTTAGATCGATCGAAAGAAACAAAACAATAATAATTACCTCATTGAGAGCTCGATCCAAAATCGATTGTTGATACTTTTGCAATTGTTCATAATCCATGTTGTTTTTCGATTGAACTTGGTCGCAATTATTTTTTATATTTCACAGGGTGACTTAACCTCTAAAACTCATGTTAATTGGTCGAAATAAACATAACCTCAAACGTTGTTGACGAACATTGATCATTATAATTTATAATCGAGATTACATCATGAAAGACACTTGTTAATACAATACTAAACCAATACATCAATTAACTTGATTTGTAGACTTCGAATTTGATATAAAAATTAGCGATTCGAGTCGGCTGCTGGATTAAACCGGTAAAACAAGCGATTCAAGCGCGCATTTGTCTATTGGAAGAACTACGTATCACGGACATGAATTGTTATCAATTTTTGTTAAGGACGAATCCTATAATGCTGACACTAAAAATTCGAGATTGAAACATCGTCTGTTTTATAGATTGTTACCATAAAAGATCAAATACAATACTATCAACGAGTATAACATAACAGCGTAACAAATGCAAAATTTCGAGTATTTCGAAATAATCGATGAAAAATATTAAACCACCACGTTCAAAACGTACCAATATATCAATTTCACTGTTTACTTCCAAATCAAAAATGTAATTGAAATTTAAAAAAATTCTACACTCAGCATAAAAAAGACTGTCGCAGTGTTACCAACGATCAAGCACAAGTAATGATCAGAACGAAATTGACTCTGACTTTTTATACGTAAAAAATAGTAAACAAAAATACAAACATTAACTAAACTTAGAAAAGTTTTCTTTTCTGTCTTATGTTTGTTGTTTATTTGTGTATAATCTGAATAATATCTCTAATAGGAAAGTGAGTCTCGTAAAAGGAAGGTAGCCTAGATACTATATTTATCACATGGTAATGTGGTACGTAGTATAAAATTGAGCACTCGTGCATCCCCTTTCGACGTCATAATATTCTACTGATGCTGTTTCGCTACTGGATATATTAATCAGGATCATAAAATGTATCATGGTGTGTAAATAACATATAGGGCAATGTATCCCTCGCAAAGACAATTAACACACACGCACACAAACATGTGCATTGAACAAAGCATGTATAGTAGACTGCTGGATTATATGACTCGATGGAAAACAGAAGGGCTTGGTCGACGCAACGTTACGTGAAAAATACGACAACGTACGACCTTTTGACCTTGAGATATACGGATAAATATAGATGTATGCATAATAAAGGTTGAAGAGATGTTACGGGCATTGAAACGGTTTGAGCTGGTCAGTAATGGTATCCGGTTCATCGTGCGTACATATATAACCACCGCTTAAGTGGGATACAGTAATTAGTAGTTTTTACACCGGGCAGACCACGGAGAGAGCAAAAATGGCATCTCTCCCGAGAGGAGGCTTCTGTCGATTATAACCGGCGCCCTGTTTTCCTCCAACTCATCTGATTTCCATTTACCTCTCTTTCCCCTTCTGACCCCTTAACGCTCACTCTCTCTCTCTCTCTCTCTCTCTCTCTAACCGTTCCTCCAATATTTTGAAAGGCTTGTATGTATGTTGGCAACAAATATATGGGCGTTCGATGTTTTCTCGTTAGCCCATTGTGGCTCTTACGTAATCCCACCAATTTTTTACAGTTTTTCGATTACCAAATTACCATGTAACCAAAAATACCAGATTTTATGGTTCTACATGATCTCTGGGACGTTCATCAACGTTTTAAAAATATGAAAAGTCATTATTTGTTAATCGCACTAATAAAACATATTAATAAATATTCAAATTTTGTACTTTATCATGAAAATATTTATTAATTACACGTATGGTTCAAAGAGTTAAGGGGTGAGTTGCTAGATTTTTTTCGACCTCTATAAGACTCGAGGCTATACGACGATTACGATAAATACTAAACTGCAACTAAAACGAGAAGAAAGGGAAGCCCTGAAAAAAAATTCAGTTCATTTATCCACAGAAATTAAGCAAGGAAGTGATGTTTGCTAAATTGCTGTGCATAACGAATCAGTTATTTTAATGAAGACGAAGAAATTTTTTTATTGACGCGTAAACATAGTCATAACTTTCGTACTAATTCGTTTCAACATTCTCGGCAGTTTTCCTTCATTTTCATTCAAACGCTTTTCGTTTTTTTATACATTGTTGACGTCGTTTTCCAAGAATCGTTCACAAGCACGGATCAATAGGAAATCTGCCGACCAGCGCAATTTCGAACTTCCATTAAAATTCCCTATGATTATTATCTGATTGTTAATGAACAAAAAAATTGCTTCATTATTTCGACTTTTTAATTAAATCTTCAAGATTTATGTTCGATTATAAAAGAGTGAAAATACGGAATTTTCTTTTGTTGCAGTTCGCCGCGATTAGAAAACTAAAAACCTTAGTGACCATCCCTCCCCTTTTTTCTCTTACCCGTTATTTACCGTTATGCAGAGCAGCTGCATCAGATGATCTCGACAAAACGGTCGAGTCAAGTGTCGAGTCATCTCCGCAATTCTCGGTTCATATATATATTTATGTATACAACAGATTCTTTTTTGTTTTGCAAGCTACCTGCATTGCACGAAGGCTAAACACTTAATTTTTTGCTTCGCTACTCGTTATTATTTCGTGTTGAAAGCAGTGATTTTTTCGTCGCCGTTAATCATTTCAATTTTATTTTGTAACTTGAACGGTAATAAAATAAAACAAGGATAAATGGTCGCGAAACCTTTGGGTTCAAAAGTCTGGAAATAACATTCAAGGTTGAGGGAAAAATGTCGTAATCCGCTGTTACTGAACGAGATACAAAATTTTTACACAAATTCACTTCTTTATTCACTAATTTTCCTCGATCGGTCGATTTGGACTTTTTCGCAATTAATGACAACAATAATAATGTTTTAAATAATAATGAAACAATTATTATTCCGCTCTTTTTACACGCTGAAACCCGGTTGCGATTTTTCGGAGCGTGAAGCGTTCAGCCGGACCATAACAAGAGGAACTTGCCTCCTCGACTTGGACTAAGCTCCACAAATGCAATACGCACGCGAGAAATAAAAACAACAATTAAAGCCTCGGACGCGGCGTCGTTCTTCTCGTATTCACAGGAGAAACATTTTTTTGTTTCTTTACTTCAAACGCGCAAACGCTTTGTTTTCTCGCTGACGTGTATAAAGTCGAGCCTCGAATTGCTGCTCGCCGCAAGAAAAGAGAGAAAGAGAGAGAATAACGAACTAGAAAGGAACACCGACGACGAGCGCCCCACACGTCGAGGGTGCACAAATTGTCAAGTGCAAACACTTTGCTCGAATATGGTTTTTCCATCTTTACCGGCCTCGCGATAAACGCCGGTAAAAAAATACCGCCCCCCCTTTCTTCCCGCCTTGCCGCTACACATCGAGGGTATGTTCACTTCAACTCTTCAACACTATGTGGAAAGGAAAACGGAACAAAAACAAGTTGTAAGTGTAGCCCTTTATTTTGTAAAATATGAAAGATGTGGACACAAAAGTTTCGTTTCCTTTTTTATCTTAGTCGTTTGTTTGAAACATAAGGGAAAATAGAGAATAAAATGATTGCGTCACTTCGGCGTAGGTAACTATAAAATCGAATAAAAGCAAATTGGAATAACATGAAAATGCAATATTTACGTATCGTTCTATAAAAAACGAAAACAGATATGACAATCTATGTACAAGTTACGATGGTGATAGGTTTATTTAATATCGTTTGATCGTTCTTCGAAAAGTTCAATTCGATCAAGACCCGTATTCGTAGATTTTTACTATTGACGATTTTGTGGTTATGTTGGGGAGATAGCAAATACAATGCTTTATCATATGGAAAGGACGCTCTACCAGAAAAATGTGACTAAAAAGATGGGGACATTATCAAAATAGCTGACCAAAGATTATGCACGTACAGCACGTTAAGAAAAAAATTGGCGAGGGGGTGTTTTCTTTCCGTCGTATATACACGTATCGCTGTAATATAACTTTTTTCGCCATGTTAGTTTTTCTCGTCCAGGAACGAGAAAATTTCTTAATCAAAGCGTAGTGAGGATCAAAGTCTTTGGAGCATAAGATGAACATTTAATAACGATTCAAAAAAACGTATTATTATCGTTATAAAAGTTATGGAAATTTTAATTTGAAATCAGATGAAAATAATAAAAGCAGCGAGTAGTGTAGAGTGTATACAGAATACAGTGCGCGCGCAGCGGCTTTGTCCTGCGCCGAGAGTCACGGAAGAGAGCGCAGTAGAAGGGAGTTCGGCGGCCGAGAGTGGAGGATAGAAGTGGGAGAAGTTCGGCCGGGACGAAGCACGCGGGGGCAAGTACGGAGATCCACGAGCCCACGCGACGACCCTATGGCTGTTGAACGGCAACTGCATCCTCTCAGTCGGCCGCTGAACCCGCGCGACGTGTGGTCGGTTCCGCTGTGATTTCCGTTTCGTTTCCTTTCTCTGTGTGTTTTTGTCTTGTATCTTCGGAAAAAAACGCGTGGTTGTCGTTTTTTTTTTTTTAATGAATCATTCTTTCAATCAAGATTTTTTGTCTTGTTTGTCGAAAATCGTCGGTATAAAATTCTATTATTATTCGTTCGTTTCAACGAATCGTGATGCGGAGAAAAAACCCAAAAGCTTTTCTCTTTGTGCCGTTTCCCTAAATCGGTTATAAGCTTGAAATAGTTTCTTATGTTACGATATATTTTTGAAAAATTGGGTGGAAATCCGCGAGTGTCGAGATTCTCTGGTCGAGGTTGCGAACCTCGTCGAAGGTTTTCGTTCCCCTGATCTTTCGGCTATAAACTCCAACCTTTCAGTCTCATGCTGTTTTTTTTATTTGTTGTTGTTCAACTCTGATTTATTCGTCGTGGGCTTTGAACCGTGTGACTCCCAGAACGTTTAGACTCTTTTCGCGCGAACTAGTGTTACGTACTTGTGTGGATAATTATTATTGCATATATAAACATTTATGGTGTAAATATTAAGGTGTAAAGAAAACATCGACAACAGAGTGGATTTTTGCACATCTTCCCATCGAGTTTTCGGACTGTTCAAACAACTTTAAGCTGCTCTCGTACGAAAAATCATTCTGCATGGTGAGTCAAGAGTTCTTTTCTCATTTTTCTATTTTTATTTTAATACCTTTTTTTTACAAATATTACGTGTGTAGTTGTGTCTGCAAATCGAAGGAAAATAATGTTATTTCGAAGTTTGCATCGACGCTGGAATTCGACGAAAATGTTTATCTGTTAATTCACCAATTTTTTCGAATTGGCAGTATATTTTTTCGCTCATTTCATCTGTCGATTTTAGAAGTCCCTTTATTTATTCTGCACTCAAGAATTTTACAAATTTTTGCCTCCTATAAACTTGTTTTTCAGTTTCGTGATGCAAATTCCTAGAAAATCGAAATAAAAAAATGCGCAAGTATCTGGCATTCCATGGATGCAAACTTCAACATTGAAATTATCACGTGTTTCGTACGATGATATGAAAAATAATGAAAATCATATTTTTTTTCTATAGAGTAAACTATTCTTTCCCTTTTTTCTCACTTTTCAAACTACATTTTTGATTAATGTCAAGACGTGATTATAGCTCAGCTTGCCGGTAACTTTTGTTTACGAATCTCGAAGAGCAAGGCAACAAAATATTTTGTTTATATGTATATTTTCGAAATGTGACGAAGGAAATAGGAATTTAAAAACAATTAATAACATATTCAATTATTTCGAGAGCTAAGTGGTATCGAAAAACTGTAAACAGTTTTAATAACAAAAATTGAACTCTGCTCGTGAGTCGTTCGAAACCAAAAGGTGGAACACGCAATCGCGGTGCTTCTTGCGGTGATTCTGTTTCCTTCGTCTTGACCAACTTCCGTTTTCTCACAAAATATATGAGCCGTATAAAAATTAGTGGCAATATGGACCACATCGTTGAAATTCATGGAATCTCTCGTTCAGGACGTGAACGAACAAATATTGTACAAAGTATTCAAACGTAGTGTGAATTTTAAGGTAGTAGCATCACCAAAATGTTTCACATGAGATTTTTTAAAAATTTAAACAATACATTTAGGATAATATTTTGAAACCACTTACAGATTTTGAGAAAAACTCACCTTTACTATTCGAGATAATAGCAATCAAATATCGTGCTATTTTCCATGCGTTCTTATGGGGAGCAGTAGAAAAATTCACATTTTACGATATAACTCAAAAACTTTTCTACAGATTTTTTTCTCTTTTTCACAATTACAGACAAACTCATGATGATGTTTTTCTAAAAAAAATCTAAAATTTTGACAGTTTAGTTTCGGAGATACTGCGACATAAAGTAAAAGCTTTGTGCGTTAGATCTGAAAAAATGGTAATTTCCTAAACTCAAAACTACACATTAGACATTTTTCACGAAAGTTCATTTGTTTTTACGTTCCTATAAGATATGAAAACTAACATTATTAGATTATTCCTCAAGTTATATCGAAGTTTTTAACAATTAACCATGAAGTTGAATTTTTAAGTTTTTTTGCTTCAATGGTAATTTTTATTCTTTTCCTGCACCTACTTCGGTACGAATGCTGAGTAATCATTTAAATAAACATAATTCTAAGTTTTCATGCATAAATAAAAATACGTGCATGTCCTAATAGAGTATTATTAGAAAAGGTCAATTATAATAACAATATTTATAAATATATAATAATTATAAATTGTTATTTACGAGGAAAAACGAATGTTAACTTTGTGAAAGGCTTAGCAACAAATATTCACATATGAAAACTCGAGCATCCAGGAATACGTTTATATCTGCATACATTTTTAGAGGCCAAATTATATATGTCTGGAAGTAAAGATTCCTCAAAAAATAAAAAAAGAACACACATTTTAAAAAAAGAGTAATTTCGATATTTCTATCCATACAATTTTGTATACATAAGATTGAAGAACAAGAGTAAAATAAGGGGGAAAAAACACCAGAAAAATAAACGATAAGAGAGAAAAAAAGGGATAGAAACGAAAACCGGCTGGTGTGGATCTCGTGACTTCCGGTGTGAGACACGCAAATGTTTCCTTACTCGCATGTACCATGAACTATAAGTATACTTTAACTCCATCATTTCTTCGCCCTCTATACATACAAATAATATATAAAATTGTGTTTCTATTTATGCGAACGAAGAAGATGGAAAAAAAAAATTGCTGGTTCCCCATATAATCGACTGATTTAGACGTGAATTTTTTTTTTTCAATCCAAAGAAAACAAATAATTGGATAATATTGGTAACGAGAATTTTTTAGAAAGAATTCATGGAGCTAGAAACTATAATATTTGTTTTAGATTTTGTACAAAAGTTTTAAAGGTTTTATTCAGTTTTTTTATTTATTTTTTTTTTTTTTTTGGATTTTCAATCACTTTTCATTTGGTTTAGAGTTTTTAAGATTTTTTCTCTCTGTATTTGATGGTGTTTTTTTTTTTTTTTTCGGGAAGTCAATATTATTTTTAATATTCTACATTTGTGGCGACCAAAAAACGCTGACACTGAAACTTTCCCTCGTGGTTGCATGGAAACCTTTTAAGGTAATTGAGTTTCTTACCTTTCTGGAAAATTGTTCGACGAAAATTAAATTACAAGTTGGAGGGAGTAAAAAATCAACGAAAATCGTTTGAAAGGCTTCTTCTTGTTTGTTTGCATGAATATCAATATTTCACTCGATCGAATTGCAGTTTTTATGAACGAGAGTATATTCTAATCCCAGCAAAAAAAAAAAAATCTCTAACAAACAACTGATCGATCGAACTTTTTCCTAATTTTCCACGTTCTCAATAAAATATAAATAATAATTTATAGCATAATTGAACAAAGTACACGCATATTTTTTCACATCGATCATAAAAAAAAAACCAAGAAAAATAGAAATTTTATAAAATTTTTGACATTTTGAGAAAAGTGGAAAAAATAAAAGAGTAAATTCAATCGAAATGAAGTGATGTTTTTCGCTCGGGTCTACCAGACCCAGGCACAGTCACGGGTCAGGGATCATACTGGCCAATGATTGAGGGTTTGTTGACATGACAATTTTTTTTTTGTTTCTGCCAATGGCTATGAAGTTTTGGGAGTATCGTTGGTGGAAAGAAAAATGAAATGGCACTGGTGTACCGGTGCCAACCCCGACATCGTTGTCGCAGTACGACAATCGATATTGGCGGTCACTACGTGTTTCTCGACGTCGAGGAATGGGGCAAAATGTCGACAAATGTATATACGAATATATATTTATATATAAGGGCGAATATATATATGTATTTCGTATTTATGTACGTGGCTATATGTTGCAAGTTTCTTTTTAAATCTTCATCTATTCCCATACGTGTTTACCAATATCCTGATGAATTTCGGGCACGTTTTTATAAAAACAAACAACAAATTCACACTTGCAGTACTCAATATAAAATTCTATGTATATAAACGAGTTTTCCACGTAAGAAAACTAATTTTTAAAGCCTTGACACCTTGGAATAATCGCAGAAATATTTATTGAGATATTTTAAACCAAAAATCGTTAGATAAGATAAGAATTTAGTGAAAAACATTTCGAAAAACAATTCACTAAGCACAAGATTCTGAAATATTTTCATTAAAAAATATCCGCAACTTAGTTTCTTATATTTTCTTCGTCCTTGGGAAAAAATTATGAAAATTTATAAATTAAAAATAACGTTAGTGAGTTTTTACTTGTTATTTATTTGATTTTTTTTTTGCATGGAACTTTTTTGAGTCTCTTGATATTTTTTTTTTTTCAAGGTGTCACTCGGCAGTGAAATTAATCTGAATACATCTATTTTTCTGTATCAACACATTTCGAACGGAATTGACTATAAATCGTCGCTTTCTTTTCACGCTGCTGGATAATCCCTCGAGACCATAGCCATCGTGATCGTTGCTTTGGCTATACGAAACGCGTGAACGACGATATTGCGCTTGGCCAATCCCTCGAGGCCCGTTGTATACAATTTATTTCACCAACCCCTGCTGACCAGTATTATATATAGACGTATTTTCTTCTAACCCTATAACTACGATTGACTCTCATTCAACTAGCAATTTTTTAAAAAAATTTTATCTTCCTCACTTTTTTACAAATAATTTTTTCATAAAATGACAATAATAATAATAATAATAATAATGATCGAAAGAGCAATAATTTTATTTTGTAGTTCATGAAATTATGTAATAATTACGAATATATATATAAAGTTAAATGTACGATTTGGTATTTAATTGATTTTCCTAAATTCTTATTACCTTTTTATTATCAAAATTCTATAAAATATTAAATGGATATATTTTTCGTTTTTCAATATTCAGTTAACTGTCATCAATATCATTCTACCAATTAGTCTTGACAACTTCTAAAAATAAAAATGTAAATTTACAAATATACGTATGACTAAAAAAAAAAAGAGAAGCAGAATTAGAAATTTCACTCTTGACAAATTTCTCTCCCGGTCGTTTTGTCCTTGCAACACTTTTTTTTTTGAACTCGAGCCTGTATTTCGTCGATCACACTCTCGCTTTCCATTCTCAGCGCCCACACCTCGTCCGATATTCTTTCGAGAAGTCTGACACTATTTGATTTCTCACGTTTCTCGTACTTTTTCGATCTGACAGTTTTGCCCTTTCTCTCTCTCTCTCTCTCTCTCTCTCTCTCTCTCTCTCTCTCTCTCTCTCTGTTCTTGTTTCGTCCTCTCGTCATCATCGACGACCTCGTCATCCTCAGATCTCTCCTTTTTGAGCTGCCAAGTTCACGCTCGTTAAATATATGTTGAAAAAAATAAATAAATACAAAATACACACACATATTGCCATAAAAACGAAACGCCAATGTGAACACGAACTAGATGGAATAACGTTCCATGAGAATAAGAAAAATATATACATATATATATCAACAGAGTCAGATAAATAAGGAGAACAAATATTTGCATTTGGGCTTATCGAACCTCTGCCCACGTAAAAGCTCAACAATCTTGTCTAACCTCAAAAGGATTATTCAACATGATCATATTATGTCAATTATTATTATTGTTGTTCTTATAATTATCATTATTTTAAATTATGATAATTATATTTTTCGTATATATTAATAATATTAATAATTAAAAATAATTATGTTATTGAAATGTTTATAAAAAATGTTGCAATCTAGGTCGACATTATATATTATTGTCAGTGAATTTTCGAGAGTTCTGGAAACAGGAGCATAAATACATTTATGGATTACTATTGAAATACATAATGTGGTTTCATTTATATAAAATATATACAGTTACGTACAAAACAAACAGATGACGATACATTTGTGCACAAAATTTGAAGGTTAAAGAAATTAGCTGCTAAGTAACCTTTTGGGCTTTTGAAATTGATGGATTTTTCGAAGCAGACAAATATGTAGTTGAAATTAATAAAGAATATTATTTTGTTCTACTTGTTTTGTACGTCACTGTAGAATTTATATAAAGTTTGGTAAATAATGCCCATGTACGGAGTTATGAAATGTATATATTTGGGGTTGTGTATAAGTTGCGATACGAAAAGTGAGCCAGATCAGAACACATGGACCGTCTCTTCTCCACGAACTTAAACTCACCCTCGTTTGTACCCAACCCCTTCTCTCTCGCTCTCTCTCTCTTTCTCTCTTTCTCTTTCTCTGTCTCTCGCTCTCTCGACTCTGAACGAACGTGAGCTTCGATTTAATCTAGCTCGACCTACATGCTGTTTTTATTATCGTTCGGTGTGTGTATGTGCAGCAACTTCGACTACGAACGATCAACGAATCCGCCTGAGCAGCTCGTTGTTTCGTTCGGCAACGACGTTGAGTAATTGCGTGTGCGATTAAAATGTTACGTTTCTTTTCATTTTTTTGCTACCCTTATGTCATAAAACGCATACACGGTCGAATTTTCGTAAATCAGACTCTCACGTCATCGGGTCCTTTTTTTGTTCTTGAACTTTTGGGTATCTTGATAAACGAGTTTGGTAATGAACGACCTTTGAGATTTTTGCAATTTGATAGTAGTTGGAAGATTTGTTCGAATTAAATAGAATTTTTTCGATTTATTTTGTTTCTATTATTATTATTATTATTATTTTCGAAAAATCTTTGTTTTTCTTCCGTTTCGCTTTTTTTGTCAAATTTCAATTCGCCTGGTTTTCGTCCGACCCCCATTACCCCGGTACCTTTAAAGTCGCGTGCACTCCATGAAATCGGGTATTTATACACGTACGACCTGATACGTACATATAATAATTTATCGAACGAGTTTTTCGGAGCTTCTCTCTCCGAAGAGGAGGAGCTCGAATAATTGATTAAATTGCATGGATTATCCTTGATTATTCGACGGTTCACTAACTTCGCTATTATTATTTTAATTAATGTTCAATCAAATATTTGCCAAAGGAATGACAAATGGCCTGACTGGCTCGTGTCATTTGCTATCTTTTTTTTTTTCATCGTCAAACAACAATTTTATTCGTTGAGCTGTATAAATGATACGAACCCATGATTTATTTCTAAAATCTCATTGGGTACAATTTTTTTCACATTTGTCTCAATTACGTTCCTTTGTCATTTCGAAAAATCAATGGTTTAACAAAAAAAAAAAAACAAAAACAACTTTCTAGGCAATTTTTTTCAATTTTTCGAATTTGGACATATTTACTGTCGTAAATTTAGCAAAATGGCTTAGAGGTTAAGGCAGTAGTCTCGCCACAGTCACGGTCAAAAGTTAACGCTTTGGTTAATCTTTGAAAAGTTGGGTACGATTTGCAGAATAATTAAATAATGTTAGTTTTTTTTTCTCTTATTGGAATGTTAAAATATAAACTTTCGGGAAAAATGTCTAATATGAAGTTTAGAGTTTGCGAAATAACTGTTTTTTCTATTACGCAGATCTTTTACTTTATATCGTTGTATTTCCGAAACTAAACTGTCAAAACTGCTAAATTTTTCGGAACAACATCGTTATATGTTTATTTGTAATTAGGATTTTTTTTTTTTTTTTTTTTTAATCAATAGATAAAGGACGATGAATCCTTTCAAAATATTGCAAAGTGCCTCGAATGTGTTATCAATTGAAAAAAAAAAATTAAAAATTCTGTAGAAAAATGTTATTTGGCCAGACTACCAGCAAAAGGACGCAAATGAATAAAAATAAAAACGATAAAAAAAAGACTTAATAAATAAATAAAAGTAAGAATAAAAGAGAAACGACGACGACGAGTGTCGCGACAATCGTCGGGGTTCTCGCAAACTGAGATAAATCTCTTGACGACAGACCAGAAGCGTGGCTAAGAGGATCCGAAAGACACATACACAGATATATAGAAATATATTTTTTACACGCATATATACGTGAGTCAGAAATTCGCCGCACTGTAACTCGTCGGGCATAAAGTATTAAGAATGACGAGAGTGTTGGCCGGTCCAGGGCAACGAGTATTCTACGAGCGAAAGTCTCCCCCGAGAGGGTTCGTCTCGTTTTTACTTTTTTTTTTCGTTTTCTTTCTCTCTCTCTCTCTCTCTCTCTCTCTCTCTCTCTGGGGATTCGTCATGGAGTCTCTCGTGCAGTGTCCGGGTACGAAAAAGATTTTTTTTGGTTTTGTCCTGCGATAGCACGAATTATGTCTACGTATTTGTATGAGTTGTTACACAAACAACCCACACGCTTACACACACGCATTTTTGACAATCTTAAAGCGTGAATTTACCGGCAAAAAGTTTTATGCTCCCCTTACTATACATGTAAATATATATAAATATGTATGTATGCGTAATTATGTGTATTTATACATTATGATACTAAACTGTACGTATTTATACTCCCATAAAAGATTTACATGTAGCCAACTTCACAAAATCCTTTTCAACCGCATGAAATACGGATTATTTTTAATAATAAATTTTCACGGGTTTTTCGTACTTTCGCGATCGAACAACCACGCGAGATTAAAAAGAAAGTAATTTTATGATCCGTGCAACCATAATACTTGATGATTTAGAGGTGCGGATTTTTTTAAATTATAAATTATGATGATAGTATTTTAGCGATTGGGCGAAATTGAAATCGATTCGATTTTGGAGAGCGAAAGGATTTAATGTGATGGAAAATAATCTGGAGATTTTTTTAAAAAAATTATTTGTTTACTTATTTTCTTCATTCATTTATAATCGACGAATTTTTTTTTCTCGAAACATTAATCTTGGATTCGAAATTTTGTTATAATTTTAAGCAAAAGCTTCATTCTTGTTTGGATAAAATATGGCAAATGATTTATCGATCGATTTTAATTAAAAAAAAAAAGAAAAACGAAATTCTTTGAATTCCAAGGATAAAAACTTGAAAATCGTAAGAATAATGAATAATTGAATATTCAATTAGGAATGAGAAAAGTTAATTGAATTAAGTTGCTACTTCGAATACAAGTATTTATTGCAAATGCAAATGAATATCGTGTCGTAATTTCGTAATGATGTTTTTTTAAATCGAGGCGTTCATTCCTCGCGATATGGCCTAATAATAATTCGCTCGATATCCTGTGCGAGGATTTAATTTTTCTTTCTCTCTCGTTCCTCTGCTCTCGTCGCATCCTTTATTTTTGTCGATTGGTTTCATTTCGTTTTTATTGCTATTCGAGGACCGGACTTTCTTAATGTACGACGTACAAAGCTTTGATTAAAAGTCTACAGAAGAAGCCACTCGCTTGTTAACTCGTGCGTGAGATCCGAGCCTCAGAGCCTCCGAACGAATATATTCTCTTATTTTTCTTTCTCTCTCGAACTCCCGTCTTCGGTTTACCGACAGACAATGACGTCATTGCGATCAGGAATAATCGACTTGACACAACAGCCTCCCTTTCTCTCTCTCTTTCCAACATAATTAAAAATAATAACAAAAAAAAATCATGGACAAATGAAGTAAATAAAAAATAGAGAGAGAAAAAAAAGGACGAAGATCCGATCAGCTAATTGCTCCTCGATAATTGCTCGTTCTCATGTGGCTTTAACGCCCCGATTATCGAACGAGCAGCTCGAGTTTTTTCTCTTATGAACAAAAATCATATCGTCTGTATGTAATTTTGCCCATCGGCCGTGCACAAAGATACGATAAAAATGGCATATTTCTCTTTGTCCTTGTGTTTGTGTAAGTGTGTGTGCGTGTGTGTATTTTTTATTTATTTATTCATTTTTATCGTTTTTTTTTCTTGTCAAATAAGTTTGTATAAAAAACGAGAGTTGAGAAAAAAAGAGGATAAAAGCTACGAAAAATTATTCAGGACTCGTCGGTACGACGCGGAGCTTAAATGAGACCAAAGGGGCGTGCGCCATTCTGTAGCTCAGGTATATGGTTATAAATACATATATCAAATACACACGTTCACATATATTTATATATATATATATAAATGTATTGCAAATAGGCACTCGATCAGAGTGAAAGTACTCATCTCAAGTGTATTCGTACGTCCATATCTTCATACACACACACACATATAAACGTTTATGTAAATGAGTATGCATATAAGATCGTATAACCAAAGGAAAAAACACGGAGACGACTTCTGAGCTCGTGCTCCAGGTGCACAAAGAATACTCTTATGCAGTCACGCTTTTTACTCCTTCTCTTATCTGCCACGAGCTTATTTTTATTCTATCATTTGTATAAACATATATATATAAATTTTGGTGCAAGAAATACATATATATATATGTAGCTAATGCATTATCGTATTAAGGAGTGTATCGAGAGATACAAGTTATCCATCTGCCCTCATTCCCTCCAGCAATCACTCTTCTTTTCCCCTTTTATTTCAACATTGATTTGTGCTTGTCATTCGTTATCGAACATCGAACTCCTCCTACGTGGACTAACGTAAGACAAACCTGGGCCAAGTGCTACCTTCAAATTTTTATGTTGAAAGAGCGATGGAGGGAACTTTGATTTTCGAACAACTGGTCAAACACTCGACACACCACTTATATACTTAGCTGTTTTTTTTTTTAATTCTCTCATAATTCTCTTTTTCTCTCTCGTGTTACGGGTCCTAAAAGATCGTAAAGATACGGGGATGCTGCAGAGCTCTTGATTTTGTACATCCTCCGGTACACGCCATAATGACACTATAAAAATATATTTAATTATATTATTTGGTGTGTTTTTGTATTGAAACTTCTCTGTCAATGTTCATCGATACTCGATCGAGGCGATGTAAATTACTTTTATTTTTAAAAGGCTGTTTGTATGTGGAATCCTTAACTAGAGTTTTCTAGGTTTCAACAGACTGAATTTTTCCTTAAATTGAAATTAAAATTAAAATCGGGTTTCTGGCTTCATTCAATTCTTTTTCAAATATTATCGAATCGAAGTTATACTCGCGATTGATTTATATAATGAAAATATATAAATACATGTATGTACTCTGTCTCGGTACAGAATGCGTGCTTCGTCGAGAGTCGCGAGAGACTCTCTGCCCACACGTCTTTCCTGTTCCTCATTCCGTGTGATTTTTTTTTCTTCTTCTTTTTTTTTTGGCCCCAGCATTCTCTCATAGGCTTGTAACTTCAAGGCACATATATATATATATAGGAAATATATGTGGATAAATGAACCGATAGTAGAACGAAGACTCATGACATGAAAGGCAGAATGATTTTCCGCAATCAGCGAATTAATTAAAGTCCCCCCTGTCCCGCGATCCCCTTTGCCGGAAGCTATCGAACGAAGAAAGTAAGAAAATACGTGAAATTCATCTACAGCTTCATTCATAATAGTAATAATTCACGTGATTCTATGATTTATACTAATTCATACAAATTTAAAGCTATTAGAAAATATTCGAATTCGTACCAACTTCTCGTACGATCCAAATTTCATTTCTGCATTTCTTTAATCTATCGTACAAAATATTTTAATAATCACAATGCATGGAAAATCCTTCTGCTCAAGACGTAGATGCAATTTTTGACTTTATGAATCAATTCAAATTTTTCTACATTAAAAAAATAAAATAAAAAAAAAAAACAAACAAATCAAGAAGAAAAATCGTACCAACGATTCAATCCTTACGATAAAACATGAAAAAGACACAATTTTCGACTGTGAAAATCGATTGCAATTCTTTTTACTTGAAAAAATATATATATTTGCAAAAAAAAATGAATTACAGTAAAAAGGCTTATTAAGTAATTTTACGTCTTTGCATGCTTTCGTTCCAACGATGCAATTCTCAATATCACATTTGACCATTTGAATCACCCTCTATGTGCAACTCGTGATACGAGGAGATTTATCACCGAGAAATATATTCATGGAGCTAGTTTCATCGTTCTAACGTTTTCTTCCTTTATAAACATCGTATTTATTATCTCGTGAGGGATAAATGAATGCATGGGTGGTTATATGTATATATACAAATTTTCAGTCAATCCCTCTTTCTTGGGGAGACACAACGAGCCCCCGAGTTGAAATATTGTATGGTGCATCGAACGATATGTATATATATCTATCTATTTATTTCGATTTGTGTGTGTGTCTGTAAATATATAAATATATATAATGTATGTGTTAAGTGTTCTTGATGATGCGTGAAAATTTTCCAAGCATTCGAACAATTTCCATCCATCTTTTTCCAGCATCAGCCATCTTTCTTGTCACTCGTCTTTACCCCTTTTTCATGTTAATCCTAACAAACGTTCAGTCCACCTCATCCTTTTTCTCTCGCTCATAAATCCATGACAAAATTCTTAATTAACTGTCGATCAAAAAATAAATAAAATAAGTTTGTGATTGTGAGGAGCAAAACTAAATGGAAAAAGGTGTGAAAATTTACTGTATTCAATTAGTCGCTGAATTATGACGATTTGAAAGTTTCGTATTTTCTTATTTTTCTTATAAAAAAAAAAAGACAGAAATCGGAGAGTTTCGGAATATGAGAATTTTTTAAACATTTATTTTGACATTTGAATGTGCTGTCAATTTTAAAAAATCCATATGGCGTCATTATATTTACGGCATAAAATGGTTTTTTTATGGACTTTTTAATGAACTCAAAGTATCCTCACATGAAAGGCAGGTTAGAAAAGAAGAAAAATCATTCCAAATGTTTGGCTCGGAGAATGGTAATTAATTGTGCAATTCATTAAGTTCTGGGAATATTTTTCGTTATTACTTTTGGTTGGTTGCGTTTTGACAGTTGTGAAAAGTTTTTTCTCACCCTTCCTGCCTTTTTTTTAAATGCATTTTTTTACCGATCGAGTCTCAGTCTCTTTTCGTAGATCGATCACTTATATGTGGAACGATTACAGAGACCATAGTGCAAACGATTCGCACTCACGCGTGTTTCACGAGCTCACGCTCCGCGAAACGCCATCGAAACAATGAGCGGCATTCGAACCTCGTACTGACATTTATTTAAATCGCGGATTGAAATAAGAAAACTATATACGCCAACGAAAAAGAAAAAGAAGAAGAAGGCGAACAGCGAAGAGATATAAAAGGGAGAAGAAGAAGTGCAACTGATGTGAGTGTGCAATCTTGCGCGCACTCTTCGCTAAACCCGCGTAAGTGCGTTGGACTCTTCACCACCGCACCAGCCAAACGCTCCCTCTCTCTCTCTCTCTCTCTCTCACTCTCTCTCTCTCAGCTCTTTGCTAAACTTCTTCATGCTTTTCCACACCAGCTTAAGAAATGGAGAGAAAGAGAATTTGCTCGCGATCGTGAAAGCTAAGCGTAAACGACCACCGGAGGTTAAATATATCCGCGACCTCGCTCATTCTCTTTTCGCTTTCTTCTTTCCTATTTCTTTGTTATTTTTTATATTTTTTTATTTTATTTTTTTAAATCCTTTTTTATATCTCTCTCAATTGGCAATTTTCCTTCTTCTCTCGAGCTACGTTCCGGAATCACTGAAATTCAATTTCCTCTTTCTACAGCCATTTGGCATGATATGTTGAAAACACAGAAAAAAAAAAAATTATGACTGCTATTCGACTTTTATTGAATTCGAAATATCGCGGTGTTCAGGCGAGAATTTCTTTTTTTACGTTCTCATGTTTTTGATTTTTCTATTTAGTTTATAATATTCATCAAGTTTTTTTTTTTTCCCCCAGTCCCAAACGATCTTCGGGTCTCAAAAGATGAGTGAGAATTATGTTTGTTTTGTTCTCGAGTTAGTCTGGATTTAAGCACCAAATTGTCGTTAATTTTCTTCGAGAGTTTTTTTTACTCGACCCTTTCTCTCATCGTTTCACATGCACTGACTTCTATGTGGGTGTATTTTTTTTTTTGCCAGTTACGCCATTGAAACTTCCCTCTGACTTTCAATTGACATCGAGACGAGGAAGCGAAAAGAGCCATTCTCAATTATACAAGTGCAGTTATGGTTTTTTTTTTGTTTTTTATTTTTTATTGTCATCTCAACCTTTCTTTAAAGTTTCATACGACTGTGCCAGACATCCACTCGTTTATATCCTGGAAGCAGATTCGTATCTTTCCCACCGGAAATATATACTTGACTTTTCGATTTATTTATTTGACAAGAAAAAGAGCTTTTGAACTTTTACAGTCATCAGGAACCCTTCGAGGCATTCAATTTTAAACGAAAGTTCGACAATAAACAAAAGTTTTCAGACACCACTATCGTTACTTGGAATATACTCCAAAAAAAATTGCATCTTCATTTTTTTTAACGAAAACCACAGGCCAGAAAATATTGAAAATATTATGAACAATTATTTGGAAGGTGTTGAGGTTGTGGAAAAATTACCATCACAATTTTTATAGTTGATTTGTAGAAAAATACATTTGAAAAAGTGATAATTATGACTATTTGTTTATTTATAATATTTATGCAATTAACACGTAATTAATGTACATATTTTTTTGTATTTTCATAAATTTCCTATGAAAAAGGTAGGATTAAATATTTAATACGACAAATTATTATGTTTTGTTATAGAATTTTTATTGAATTTATTATAATCTGTGAACGCTTATTCATACCTAATTTTTATTAAATTAAATTAAACAAAGTTTAATATTAATGTTTGTTTATTAAAAGAGTTAATTAGTGGGGAAAACATCATAAATTTTCTTTAGCAAAATTGACAAAGTTCATTTATGCTGAATAGAAATGCTAACTTGTTACACTAAAAGTGTATGTGTGTAAAACACTTCGTTTAATATCACGAGCTCATTGACCCAAAGAGCAGGCTAAAGAGTTTGAACAGAAAATATTTCTATACGACCTTAATTGCTTCACCAGAATCGCAGTTTAAGTTGATGCTCAATCTTGACATCATCATCAGCCTCATTATCCGAGTGCAGAGCAATGCAAATTCGAACTCTCGCGGCCCTAAGTATGCTGAGAAAAAAATTTGTTGCCATGATCTAATTTTTTGTTGCCTTTATATCATCATTTCTCAAGTTTCGTAATTTCTTCGTCAAGTGTTTTTGTGATTACGATATAAATAATTGGGTCTGAGGCACTTTTATTTTCACAGCTTCATTTTAAATACAATTCCAATTTTTTAAAACTCTTTAACTCCACTTTCCTGCTGTATTCCATCCAGTCGTCCCTCCATCCAGTGAAACAGAGCCAGGTCACTTTGCGGGCTCATAACTCCCAGAAAAATCGGTATTTTTCGAGACATTTTTTTTCAAAACAATCGTACGACTCCCGACTAAGCGAACGGTGCCAGACTTAATGCCGCCAAACGAATAGTTTTACCGTAGTTGGAATTAAAAAAAAAAAAAAGTGCAACTCTGTTTTCGCTTTGAAGATCGATTTTTGCTTGGGTCAAATTGACCCTAAAAATAACGAATATATATCACGTCATGGATTCTAAATAATCAATAAGACATTATATAATTTTTATACAGTGTATTTGTCGGAACATAACTTTTTGCCATCTTATACTGGTCGGTTTTTGCTTTCAATGTCCTCAATCCTCCATACACAACGAGTACTTATGTACAATTATATATATGTATAGTGTATATAGTCTCGTATATTACCCTAGCGGTTCGCGAACTACGTAACTTATATAAGTGTATAAAAATACGTGAATACATATAAATATATATATACATATACGAAAGCATCTTTTATTCGAGTATTTCCCGATGGGATATCGTGCGTGGCGTGCGCAGGGTCACGCGATTTACGATCGGGCCTTTGGAAAATAATCTTTTGCCGCGTTACTGCAACGATGTTGCTGTTACTTTCCTCCGGCTCTGAATCTTGATGTTATATCCGCCGTTGCATTCGCGAGATGGGACAAAACTGCCGCTCTCTTGAAATTTTTTTGTTTTTTCATATACTCCTCTTTTTCACCCTTTACTCCACCCAAGGAATGAATCCAGTTTTTACAGAAACGCAAAAAAAATATTTTCAATGCCAAAGTCACGAATGCCAAGTACTTTGGGATTCGATCGTTTTTTTTTTTTTTTGCTCATTTTTTCACATTTACATGGTCGAAGGGTTCAATTATTAATTGGACTTAATCTTAATCTACGATTTCTTTTGTGATCCTTTTTTTATCCTGAACTCTCCGTTAATTCGTTTTTGATCAAAGATTTTGATGATTAATTGAAATTCATTCTGAAGTAAAGTTAAAAAATTTATGATATTTTTCTTCAATTGCTTTTTTTTTCGTTTTTTAGAATACTGTGAGAAATTTAAATGGTCGAAATATACAGCTTAAGGTTCCTCGATCCATTCAGCCTGTGGATTTGGAGACTGACGTGTCTCTGGACCCGGCCAAAGTTCACAGGCTGTGAGACAGTCGTGTTAATCGACACGTCATCCAAACCGTTCATACACCAGTTTATACCCTCACTTTAAACAAACACCCGCTTCTCTGATAGCATAAAATATAATAATTCCGTAATTTCACGTAATTTGAAATCTTCCGTAATAATTCGCAAGAATTTCCGTTCTCTATGTGTAATTTTTTTTCTCACACGTGTCAGAGAACATCGCAATCAAAGTGAAACGTCAAAATTGGGGTTTTATACGAACACAAATATTATTAACCCTTCGGCTACTCTGGTACAAATTTGTGCAGTCGATTTTATATTTTTGTCCATTTTGTATAAAATGAAATTGTACGTTCCATCTTTAAATGGTAAACAATGGTTAGTAAATGATTAAAAATTATTGTAATTAATTATGATGTAAAATGGTTAATAGTACATATGAAAGAAGATTTTTAATGACACGTTGAATTAGATCAAAGTTTCCCAAGTATGCAACTTGGATAAAGTCGTACACGTTAATTCCTTACTCGCTTTCGTCATTCGTTCACAAAGTATATAAATATATAAGTGTGTGTGTGTGTGTACGTCTGTATTTATATATAAAGAACGTAACGATTCTCGCGTGCGAGAACTTGGTCGTCGTGTCGGCACGGGGCAACCCGACTCTATATGCCGCACATCCAACAACCGAGAAATGGGAATATTTGACTTCTGCCCCCGCAAGGTATAAGCTCAAGCCCGCATACAACAGAGGACCACAACGTTTGTGTCCTGCTCACGCACAAGTTGAGCCAAACCTTACGATCTCCTTCTTCTCGTTCAAGTTCCAGTCCCCATATAAGTTATACGTGTATATTTATACAGTATGTCCAAATAGTGGCCTTGAGCTACGAAAGATATTTGGATCGCGAAATTCTGAAGAGAAAAATCCTCTTTAGTTTTGCTCTCTTATGCACCGTTCGCGAGATATTAAGAAAAATAATCGATAGCCAATGTCGTGCGCTGGAGATGCGGTGCCGGCTCCGCCCACCGAATAGAGTAGTGGGCGTGGCGCACGCTCTCACCGCCCTTTCAGCTGCTCCTGAACTCCACATTGGCTCTCACACTTGTCAATTAATAACTCGTCAACGCTTCATCCAAGAGAAAAATCTTTATAGACTTTTCTCCTTGGAATTTCACGATCTATCGAACCTGCAAATATTAGGCTCGACTTTACGGACACTCTGTTAGTATGTATTTATAATTTAAATGGTTATAAGTTAACAGCGTGTGAGAGCAACGCATGTAGATATTTATGTGTGTCTATTCGCATGTGAGTGTAGCAGCTGCAATGCCACAGTGTCATTGACATCTCCGGCACCCAGTTGAGGACGTGCCCTTACTCACGCCGTACTATAGAACGAAACAAGCGCACACTGGTCTCGCCAACTATCACACTTTATGTATTTTTTATCACGCTCTTATTTTCTCCCTTTTACTCTTTCTTTCTATTCCCTTTTTCTCTATATCTTTCTTTCTTTCTCTCTCTTTTTCTCTCTCGCTTTGTGATTGTCCGTTTGATTATCTGTCGCACTCACCACACTCTCTCTCTCTCTCTCTCTGTCTCTTTCTCGCTCTGGACCATTATAGCACATGCTATAAACTCAAGCTTGGAGCACACATGACTTAAGTATACTGGCAAAGTAAAGGAGTTGTGCAAAAATAGCACACGACCAAGTAACAAGCTTTTCATTTTAGTTCTCTCCTAAAGCACAAACACACCGACACATATATACATATATAAACACACAAAAACAATCCAATATTTACTACGAAATGAAGATATTACTTGGTGACAAATTTCTGTGATACTTTAGTGAGTAAATCTTTATCAATATCTTTTATCTGGATAAGGAAAACTCCGAGAGGCTTCTGTCAGCCAGGAAACAGTAAAATGTTTGTTATATACAGTAATACACATTTAGATAAAACATCGAAAGATATACGAGGGTGAAAAAGAGCCACGACAAAAGCTTCGAGTCACGTGTCCGGATCGCTCAGTCACCGAATTTGATGACGTAGCTGAGAGTTTTAACTCTTTTTTGATGGCTATTTTCGTCTTATTCAATTCTATAATTATACACACGCCCACACACTTATTTTTATACATCTATACAATTTTTTTCGGTTTTTTTTTTCTTCTCAATGCAAATTATATTAATTATTAATAAATAATTATCCAGCCATTAGGTGATAAATCATTATGAAAATTCTTCTTATCCGATTTATCGCTCACTCTTTCTAATCATCTAATTAAAGATAGAAAAAGAATAAAAGGAAGAAAAGTAGGCAACGAAACCGGTAAAAACGTCACTTTCAGTTCAATAACGAACGTGTATACTTGAAATTCAACGCGTCACCGAAGATTATAAGAATAATTTCACCACATCGTTATCCCCTCAAGTCTGCCGACGTCACGTGTACGATTCATGACTGTGAAAATCATCCATTGATATACACGTATATATATTATGTATAAATTCATATAATGTATATATATATGGGGTTATAATACGAGGAGAGCATGAACATTGCACTTTGCACGCATACGTCTCACGATCGTAAGTCTCTCCCTCTCTCTCTCTCTCTCTCTCTCTCTCTCTTCTTGTCTTTCTTTCTCGTCCCTGCCCCCAAGCTTCTGCAATACATGTACTTTGCATTCGAGTAGACGTGATCAACTTCAATCCACTTGGTTGCCCTCGCCGAGGTGTCGGAGCGATTCCACGAGCAGGCACTTGGCGAGGATATTCAACGTTCCTGTCATCTTGGATTGCCACGAATTGGCATCAAATCTGCATATATATGTGTATGTACGTTCACACACACATATATACATGTATTTATACGAACGGAGGTGTGTCTGTATGTTTGTACTTGAGGAACATCGCGAATATCACTCCGATGTACACTCAAGAGTTTATGAGACAAGTATATCGATGAAAAGAGGAGAAAAAATTATTTCCTGCCTCAACAACGTTTACGCTTTGCTCGAATGACTCATATATGTTTTGCCACTCAGTGTCACCTCCAGTCAAATCACCTGACCACTACTTTACATTTAAATTCTATAAAATTTTACTCAGATTCGAAATGTATCACGAACGTATTGTGAATTTTTCAACTTTTTGCCTCTTGACACGATTTTTATTTATATTTTTATCATTTTGTCAGGAGATTCTCTTCCTTTAACAAATTGTTTTTTTTTTTCTTTGGTTCTCGATGAAATAAACTAGAAAAAGGAGAGTGTGCACATTACCGTTGTTAGAAAATTCGCGCACCTTATAGTCACCGATGAACCGTTTCAAGGAACACCTCTTACTCTCGATCTTCTCGATCGTGCCCCGCCCAACCAGTTCCGGTAGTTGCACTGGTGTGTTGTCTCGCATCCAAGCCCTCTCGTATTCTGCCTCGTAAGACTCATCCTCGTACCTCTCAGAGCAACAGAACGAGGGGCTTTTCAAGACTTTCTCTCTGTTTTTTTTTGTTTGTTTTTTGGTTTTATTCTTTTTTTAGGTGTAGTTTTCGTCGTTCTTTCAATATTTCTCTTCCAGTTTAGCCTTCTTTTGAAATTGTCGTAATTTCTTCTCTTTTTCTCTTCTTTCTCATTTAATTTTTCTCGTTCTTTCTCTTTTTTATTTTCTCTTGATCTGTAGTATTCGAATTTTCTTTTTCTTTATTTCTGTCTCTTTTCTTTTATCCACCTCGTTCCCTTCCTTTCTCTTTCTTTCTTTTTCCTTCTGTTGGACTGCGGTTTTACTTGGCAAACGAACGATCTCTTCTGAAAGAAGAGATGAAAGAGGAGAGAATCCTAAGTGAGAGAAGAGAACTAGACGCCGGTGCAGTCTTACATTGGCGTCGAGAGAGATGTTGCTTCCTCCTCCTCCTCCTCCCCCGCTTCTTTCTATTCATCTTTCGTGGGTGAAAGAAGAGAGACAAAACAGGAGCACGAAAGATGCAGCTTTGTCATCGTCGTCGTCAACGATGTCGTGGTTCTTCAACGTGTGCAAGACGCTTAAGACGAAAGGAGGAGTTTGAAAAATAGATTAACAAAAAATACACAGAAAATAAGCACGGGAACACATATATATAAAGCGGTTAGAGAGAAGGAGAAAGAGAGAGAGAGATTTGCGAGGGTCGCGTTCCCTCGTAGAAACAAGGAGACGAGGAGGAATGACGTAGATGGAAAAAAAACGAACCTCGAAGTCCGTCCAACTCGTCCAGAGACCAGGCGCACGTGGAAAGAGAAATAGAGAGAGAGAAAAAGAGAGAGAGAAGGAAAAATTCACTCCCTTAAGGAAAGAGAAATTCCATTAGAGAAAAGAGACATTTTTCTTTCAATCTTTCCAACTCTAACCATACACAGACCATATTTACCATCGTGCGAAATGGATTATTTAAGCGACGATGCGAAGGAAAACTCGTTTCAACGAAAGGAAATCCACTTGATTTTATTCAGTCTAATTATAACTCCGGCGGGGCTGAAGGGGTTGGGAGGAGGACCGGATAAAATGAAGATGGAAATTCCTTGAGATGAGGCTTATTCGTGCACAGTCACCTCAGTCTCGGAAATCTGCAGTCGCGTCAAGTGTATTTACGAAAATGATGTTTCATTGAAATTCTCTATTTCGTAGTACTTATCAAATTCATTATTTCGTTAATTTCAAAACATTTTTTTCGTCGTTTACGAAAATTATCATAACGACATTTCCACAGATTTCAGATTAAAAAATAAATAAATAAAAACAAAGAAATTAATAAAATATATAAATATAGAAATAGTACAAACGATTTATTTCGTAATATTTGAAAACTTGGGTGTCCGCAATATTTTTTTTCTTTGTTTTTTTTTTTTTTACCGTCGAAATGACAAACGAATAGAAATAAAGATTGTTTGTGCTGATTTAAAATGGGTACGCGGGGGTAGCGATAAGTTTTTCGCCACACTTTAAAATGGTTCGCAGCAGGTATATATGAGAGACTGCAGTTTCTCGTCGAATCCAACCATATCGAAGCAACACACACACGATCTTCTTTTATTCGCGATTCTTCACCATTTCTTTTTCTCTCTCACATTCTCTTGGTCTTGCGTTTCCCATCCTTTCTGTTGCCTGTCCCGTCCCTCGAACCTCTCAAGGGGTCTACCCACGCGCACGTGCTGCTGGTGGGCGCGCGAACGTCCGGCCACTTTTTCTCTTTCTCTTTCTTTCTCTCGCTTTCGTGGGGTCCAGAGGCAGCATCGGAAGCCCCTACGCCGGAGGCCTCAACTGTTTAAGAGAAAAAGAGTGAGACAGAGAAAAAAGGACGATGAGAAATAAAACGGAAGAAAGGAATGAGAGAACGAGAGAAAGAACGGATAGAGAATGGAAGAGGAACGCATGTTTTTAATTCACAAAATCTCATGCATCCTTTAATCCCCTTTATAAATGCACGTACAATAGCAGACTTTATGTCCAGCAGGAATGCAAATAAATTCATTAAAGTCACTGCATTAAATGCCTCTTGACCATATTCTTCCCACAACTAATTGCCGGAATTTCTATCCAATATAAACCTTTTTTTTTTTCTTTTTTTTTTTTTAATGACAGAGCAGAAAGGGTTATTACTATATTACGTTATCTTAGCGAGTCTTGTCTTCTGACAGATTAATTAGAATAAAAATAATTGGAAAACTTTTACAGAAGTTGGCTTTTCCCAAAATTTATTAAAAATTGATATGTTTTTAATGCAGATTACAAGAGACATTATTTTTATATGTATTTCGTGGCCGAGGGAATTTCATTTTCTCAGATTTATTGGTAAATCTAAGCGTCAATTAAAATTCAAATTAATTAACATTTCTTTCGGAAGGTGCATGAGATTTTCAAAAGTTATGAGAATCTCAGACGTTTTTTATGACAAAGTTACGAGAAATTATAATTATACTAAATCGACTTTTTAACCGTTACTTTCTAGATGATTAATTATGGAAATTTATTTCATGTTAATTAGAAGAAATAATAAAAAAATACGTTAATTATATCGAGTAGCTATTTTATGACATCGAACAAAATATTGTTAATGAAAAAAGATTTGTTTTTTTTCTTCTCATTTTTATTAACGAATGATCGTTATACTTTCTTTAGACCGATTCTTTATACGACTGATCTCGTGGCAAAAAGTTTTTTTGGCGAAGGTGCTTAGAAAGGATTTGTTATACGGCCCTGAAACGAGACGTAGGAGATCCGGCAGAGAGGTGGACTCAGCTGGACCTTAGGTGGCTGCTGGACCAGCCGAGATATATCCTCGGCTGCTGCTGCTGTTCTTTGCTCTTTCTTCTCTCTCTCTCTCTCTCTTTCTCTCTCTTACTCCCTCTCGGCCTCCCGATCTATCTCGTTTCTTTTTTTTTCCTCTCTCTCTCTCTCCTTCTTTCTGGATAGCCTGCAATGTTGCCAGATGCACTCCTGGCGACCAATCTCTTGCTCTCCAACGTCGGAGCACAGCAAAGCAACAGCAGCAACCCGCGGTACACCTCTTTTTTGCTTTGTTCAACTTCTTTCTCCTCTTCTTCTTCTTCTTCTTCTTCTGCTCCTTCTTCTTCTTCTTTTTCTTGCTTATTCTACAAACCTCAAGTCTGAGCAATCCAGCTTCTGATCTCCCGGTAAACTAAAACCTAGAAATTCTTACTTTTCCACCTCGCGAATCGACACTCACCAATGTTCTCAATGCCAAATTGTCAGATTTGTTTTTATTTTAATTTTTTTATCGTCATCAGTTTACATGCGGATCTACATGTCTATCAATTAATCTTCGTGAAAAATGATCGCCTGGGAATATTAACATTTTTACTAATGTATTTTTATAAAATCAATCAAAATCTTCCGTTTTAATAATTAATTCACGATTTTCTTCATTGTTCCAATATTTGGGAACTCATTATTTTTCTTATTCATCTCGCAATTTATCAATAATCATTGCACTTACGATCAAAACAATGTCATCTTCGATTAACTTAACAATATTTTTCACGTTAATTAAAATCATCAGAATTAAGAACTGCTATGGGAAAACAGCAAACAGTGACTCTACATTCTACTTTTCTTTTTCTTTTTCAAATAAAAAAAATAAACAACATAAAGTGACATTTAGTTTCCGAAACGATGAACATTTAACGGATTTTCCGATAAAATTTTCGTGAGAGACTTTGCAATATTTCTCCTTAAAATCAACGTTTATGAGATTTTCGTCAGAGAGAGAAGGAGAGAGTGAGAGGATATTTCGCAAAAGCCTTTTATGCCAGTTTTCGTTACTCAACCCTTCTTCATCGAATATATAAAGATATATCGACCTGTATATTAATGTTTATATATACATATATATGCTTATATACATAAAGAGTTTGAAATCCTTTCGCTACACAGAAGAGCTCTTCGGCAGAGAGCCGGCGGTCAATCTAATCGGGGAGTAATAACCCGTTCCTCTCTCGACGGTCCGAAGAGCTCGAGTCTCCTTCTCGTCGCTTTTATATCGGTACATGAATAAACATATATATATACATATATATATATATAAAACTTGTGTATAGAGATCGTGATAGGATGACGTATAGCACTGAATATTCCTGTATAGCCATTTTTCATGCTTCATGAAGCGATCCATTTTCCTTTTTGATTAATTATGCAAAAATTCCACTTTTATTGTATTTCATTTTATTTTTTGTCCTCTACTTTGTATGCTCGACATTTTTCAACTTCGAAAAAAAGGAAATAAAATATATATCTATATAAAGATTGTCGGACTTGACAGGTGTGTTAAGGGTTTATGTCTGATTAGAATTTAAAAACAGCTTTCAAAAAACATAAAACACGACGACGATTATTTTTCAATACAAAATATGTTTAAATCAGGCAGGATTGACAATTTTATTGAAATATTTGCAACTTTAGGATTTGTATAGTGTTTTATTGATTGATTGTTTCATGTACCGATTTGTTTTTGTTGATGTTGTTGTTGTTGCTTGACCTCATCGTCGAATAATGAAGACATTTTTCCTATTTTCAATAAGGAATTGTTAAAAAAATGATGCAAGAGTTTATTTGGATGTCGTTCACTCTTCTTTTTCTCTCGCGTGTTAATATTAATCACGTGTGCACGTTTTTTTCCTCCACATTCACTCTCTTTTCTCGTTCTTTCTCTTTTCTTTATTTATTTCGTTCTTTCATTCGCGGTTATATACTCTTTGTTGCGACTCTGACAATGCGCATTTATTTATCCTATACGCACCACCTTAACCGGTTACGTTTCCCCCGCCTCTCTCTTTCTCTCTTTCTCTTACTCTTCTTTTTCTCTTTCTTTCTTTACTCTTGGTCTTTATCCTTTGCTCTCGTTCTCCTCCGGCCAGGACAACTCTCACGAGCCATGAAACGACGGGAACGAGCATGTGCACGAGGAACAGAAGAGTTTATACGGGAGTCCTGTGGATGATAGCCCGGAGGACTCTCTTGTGGTTCTTGGGGGCGAGTCTTTTGCCTCTTTTCTCTCTTTCTCTGTTTCTTTCTCCTCTCTCTCTCTCTCTTTCTCTTTCTTTCTTTCTTGCTTTCTATTTCCCTCTATTTCTCTCTCCTTCCTTTCTTTCTTTTTTCTTTTCCTTTCTCTCTGCTTCATCCTCGAGACCATCGTCCCAGAGTTTAGTTCGGCTCGATGATGCTCGTCCAGTTGGAAAGAAACGACGATGAGCTGCCTTGCCGTTCAGGCTGCTGGAACAGTGGCCGTATCAAATCCTTTTGAGCTCCTGTCCAACAAGTTCGATCTTTATACACGAGTAAATGCACTACAAACACTTATTTTAAGCCTTATTTTCTTATGATTAACTTTGTATCGTTGGAATGCAACTTAGTTTATTTTTTCAACATTTTGTCAATAAACAATCTACTCTCTTACTTGCCAACGGAGTTTAGTGGTTAAAAGAAACTCCAAACTTGAAATAAATAGTGCATTTATTTCGTTTTAATGAAACCAAGAATAATTCGACATTTTAGACATTTAAAAAAATCCATTATTACGCTCTGAATTTTTTTATTGACACATAATAGTATCACTGCGGGCTGAAATGAATTCAACAAAATGTCAATACTGATTTACGCTTTTCAGCTGATTTGCCAGTAAAATTAATTAACTTGCAAATCGGTTCTCCTTACTTCCTTGACTCGAGCTCTCATTTTTTTTTCTTCTCGGTTTATTATAACTCTATTTTTTTCATTTTTTTTTTTTTTTCAATTTTAATCACTCTATACTCTCCATGATAACCGGTTACGCCGAGCGTCTTACGGGGACTTTACAAGTTTACGCTTTAACAGGTAGGATAAGTAAATATAAATCTGTATACATATTAATCTACATACGTTTAAATATCAAAAGATTGTTTAATCGCGAAACATTGAATCTTACGTAACGATAATTTATTTTCCATTCTATGAGTCTAACAATTGAGCTTTAGGGCAAGAAAAAGAATCATTTAAAATTGAAATAAACGGTGAGACAAGGAAAAGAGAAACAAAATTTTGCTAGTCTCTGACTTGACTTCGCAGGAGACTGTTTTTCGTGAGACTCCGAGTTTTTTTAAGGTGTCAAGTATATTTATATTGCAAGAAAAATAAGTAAGAAAAAAAGGTGAAAAAGTGGTGAAGAAGGGATGAGAAATATCGCTACGTCTTTTAGGGTAAAACGATCCTTCTCATTAACCTTCTCCGTGCATTTAAACGCCTCTTTCTTTTCTCTCTCTCGTTCTCCTTCACTGTCTCTATCTCTCTTCGTTGTGTATATACGCCATATAATATATCCGTATAATAAAATAAAGTGAGCATCTTGCAATTTCCAGATTCTTTTTAATCCTCTGCACTCAAATGGATAAGATCCAACATATTTTTCTTATTTTTTTGTATTTTTTCTTTTGTTTTTGTATTTCTTCTTTTTGAGTTCTTTTTTTTTTTTTTACTCTTTCGTGTCGCGAGCCTCTCGTTATTTGCGCGTGTGTATAAACGACATTCTTGCAGAATATCTCACGTGCGAGAGGTAGAGACAAAAAGGAAGAATTTACGTAGCGATCGCAAGCCAAGGAACCGAGGGAAGTGAACAAATTAAAAGAGCACGAAAGATTCTGTTGGAGTGGCCGAGACCGCCTCACCACAAAATTATTTCGATATCCTTTGGGTACAAACGTTTGCCTGATATGTTTACGTTAGGAGATTTTTTTTTTTTATTAACGAATGAACTTTGATAATTAATTGATAAATTTATTAATGTCATAAAATGTTTATATTCGAAGAATATTATATTTCGTAGAGAATTCAATTGATGATGAAAATTTGATATTATTCTATTTTTTTATGGTAATTATTTGAAAAATCAATAGTGCGAATAACCATTTGCTAAAAATCGACAATTCTGCGGCTGATGAAAAGTATCCAGACGAGATTTTTTTTTCGTATCAGACATGTGAGCCAGCCGGTCATCATATTTCACTAACAGGTGGTCAAGACCACTTCACACTTTGAGGAAAGACGATAAGATAAAAAAAGGATGAGGAAGAAAGGGATAAAGAGAGAACAAGAGAAACAAAGGGTTGAAAAAATGACTAGGCTTCAGCAAGGCTTTTGAGCGAGAGCATCGATTGTTTATTTTCTATTTTAATTTTCGTGAGAAATTTACATTAAAATACAACCCAATGACAAACAACAAAAATAACAATAAATTATTATTTTCGTCTCTGAAACTTTTTCTAGTTGATTGCTTGAAAACAAATTTAATAAACTGTGACATATGTTGAAAAATATCGGCCAAATAAGACCCTCGGTCATACTCACACGTGATAACATAGTGAGATCTTGTGCAACGACCGAACGTCATACTGGTCGGTTCATTCGCTCTGTCCATGGTGAGTCAGACGTTTTGGAATTTTTGAAGCACACTCAAGTTCTCCGGGAGCTAAACATACATAGACATTGTATTATGTATTTTATATTGCTTGGATCTCGACGTTCGGGGTTCTATTTTATACCAATTAACGTTCTACCGGTGCTGGACCATCTGCTTTAATCCTAATTTTTACATAGATGTGTAAATGTGAAAATATATATTTATATTATGTATTAATGTAAACTTATGTGTATGGATCAAAATTCTATTCTCGTTCGTGCTTTCTGAGGACACACTACGATGGATTGCAGTCCTGTTTGAGGGACCAAGAGATTTTATCGGAACGTTGCTTTTCTTTGTCTTTTAGTTCGATCAAAATATGAAGGAAATTTGAAAGGAAAATTATAATTTAATTGATCAGATTAATTGTTGGAGACACTCGTATTGTGTTGATTCTTATCTGACGTCTTACTCTCTGGAAACCAAATTTTTTTTGTTCTCGTTGCCCGTGGGCCACGATTCAAGATCCGAGTTTCATTTAATTCAAAAGTTTCGAGCGAAAGTTGTAATGATCCTTGTTTGATTTCTGCCACGTAAGAAGTACGGATGTGTAAGAATCGATAGAAATCGATATGCCGATTGCCGCAAAAGGAACGTATCAGAGACGATCTTTTTTCTTTTTTTTTTTTTGATAGAGTCTCTGGAGCTCTTCTCGACGAGGACGATGAGAACTCTCGCTCCGCGGGGCGTTATAGGCGCGAGGACGAGTTTGTTCCGTGGTCGAGGTCGCTAGCCTGGCTCTCTATAAAATAAAAAGAGAGAGAAATCTCCGTGGAGTTAATACACAGTGTCCCAAAAGTCAGACACAGATTTGCGGTATCCGTAGATCACGAAATTCTGAAGATAAAAGTTCTTTGCCATTTTTCTCTGCGCCTCTTCGATCAGGAGATAAATTTACCTCGAGCTTATTTGACGTCACTTAAAGGCCACACCCCGGCGTTTCTTCTACTCTTGGCTTCTTCGCAATGCTCCGCATTGGCTCATTACTTATTGCTTTATATATCGTGAACGGTAGGTTGTAGAGAAAAAATGTTGAGGACTTTTCTCTTCGGGATTTCACGATCTACTTACTCTGTCAATATTGAGGTGTTGATTCGTGGACACTCGGTATACAAACAGCGAGAAGACTCGACCGATTGGTTATGGCTTGGCCTCACGGAATATCGTTTCCCAAGGCGAGAGACGAAGAAAACCAACGGGTAGACCTCCTCATTCCCTTCTTTCTCTCCTTCACGCACTATCCTCGTCTTTTACTCTCTTTCAGGAGCTCATACCGTAGAACACTAGAGACTTATCCTTCTGTGCTGGTCCTTTCCACCTCTCAGCAGGCTCCGCACATTACGTTTAACGTATCTTTCGTATATTCGTTAATCCTATGGGTACGATGAACCTCTCAAGACGAAACCAACAAAAATCGTAGCCTTCTATAATCGATTTTCATAAATTACGAAAAATCTTCTTTTCTCATTTTTCATTAAGTTATTATTCTAGAAATTTTTAAAAACTCGGAAATCTATATTTATTTTTTCTTTTTATTTCTTAATTCAACGCCCGCGATTGAAAATCCATTCGAATGTTCGTCTCGCCACAATTTGAACTCCATATTTTCCTCATTTCTCTCTTTTTTTGATTTTTTGGAAGCTTCAGCAGCCTCAGAGAACATACATCACTGTGAAAGTTCAAGGAGAGAAATTCTCGTGGCGCTTATATCACGCACGAGCGTGCCTAAGATATAAGAGCGGCAAAAAAAAAAAAACGAGAGGAAAAAGTCCGATTGCAATCATGATTTTTCATTTCGTTAAAGATGCGTTTTTTCAGTCGTCGCTATAATTTTTTGTTTCTTTCTTTTTTTCCGGTCGCGCCACAGGAACTCGTCTCGAGGCTCGTACCGTTCTTTTCATTTATTCTCTTTCTACCATTTGTTTCTTGCCTTGTTTTTCTTTTTGTTTTCGGATTTATTTATTTTATTGCGTTCTTCGAGACTCGCTATGTTAAAGGCCCTTTCTCTTGTGCCTTGCGACTAATGGCGGAATAAGTACGGTAGTCGCACGCGTCATTTACGACCTCTGCTCTCACGTGGATGATGATCATCATGACGATTGCACATATACATATATATATTTGATATCTCTTCATCCTTATGCCAAGAGAGTCCTCTGCATGTACTCGCTTTTATATATTGCTTTCCCCGTGTTATATGACTCAACATTAAGGTCGCATTTATAACGTCCAATGGACCATTCTCCTCCACTGCAATTCGCATTCAACGAGCCAAATGACGTGCACTTGAACTTTCGTTGCAAAAAACTCTGCATGGTCAATCGGTGAATCCCTTTTTTTTTCCCTTAATGTCATAAGAAAAATAAAATTACAGATGCAGGAAAAAAAAATATTTATTGGGGAACCATGAAAAATGATTGACACATTCATTCGAGAAATTGTCATTCAATTCTGAATGTTTTTTTTTATAGAGCTCATCAAGGACAAGGCTTGATTCGTGGGTTTGTTTTTGGGCAAAAAATGGATAAATTCGAATTTGGTTCTTGTGCAGAAAATTCTATTCATCGGTTTTAGTGTTTTTGGGTGAAAATCTCTATGAAATTGATGGGAAAATGATTAAAGCTCTTTTGTTAAATGTTTTTTACGAATATTGAATGTTCGGGCTATTGAAAATATAGCCATGGGAAAGCGAGCCAAGTTTTGACTACACGCCAGACAATTTCGATGCAATATAGCCTTTCGTGGTCACCCTCATATGCCACGAGCAGGAAAATGGATACATTTATATAGATATATACATAATGGATATTATATTCGCGTCTATACACTCCGATTGTCATGCACAGAAGGCAAAGAGGCATACGCTCGTTGCACAATGATGTTATCGACCAGGATGAAACGTGGCGTATATAGAACGGAGGAATAAAAAAATAGTTTAAAAAAATGAGAGAAAGAGAGACTGAGAGAGCTCAAGTGGTGGTCGATTGAGGCGAATTCTGATTGGGTGAATTTATACATGTAACGTCATATGTAAATGGTCGTAAATGAAATCATATCTCATTACATCATATCATTCTCAAGCTTCTTATTGTGTGGCAAATCCTTTTATTCGATGGTACCCCACAATATGTTTCCGAAGCTATGAGATTACCTTTTTTTTTTTTTTTCGTACCATACAATATAATACGAACTCTCATAATTTATTTACACGTGTATAAAAAACTCTTCGTGAGAGAAATCAAATATCTCACACTATATTGATAATTTTTTATTTCTTCATTTTTTCCTTCATATTTTTATGATTTCGATCCTACTCCAAGTCTTTTAGTTTATTATTTAATAACCTTGAGCACCCTGAGGGGAAAATGGAAGCGGGATTTTTTTTTTTGTTTCGAGTTTTATTCAACCCTTTGAGCCATGTCAGGACAAACGTTGTCCCATCTTTTGTGATTTTACTCTCGCCGCATCAGATTTTTCCATTCGTTTATTATAGTCCGTAGGGCATTGATAAATAAACAAAAACACATGTACATTCGTTGTTTGTTAATTGCATGAATATCATAGATAAACAAATAACCCAAATTCGTACTCTTCCATGAAAAAATGCATTTACTGATCTACTTTATAAATCGCGATGGCAGTTTTTTTTCTCAATCTCCATACATTCCCAAGAACTGTTCTGAATTTTTTCAAAATTTTTCAGTTGGTAGTTTTTGCTTAAAAAAAATAAGGATACCATCGTTTTTGTACTAGATCCAAATTAACAATAGCATCGACTTGAAGCTTTGATTTATTTTCGATTTTTTTGCTGAGATTCGTCATCAGCGACTGTAGAAACCTATGCTCTCAAGTCAATCGTATACCTCAATGAGTTAAAATGTAGAATATTTTTGCATTTATTGATTTATTGATTTATTTATTTATTTCGGGTATATATGTTATATATATATGGTCGAAATTATTTTATGTAATGATATGCCCTACTTATGTTATGTATATGTCTGTGCAAAGTGGACACCGTTGTGGGGGGGCCCCTATTTTAATGGGGCCACTCGACCATCTTGGTACCCTCGAGAATTTTGAGTTGGTGCAATTACATTTTCATGCTGGTAGCACGATATATATGGAGGTATACATTTATGTAGATTACACGAATGAAATGTTCTCGGCACTCTTTTGGTGCTTGGCACACGTGCCCCTTTTTTAAGGCCCATACAAACTTGATATATATACATATATATATATTTAAAGGAATATATTTGCTTGCCAATCTCCATTTGACGATTACGTTTGAACAGACATTTTTTCTTTGTTTTTTTTTTTCTCTTTTAATTTAAATTCACAATTGCCAGTACGTTTAGAGAAGAATAAACACAAAGAAATATTGGAAAGAAAATGTTGAATAACGAGTTGAAGTAGCACGCAAAAACTCAACACGATTAACTCGATAATTGATCCTATGCAATCGAAAAAAGTAAGTTCTGTGCTTGTGCTTGTATTAATTTTTTTTTTTTCTTCTTTCGTGAAGTGCATACTTCGAGATTGTAATTATAATCGTTGTTACCGAAGAGAAACTCATACGAGTTCAATTTATATTTCTCAATCCTTCATCCATTATTCGTTGCGCAAGAAATAAACGAAATTATGATGATGATTATTTAATTATCTCGCGGGGAAGACAAGTGAAAAAGAAATGAAAAGAATTCACTACTCGTTACAAGCGAAAGTTCGTTTACTCCTCGTTTATCGTTGCAATTTACATGCAAATATTGGCAAATTAGAGTATTTTCACAAGGTAAATGGATTTTATTGAAATAACAATGAATTTTTATTCACATAAAGATTCAAGAAGTATTTACAAGAAATTTGCAGGCATCGTTAAAATAAAAGTAATTGTGAGCAATGACTGATGCTCAACGAAAGCTTGAACAATGATTTTTAATTTACCAATTACAAATCGTTACTACTAAAATTAACTTTTATAACATTCTTCTCAATCAATTGTTTTTTGAAGTTTATAAATTTATAAGAGTTTACACATGTATATAAAAGTTTGAACATCGCCATTATTACGTAAACGTCAAGTCCATGGATTTCTTTGGAATGACAATAAATTTTTATTGACGAAAAAATATAACATATATCAATAAAATATACAGGAAATTTGTAGATTAAAAGCTTCAACAATGATTTTGAATTGACCAATTACCAAATGAACTTTTATTACATTTTTATTAATTAATTGATAATTAAAGCTTGCAAATTCATAAGAGTTTATATATACATATATGCATATGAGAGCTTGTACATTGTGCATGCTACGTAAACGTCAAGTCCACGTATATGCTCGTACTCAACGCTGTTAAGCTATGCTAATAGAATGGACCGAGGATGCTCGAGGATAGTAGTCTGTGTTGCCCCATAAGTTTATCATATACACACGGCAGAAGAAACCCCGAGGTGCCTGTCCACGCGCGCATATTTTCTTACTCTCATCTTCACCTTTTATCCTGCTAGACACTTTATACGAGACCAGATAGACACGTGATTAAGCTTAATGCGTATACATTCTGTCATAAGAACGTGTTACACCGATAAATTTATCCACCACCCTGAGTTCAATCGAAAAATCGATTTTCTGCACAATTTTTTCCTTTGAAAGTCATTCAAGTTGCTTTTTTTTTCAAATTTGATTCGAAAAAAATCCAAGTTATTGCCATTCGGTATCAAAAAATTGGGGCTGACGTAACGTGCTTTGCTTATATGCCCAAAAAGCATGGCTCTCCGTGGAAGGAATGTACCTCAACATAATTAAATGATGAATTGAATAATTCATAGGAATAATGAATGAGGCTTGAAAAATGAAAGATGTGAAGCATTCATTATTCACCGAAATTTCTAATCGATTCTACACGTGATCATCAATTACAACTTAATTGATTGGGAGGGGAACTAGAAAATCTTAACAAACTCAAATTTCAATCGCATTTCTTTTCTATATATACACAGAAGACGATACACGTGGATAAAATTATTTTTGACGATTCTCGTAACAAAGTTCTATCGTTTTGAGAGAAGTTCTCACTCGTGACAAATGATAAATATATACATATGAAAGAGTACGTGTATCGTTCGCCCCCCCATTGAGTTATCCGCGGCAAAGCACACACCGGTTATAAAGTATTGGGAGTCGGTTGAGCGTGCACGAGGGTTCGATGAATGATTTATGAAACGGTATCGCGCCCTTTTTATCGCCGACTAGAGATTGTTAAGCTGGCGGGGGCAAAAGATACCCTGCGGCTAAGAAACAACCATATCTATATATTCATAGGGCTTTGTATATATACAACACTCGATCTCTGGCTCTTTGCTAATGCTTTGGTTGGCCAGCCTGTGGCCAGAGGATGTGAGCCATTCCGAGTAATTGCATGGCCCCAGAGAATGGAAAGACAAAAGAAAACACAAAACAATATGTTGGCATATCTATATGTTCTAAGGATAATAGATAGGAACAACGATCCCATAGACTGTACGAAATACAGACTAGATATGGATATATACACATTGTTGAACTAGAATATAACACAAACATGTTATTTGAGGGACTTTTTACTGGTAACGAGCATGAAAATTGTCGATTTTCATAATTTTTTTTTTTAATCAATTAAATCCGATCAATCAATCAATTTTTTTATTCGGTAATTCAAATAAATCATGTCGTATACGACGCATTTCTAAAAATGTTTTGCTTTTGATTTTTTTGGAACATTTCTCGAGACTCCAAGTCTTGTTCTAATCTTACAAAAAATCCTGAATCGAGGATTGAGGTTCAAATCAAATTTCCCGATCAATTTACCGATTTGCCTTGAAAGTGTCGTTATGGGCATCGTTACATAATAAACCCGAAGTAAATTTTCTTGAGGAAGGTTTGAGCCTTAATTTGAAAGAAGAAAAAACCCGATCGGACGAACTGGAGTCAATTTATTAATCGACAAAGACGTGTCCTTTAATAAGTTTGGAAAATGATGATGAGTGGAGCATTGACACGCATTGGGAATGAAAAATATTCGAGTTTGTTGTTGTTTGTTGTTCACATGAATTTCCGTGGAAATGGCATAGTTGCGGAACAATATGTAAAATAACCGTAAATGACTATTTCGAAATCGTGATTTCGGAAATCAACGAGTCACGTTTTAAACCCAAGTCATGTTTTAGAAGTAAGACAAATGTGTCTATTGAGTCAACTTGGATGCAAATGATGTGACAAGCCCTAGTTTTTTAGAGTTGCAATGTCTTGATAGTTGACGTTTGGTCACTGATCGAGTTTAAAACGAGCTATGAGACTCGTAATTTGCTTGAAAGTGGATTGTAGTAGATTTATATTTGCTTGGATTACTAATCGAGGCAAATCGTGACTTGAATATTTTGGTAACCGTGATATTGGTCTTTGACGTTCGTTTAGTAGGGCATTTTATATCGTCAATGAAATTTTATTATTTTCAAGTAGAAAAAAAAAGCACGAACCAATTTCATGTTCAATAATCTTTAAAAAAACACATTTTTAAATATTTTTATCTATTCATAGGTACCACAGATCTCTCTTTAATTATTGGCGAATGATTTCACGAGGAATACCTTTTGTATATTTTTTTCTTTATAAACCACTCTATAAATATACACATAGATTTTTATATCAATATAACTATAAATAGATATGGTCAAAGTTGTAGGAGAGAACATACACATAAAGCTCCACAGGAAAATGCTGTATTCGCTTGTGTGGGAATTGAAAATAATAGGGTTGGCAACAGCAGCTACAAATATATAGACATATAAGCTCATACCTTCGGTGAGATTTCTCCTTCTCCTTTTATCTTTTTCCACCATAAGCCCTCGATCCTCTCAATAGTGGCTCTCGATCTCTCGTCGACGCCTCTTATAACCGTATAGCGCCCCCTTCAATTGCCCCAGACCAGTTAGTACATCAGGGTCGCGTGCAGGCGTACATACCTTATTATAAACCTGAGAGGGAATCTTATATCTCTACCATATACACCAGTATATATGTACGTAGACTCTGATAATCCAATCTCACTTATTATGAAAATATGAAACATCCTTGTCGAACATAGTATACGAGAAATTTCTAAATATAAAAAAACTTTGCTATCGAATATAAGTTGCCTTTTTAATATGAGGCTCAACAACGACAAGCTGACGAAATAAATAACCGATTAAAATTCCCGATCAAAAGAAGATCGAATAAAAAATCGTCCAAGTGTTTATTCCTTACATTGAATAATCGATGGAATAAAATTTTTCACCCGAACAACATCCTCGGATTTGGAAAATCTTTATCCTTGGAACTAAAATATACTGACGTCTATTTTTTTTTGGTTTTTTTTTTTTTTTTAAGAGATTTTTTGTTGAATGAAAAAAATCGTTCAAACGGAGAAAAGTGGTTCGTGGCGATTCGTATAAATAAATTCAACGGAATCTCATATATTCGACTGGCTTATACCGTTCGTGATATTTTTCATATAAATATAGATGTGTCCTGTTCCTTGATACATATTCGAGGATCATGGCCTCAGCTGAAACACGAGCCAACGACGAAATGGCTCTTTCGAGAGTCGTACTATGTACCATTAGGCTTCTATATATATTTGTACTTGTAGATCATGTTTTATACAAACAGTAGTACACGAGAGCACAAGGTTTATATTCGCACGACGAAACTGACCGACTTATCGTAAAATCCTGATCGTTCAATCCTACATCGAGAACCTTACGTTCCGGTCAGTTTCATCGAATCTGGTGATCACGTTTATTCAACTTGACGGGTTGGGGGAGACAGAAAAGCGCTTTCGCGATTATCGTAACTCGAAACTGTACAGAATCACGTACGTCCTCGTCCTAGGAGTCACGGAAGCGCGAGACCTATTCTAATATTCCTCCCTTTCTCTGCCTATTTTTATCGACGTGCATATATGTGTTTGTGTGTACAATACAAGTCAAAAGTTTGCGAACATTGTTGTTCAGAATGTTCCGCTTTTATACTTTGAGCAGCTCTCGCAGGCTTATGCATCGATTTCGTCTATAAATAAAACAGGTGGAATTAATAAAAATCAAAGAAATATCAAGTTTTTATTTTTATTTTGTTTTGGTGCAAAAACTTTTTTTTACGAATTTTAGTAAAAACGTGAAAACTTCCAAACGGTAGTGTACACATGTATAAATAAATCTACTGTATTTTCCATCTGGATTGTAACGACACATGTGCGTGATGCACGATCGTTGTTGACCCTGATGTGCGATCGAAGCAAAAGGCTTAGAATCCGTTGTTTCAATCGAGAAAGCCTCTTCAGGAAAAGCCCCGATTGTAACTCTTTGCTAGAAACCACCCCGAAGCGAGCGCTTCCGTTAAACGAAAATGAAGATCAATGCGATTGCGAACAATCGTGCATTCATATCGAGTTACTATAGTCTTTCATTCACGGATGTACTGTCTTATTTGGGTCTTTGATTAGTTTCTTTTACATCTTGGTTGTTGTTTCAAAATTGCTTCAAAAGTCATATCCCAAACCAGTAACAGAAAGAATATCGAATGCTGAGAGAAAAAGTCTTTGGACGTTTTACTCTCAGATGAATCGTTAACGAAATATTGAGCAATGAGTAGTAGCCAATTCGAAGGCATGTTGATTAAGAAGTGGGTGGAGCAAGAGCACCGGATCGGCTGCTATTGATTTATCAAGAAATCTTTCATCAAGCGGGCATTGTCGAAAAAAGTGTGTAAAGACTTTTTCCTCCAGAATTTAGTGATCTGTTTACTCTCCAACTTTGAAGCTTCACGCTTAAGGTAGTGTCACGAAAGTTGCGTTAATCGAACCTCCACTGTATCTCTTTATTCTTCTTAAGAGCGTGTAAACTTACAGGTGAATGGAATATAATTCATCCTCGTACGCGTCTTCCTTCATTATCTTATTCGTCATCTGTTGCGCACTTTATTTCGGTCCCTTTAAATTTGTGCACGACACACACACACGCTTGAGGAAATACCAAATGTTCGAGTTCTCGTACCTCTTTCTCCCTTCTCTCTCTTTTTTAACGCTGCAGTACATGATACACATGTGTGCAGGGAGCACGTGCGCGAGTTGCAGTCACGAGAGGCCACTTTTCTCGAAATAATAATGGCGCACATACGTGGTAGAAATTTGTATGTGTGCGTTGCCAGGGCATACATTCTTTCCTCTCCTGGCTTGTCTCTCGTCTTCGGATTTACCCTCGTGGCCCGGCATGGGGCCGTTTTTCTCTCTCCCCAATTTCTCCATCTTTCTGTACATTTACATATGTATAATAATCTATACGTGCATAATGATATATATATATATATATATATGTAGATGTAACATTAACGCCCTTTCCAACTCCTGGCTTGAGTTATGATCGAATAAATCTGCCTAATCGAGAAAAAGAAAGAGGCCGTTTCCCCTTTCCTTTTTTCCCCCTCATTTACTCGTTCTCCATCTACCGAGAAACTCGAACTTGTAAATAGAAAAAAGACCCTTAAATTTTACATGAACTCACCGAATGATCCATCGTTCACGTGCGGTTCTGTTGCCCACAGTCTGTGCCAGAAATCTACTCTCAACTCTCCCACATATCTCGAGTATCCACATATATGCAAGAAGGAGATATCCGCCGAATGTGCAACGGAACAAGATTCACGATCTGATCCATGCAGCATCCGTTTTACGTCCACCGACACCCTTTTTCCTTTCCCTCGTCGTCTAAATAAAGGATGGTTGCTGTTTTAGGATATTTTTTCGTGTTCTAGAAATCCTCTCAATCCCTCGTTTCACTTTGCTTCCCGTTTTCAAACATTTATTTCTGATCCCTCTACCAATGTTTTTTTTTCTTTTTTCCATATGGACTAATTTACCCAAAGGTTGAATCAGGAAGCGGGTTTCAATTAAATTTAGTGAAAGCTTATGAAACTATTCGATGATTATGTTAATAAATGACGAAAGTTTTTCTAACATTCATCTTTCATTGTAGGTTTCCATTTCTATTTTTTTTTTTAATCGTCTTCAGGGAACTTAACAGAATCGCCAATCCCTTGATCGATCTACCGCCGCTCTTTCCGGCGTCGCTCACAGAATTCTGTACGATGTAATCTTTCTTTTTGAAACAAAGATGTATATGTATAGGGACTCTAAGAAATACATTCTTGTAATTATGTATATGTATATTTGCGTGTACGGTACCCTTCGGTACAGGAAAGACCGCGTATCGTGCCCCAAGACGTGGGAGTTGACCAGAACGGGCGTGATCCTCATAGGACTGACCAGACCAAGCGTACACGCTCCTCCACACTGACATATTTCTTTATGTACAAAACTTACTAATGTATACTGCACAGGTATATGTTTTAGCCACTGATATACAGGTAATTTCAAGTAAAATTGAATACCTGTAATGTCTATTTAAACAAATTTCTTATTTTTCTTTTCTCAAAACTCGTATGCAGGCTAAGAGGCCACCAAAGTTGGATAGACTCATTTTTTGAGTATTTAATCAAAAAATTTGTCAATTTTCTATCATAGTATAAGTTTTGAAAGGTTTAAATTGATTAATTAGCAGAAAATATTCGGCAAAGGTATGGAAACGTGGTCCCCTTTGATTTTCACGTTACAAGAGATCGAAATCTTTGATATTATGGATTGAGGATCAAAGATTTTGAACATGGAATCACCCATGTAAGCATCGAGAGTTGCTCGGGACTAGTCATGGGTCAGTGAATCCCCGTTTCCTAGTCACGTATCTGAATATGCTGCGAGGTGTACCCCGTAGCAACGAAGCCAGGCTCGAGAACCTCTCGCGAAGACGTTGAATAGGACTGGGCTTTGGTGAACCCGTAGTCGGAGAGGGAAAGAGCAGTGGGGCTTTACGGACTCACATTTTTTCCTTCTCTCTCTCCCTCTTTTTTTTCTTTATTTTATTTTCATTTTCTTTCTTTCTTTCTTTCTCACAACTCCGATTCCTCGAGCTTGCACACGTCCCAGGGACAAGATTTACAGCGAGAAAATATATTGCTATGCGATGTGCCTTCGTATAATAAACTTCGCGAACGATATATAAACGTTGTGGCATCCCATTCGTGACAGTGAAAAATTTCGACCTCTTTCGCCAAATAAAAATCATATTAAACTAATTTCACCATAGAATTGTCTGTGTTCTCGAACTTTCATTGTTGTTACTTGTTATTAGCTTTATTTGCTTCATACGATATAATCATCATTTGTGAAAATTGTATTATTTCAAAAATTCATTATTTTATTCTCCGTTTAAACGATATTGATCCTCGTGAGAATTTATGACTTGTGACCCCTGCTCATACACCTGCTGAAAAGATACGAGCTAACAGGCACTCGTTGTTCAATTAAGTCCTATTCATGAGCACATCAGCAGCAAACATACTCGCACAATATTCGATCTATAAATTACTATGCATATCTCACTTTTTATTCCTCTCTTACAACTTGAATGGCTGGTGAGGGATATTAAAGAATGGCAACTTTAAAGATGTTACATTGTCAACTTACCTGACTCGAACTCAATGAAAGAGAACTTATGAAGCATTTGAGACTTTTATGAATTCAATCCCCCCCCCCTCCCCCCTTGGCTCTGCTGAAAATAAATACAACACACTTTTTTCAACCTAGTCGATTAAAGACTTATACATTGAATTCTTCGGTTCTTGGCTCATTGTACCTCGTGACAACCATCAAAATTTGACATGTGGTCTTTTCCACATATTCATCCGGACTCAACTACCGTAACCAAAGGTTCAAAGGCCTCAAGTTTTCTTTTCTTTTACTTAAAATCAATCGACATAAACGGATACATCAAATTTTTTATCGATAACAACATGTTCGAAGGAAAAACGATGTATTAAGGTTTTATGGAGCTTCATCGAGACGTTTAACTTCCCATTGAATTTACGGAACTTGTACATAAGCTGAAGGGTGCAGCTCGGGGGAAGCTTTTATTAGAGCGAAACGTCAATCGATCAGTCAACACCCTACGACTTGTTACATTTCCGAGAGTTCATCCAGAGCTTTCCAGCTGGCTTTTATGTTCCTATGAACATTCACGGTTTTACGATCTATTTCATTGAATTCACTCTGCTATTATCCTCGGGTTTGCCATCGTAGAGGGTTCCTACCCTCGAATAAGTTACGTTCCATCAACAATCCTTGTAATTGGTTTGACATACATCCTTTTCTCCATAATCCTGACTATCGGGGCTGCCATTTATCACGTGAAAATAAATAACAAATTGGCCTGTACTTTAGAATGTATTTGAAAAGAGAGCTCTAAACATTATTTCTACAAAAGGATTCATTCAACTGCAATAAACGTCTGATTTTAGGGCCTCGGAGCAGGTGGATTTCAAACTATCCAGAAGTTTGATGCAGACTCATGCAACAAAAGTTATTTTAACTCTTTTATGACTTTATTCAGGAATCCGACAAAAAAAAAAGAAGAAAATAAATGTTAGCAATTTGGAAGGTGGAGAAATAAGAAAATTTGAAAGAATTTTCATTGCATTCCAAGGATGTAAACTGCAATATCATAAACTATAAACTACCCTTGTAAAATCAGTGATAACTTTTTATTATTTCATTTTCGTCTTACCTGTTACCATATAACAAATAGTTTTACGTGCATAAACCATGCTTAGATATTATACCAGACGTGAATATGACTTTAAAACTGCACTCGCACGCACTCACATGTCGTCATCATAGCGTCTCGACTCACTGCGTTTCCTCAGCGGGCGCCACTCGGTCCCGGATCACCGAAGTACATAGCCACAGCACCAGGCTACCTTTTCCCTGTGTTTAAGGCCAATTATACGGAATAGCAGTAGCCGCGAGAGCTCGCAGTTTTATACCGAGTTGCGTTTCGATAAGCACGAAAGCGATGCGTATTAGTGGACATAATAGTATCCAAGTGCGCCTAGGCTTGTATGCAGATGATCCTCCGCGTCTTCAACACTCTCACGCTCGCCAATCTCGTTCTGGCGGATCTCTGCTCATGTATTTGTACGGAGAATGAATAAAAGATGAAAAAAAAAAAATAACAAAATATGACTGGACAGAAACATCCACATGCAATTGTACTCGATCACATATGCGAACCAGGGTAATCAACTTTTGCTGTCCGGGTACGCGCATATGCGTGAAGGTAAAAAGCTTCACTCGAAGAACACGATGTTGGGAAAATTGCTAAGAATATGGACGAAGGGACGTCACGAAAGTTTTACAATTATTTATTAGATAAATTTTATATTTTTATGAAAATTGACATTATTTAGCTGCGAACTTACAAAGCTGTTATTTAAAAACCAAGAAACTAGAGATAAATAAATGAGTTTATGACTTTTCGTCCAATCGCCAGGATCTTAATGTAAATATTCACATTCTGATGACAAGTTACACTTATTGAGGAACTTGGAGATTCAGGGCATCGGACCAAAATCCCTTCAGGCTCCCACAAATCCCAGCTTGTTTTCTGGATCACGTTTCACCAATAGAGTCTTCAAACAACGACGGATTATTGCCTCAGATCCTGGCTTCGTAACGCACCACTTTCATAGCCAAGGTCAAGTGGTTTTTCGAACATGAACTTCTCATATACGCCTCAACTCTTACGCATTTAACTTTCTCACATCCGACCGTTTTACCTTCCACTTGTGCCAAGTTGCCCTTGCCCTCTTTTCTTTCTCTATAGGTTCACTGCTAAATCCTCATCCTGCAAAACTCCCCTAATGACAGGAATTATGTTCCAAGTAACATATTTCCTTTTCTTTTGTTATTCTTCTTTTTTTCTTTTTTAATTTCTCTTTTTTTGCCTTTACTCCTCGTATGTTAATGCTGAAGTGTCCGGCGAGTTATTACAAAAACTAATGCAGGCATCAGAAGAAGAAAAACGGCGTGTAGTTCAACAGCTGTAAGCTTCTGATACCCTTGCGTGACGGACATCCACACCGGACGCGTTTCAGGCCAACTTTTCTTCCCTAAGTGTACTCCGCAATGCTGGATAACTCGTGCATACCTTCATCATTCCTCTATTCCTACCAGTCCCTCCTGTAGAAACAACATGCGCACTAAACTGCGTCGAAAGCTTTAATTCCATCGAAGGTTTTGTCCCTACCAGGGATCCCCGGTCCTTTGCTTTGAAACGAAACTTTTCTTTTTTTTTTCTCACACAACATACTCGGTACAGGATGCACATCGATGCACATGATCTTTGAGTTTGCATAGTTGGAATATTATTCGTACTTTTTTGATGATTCTAATGCGCTTGGAAAATCATGACAACCATTTTAGCAACAAATGAGATTTTTTTTCTCACTTGAGACAATACTCCGCCGCTTTGGTTCAATGAAAATTTCATTTTAAAAACAACTACTTGTTCTTTGTTGCATTCCAATGATTCTTCGATGCACTTATGTTTCTTATACTTTTTCGCTCAATACAAAAACGCGCAGTAAGTCCGAAAATTATATTGTACGACTCAATATAAATGACTGCGTACAACGGCACGCGTGTACAAGTGAATCATATATTTTTATACGACCATCAAAGAATACCAGAGAAAAAAAACTTGTCCCGTGCGTGACTACCGTACTGGAAACTCCGTTTTTTTTTTTTTTATATTCACTCATCATCCTTTTGAGATGAAGTATCAAGGATGGAAAGACTTCTGTGTTTGTCGGTTGTCGAGTGTTCATGCTCCCGGAACAAGTATTAAGGAGTAATTTGAACCACTGTTCGAAATTTTTCATTTTTCTTTCATTCATTCACCAGCGAAATTTCGATTCCAATGAAAAACTAAAAAAATCCATAAATTCAACAAACTTCATCGATCCCTATTTACATTCGACTCTAAAATGAATTTAAAAATCTAAATTCCTATACATCTCTACTGCAAAAATGTGTTTGGTCGTGTTAATTATTCTTGTTATTTTTTCAATTACATTAACAAAATGTTACGAAGAAGTTTTCAAAATATTGAGAAATAAAGATTTTGCAAAAATTCGCACTAACTTTATTGTACAAAAGACGTCGTTGCAGGGGAGATTTCTGTTGTTTCTAAGTCTAAATTCCTTAAGGACATTTGCGTGTGTCTATGTGTTTTTTCTTCTTCTTCATTCCGGATATAATAAAATATAGGAGCACGCGTGCATGCTTAAAAAGCATGCTGTGTTTATATACGCGTTACGTAGAGAGTGTTCTATATGTGAATACATAGGAACGAGGGGAACTCCGAGTGGTGGTCTTTTCTTACGGGGAGGAGACACGCACAGTGCGTATGCCGGATCTAACGAGCCATACTCGACGTAAATCTAACGTCCGCGATCTTTTCTCGTCTTATCGAAAAAAGGGTGCAAGTTGAAGATTTTTCGACTTGGCAGTTTGCGGAGCGAGCCTTTTTGTCTGTCACTTCTTCAAGTTACAAACACACTTACGTACGAACCCAAGTATTTGTGTCTAAATTTAAATAATGTATTTTAACTACTGCACTCCACGAGTGTATTTGTTTGTCTGTCTCGTGCCTTTCCACAAACTTTCGTACGCACATTATTGTATATACACTGAATTGCCACTTACCTCGTTGTTACACGTTGGCACCGAGTATCATCGACTTATGAAAACAGAAACACTGGATGAAAAGTCAAGAGGAATATCTTGGGTAAATTTTTGTTGTTGTTTTTTTTGAGGGTTTTGCTCTTCTTTATCTACTCATCTCTTTCACCCTTCAAGACGTGCTAGAAAATTAAGTTGGTTTCGTGCTTTTTTTAACATGAGGACGACTTTCTGTAAAGAAAAATTGATTATTATGGTCGGAATAATGAATTTTAAATGATTTCGAAGTAAATAATAACATAAATTAGTTAACAATGAATCATGAAAATTGATTAATATTTAATTTATTTGAAAAGTGCAGTTACTTGGCAAAAAATTGAGTTCGTGAATCATTGATATGTTTTATTATAGAAAACATCGAAAAGGGGAATTATTTAATGTGGAGAATTGCGATAAGTGAAAGAAAAAAGAAACGAGGAAGTAAATCATTGTCGAATATTCGACGAAATGGTAGAAAATTTTAAAAAATATAATAAAATTTCTACCATTGTTCAACACGACTTTCTAACGTGCGCATTAATTGCAGTTCATTTTCCAAAGTTGGCAGAACGGTTTTTATCTGTCGGGTATCGCGAATAAATATAAAAATAAAAATTCTTTCTTTCTTAATTTCGCGTTGGATTTCGTGTCGAAGGTGGTGCGTGTCGAGGAAGTTTATCGAGAAAGTCTGATGCTTTAATTAATGGATTATTGCGATACACGCTCAAGCCAAATTCGAAATTGCCCCGTACGTGTATAAACAACATTTGTAGTTGTTTAATTGTTAGAAAAAAAAAACAAACGAGACTCCGTATGTGATTTTCTTTCGAAAATACGCGAACGCGTTAGCGGCAAGTTATTGCATTAGTTTCGCCTCGTGGTTTTTCATAACCGAGGACAATCCCAATTAAACAGTTGAAAGTGGCGTAACTTTCGCTCGGGTATGCATATACATATATTTTTTTCCTCGAGGAACCAAATTGCACCGGAGCTCCAATTATTCAGCAAATGCATTCCGATAAGCATACACGAAATTCGCGGAGCGTGCTTTTTTCATAGTTATACAAGTAATTAAAATACTGCAATAGCCAGAAATACCAATTAATTTGATCCAGTCAAATGAAGATTTAGGTATGCGAAAATATCGTCCCATTTCTTTCAGTATCCAACTTGTTACAATATCGTGAAACGTTTTAACTTTATCGCGTACGTGTTTATAACTGAATTCGAAAAATTTCCTTATAAGGACAATTGTTTGAGACATCCATTAAAAATGCTACTAAATTGATGAAATTGAAAGCCGATGAAAATTTACAACAATTCTAATTACCTACGAATTTCTATGCCCGATATTTTGATTTTACCATTGATGAAATTAAAAAAAAAGTGCAAAAAAGAAAAAAAAATTAAAACAAATATACAAAATAGATGTCAAATAACAATCGAACGGTGAACCTGCCTTGTGCGTTATTTTTTTTCAATGCAAGTGCAAAAGATAGTATAATATCAGTGAAATTGATATGAAAATTGATGGGATTGATGGGAAAAAGCATTGATGGACAATTGATGGGAAAAAGCAATGAAATATAATAAATTTTTATTATTAGATGTGCTCGAATTAAAATAAAATAAAAATACAGAACAATGCATTGCAGACTTTTAATTCAATTTTTTTTCAATAATGCATAATTGCTTCTATTTTGCATTACTCGTTAATAGTGTAAATATTTATGTAATATTCACTTATTTATTTATTTATAAATTTATATATTTACATATGAATGAATAAGTGGACGAAACTACACGCACGTTTTATGGGTTAAATCTCATAATAAAACTAGATTTTATTAACATTGTATGTATATAATCGAAAGTTGGTGTATCGCGACCACAGAGAGTAAGATTTACTTATATGGGATTTGTGGGTGAGAACATGAGAAAAAAAATGACGAAAAGGGAGACTGAACGGCGCGATAAGATCGAAAGAGCTTTCGTTATATAAATATTTGATATATAAATACACTCTTGTATAAGTGTACAAGTGTGATGAATTGAATTACGAGACTCTACTCTCACCTCTTTCTTATCTATAAATATCTTTCATACGTAAAATGCTCTTATAAAATTATTTCTTTTGACTGTACATCTCGTATATATATTTTCACCTTCGATCTCTACACTCGTACCTTTTTACATGCTTTATAAATGCCCGCTCACAAATACCTGTACAAATATGAATGCTTTTCAACAAAGATGTATGAGTGAAAGCCACGAGAGACGAGAGATGAAAGGATGCTGCAAGACTGCCTATAAAACTACGTAACTGCAAATAGTAATACTAGCAAATATTCTTCAACTCTCGCACATAATTGTTTCACGACCTAGTTTCGCCGTTAACGATACTTTTATTTTTTATTTTCAAAAAAGTCTCTTGAAGTAATTTTAGCTCCAATTATTGATGAAATTACTTCAACTTTTTAATGATAACAATTAATATGCACTTTTTTTTATTTTTCATCAATTTTTCAATAAGAAAACTTGATATAAACATGAATTTGCACAAAAATGATCGATACTTTTACATTTTTTTTAGAAATTATTTTGAAATATTACATTTTTGGCAAATATTTTTCCGATCGAAAAGTCAAGATTTCTTGAACGCACAATGGTATTGTATACATTTTTGATAAAATGGTGAATGTGGTGCACTATCGAGAAATCTGAAGGCATTATCTTAGAGAAACCGCGACAGGTGGCTTATCCTCGATCTTAACCCTCAAATCGAGAGAACGAGGGAGGCAGATGGAGAACAACGAAGAACAAATCTTCGGAGAATTGAGTCTGGCCTCTCGCAATGTGGGTATGTTCCAAGTTTTGTAAAGAGGAAACGCTGTGAGCAGCGCCTTCGTGATGCTCTTGCGAGCTATGAAATGATGCTCTTCCGGTCGTCATATCGTCGTCCTCGTTGGACTCGCGATTCTTCTCCTCTTCCACGAAACGTTTTGTCCAGACCCTCACTCACACATACAAATGTATGTAACCATACGTATAACTTCTTTTATTTTTCGTACGAGCTATACGTAACATACTCTGCTCGTGTCCTCCTGGACGTTCGACAGTCGCGGCCTTGTGCGAAAACATCTGGCAAAAACGAGATGAGGAGGAAGAATGAGTTCAGAGTAAAAGGGTATGAGAAAGGAAAGGCCAAGAGAGAGCGAAGACATATACAAAGTGTATTAACTTCTCATTAAAGTGTCGATAATTTGTATTGTTCGAATTTTATTTCGAAAGACTTGAAAAAAAAAAAAAAAAAAAAAAAATGTCAATTTTAATTGATTTTCTTGAAGAAAAATTATTCTGGGAAAATTGAGACTTTAAAAAATATTTAGGAACGAAAAAAATGTCAACTTTCATTGAAATTTTTTTAAGAAAACCGAGACACTTAGACTTTTAGCAATGAGTTAATTGTTATGGGAAAATGGAGACGTTATATGCCAAATAAATTCGTCGATGATATCAATGACGTTTATAATTCTTATCTTCTTAAAATTTGTATCTCTTCTAATTTATAAAATGCACAGTTCATTGGGAATTGATTACGCAGCTTAATTTCGTGTTCGTATACGATACGCGTGAAATAAAAATTGAATAAAATGAAAGCGATTCGAAAGAAACATTGAACAAATAACGGAAAATAAAAAATGTTGTGAGAAATAGCAGTTAGTCCGAGGAAAGTATACCAGAGACCGGTCAGAGCATACGCCTACGCCTTTCTCGCGGATAATACGAGAGCAAACCATCTCTCTTCTCACTTCGTTTCTTTCTTTTGCTTTCTCTCTCTCTCTCTCTCCCTCTTTCTGTCTTTTTCTTTGGCACTCGCGACACTGCTGGCTACAAGAACTTATTTTCTGTTGCCTCTTAAAAGGTTCTCTCTTTCTCCTGCGATATATCGCACCTTGCCACCGGTGCACAAGTCTCTCGCTATTTCACACGCAAACGCGGACCAAGACGAGTTTCGTTTGCACACATTATGCTGCTGCGAGCGTAACGCTTTCTGTATGTACTAATCCTCTCCACCTACCTACTTGTCTCGCTCAACTATTTTTTACTTTTTTCTTTCTCTTCCACAATAATGAAACTTATTACTATTATTATTATTCATTTTTTTCAATAATTAAATGAGTAATCGTGATATATTTGATTATCCAGTTTGGAGTTTTTCATTTTCTTTATTAATGAGTACATAGAGAAACACATGATAAAGTTTTTTGGAAAAAATCAAAAACATTGACCGATTAGTTCTGGAGATACAACGATAAAAAGTATAAACTTTGTTTATTAAATATGGGAAAGATGATTATTTGTTAAACTTTGAAAAAAAAATTAAAAACTATTTCAAAACTACAAATTTTTGGGTTTTGTTTTCGATCGTTGAGAAGAAATGTATTGTTGAAAGTATTGTTAGTGAAAATGGAGATTATTTTATTGAGTATAAGTATTGATGAGTAAAAATTTATTTATTCTCGAATTATTCTTGAAATTTCGACGATTTTGTGAAGTTCATTATTATTTTTATATTTATATTTAAGTTACATTTCTATAAGAATTCTTAGTGCATATCGATTCTTCGAACGCAGCATCTCACGCCCACATTATAATACCTCAACTAACTTGTATTCCTCCGCACATACATTGCAGAACTTTTCTCCAAGTATCCGAGAGAGAGAGATAAAGAGAGAGAGAAAAAAAGACCTTTTGCATCGGTAATACTAATCCCCTCCGCTGTTTCCTCTCTTTGGAAGCATTGGCAGACTAGACTGTTCCTCGTTACAGCGACGCAACATAAATATCGATACAAAATGCAAAATTGTACTCTCTGTTCTCCGTTCACTGTATATTTATCGAGTTCTTTCATTTCATATTAATCGTTCCTACACTTTGTTATAAAAAATAATATCAGAATTAAAGTGACGTATAAAAAGTAATGAAAAGTTTAAATTTTGTATAAAATTTACTAAAACTCAAAATTTGTGGTGGAAACCTTTCTATGCAAACAATATTCTAATTAAATTATCAATTTTCTTCTAATTATCATTTTTTTTCATATAATCAAAATCTATATATAGATATTTTTCTTTTCCAGCTGAAATTTTTGTATATTCAATTGGATTTTTTTGGTTCTATGGCAACGTTTGGGCTGTTTTCTGCTCCGAAATATCTATGGGAATGAAAATCTCGTTAATTTAGTGTGTTTACGGTATTTGAAATCTTACAGAGGCTGTGTATGGTTTTGCGATAATGTTCGAGACTCTAGAATAATCATTGGTAGTGGAGGCACGGTTATTTCTATTTCTTAGGTATTCGGTATAGGAGTTAAAAAGCTCGTGCAAGATATTCCAACATTTATACTGTACTTTTGTATATATGTGTCTATAAATTGTACGCTATAGTACAACGGACCGTAAGTGAGTACGGTCGTTCGTATAACGGCAATGACCCGGCGCTGGCCTTGTGTTTTCTTTCATCTTTTCTCCTCCTTCTTTTACCTCTCGCGACTCCCACCTCACGAGACTGGTACACGTTTGAATCAAGAAACACCGCAACCATAGCCTAACTCGCTCTTTCTTTCTCTTTCACTCTTTTTACTCCCCCGCAATTTTTATTTTTATATTTTCGCTGCCTTTCCATCTGTCTCTCTCACTCGTTCTTTTTTTTTCAATATTTTCGATGATTTTGATCGATATTTCATTTGCCATCGAGAGCTGTAGCTGACAATGAAGCATTTCGATCTTTTTTTTCGTATCGTTAGGTTTTATGAACAAAAATCGAATAATTCATTCTAATAAGTCTAGTTATTCAGATTGTGGGGTTTTTGAAATCGTACAGTCAATCTTTCGATATCGTGTCTTCGATCCCTTAAGATTTTGTTGAAACAAACATTTCTGTGCATTTTAACGATAAAAACTTGTCACCAATGGAATTTCTTTTCTCCAAATATTTTCGTTCAGTTTATACAATAAATTGTCAAAACATGCTGGAATAATGTTTTCAAAGTTTCTGCGAACTGAGTTTATTTGATTTCATGAATAATGAATGAAATTAATGGCAGAAAGCTGTGTCGAGTTAATTATTAACCGGGGAATTGTTATTCGATTTTCATAATTGACATCGTTAAGATTTCCCTTCTCCGGAGATATAAAATTTCATGGACCGATATATAAAATGCACACGAGTACGTTTGAATACAGACGCGAATTGGAAGGAATGACCGAAGTAAACGGAAATCATTACAGCTGCTCCTCTTTCGACTATACTTCGAGTTGTCTACACATTCACACTCACGGATATAAATATATGACAGAGTGGTCGTACTGTAATTTTTGCTACAGGTATATTACTCGAGCTAATGACGTAGTAATGAGCGACCATCTGTAAAACGAAAGCTCAGCGAAGCATTGCTACGAAATTATATTGAGTACGGTATTCCGGTGCGAAATTACGGTCTACATACGACGAAAAAAACAAGCAAACTGTAACAATTAAAAAGGAACAATAATAATTAGATCAGAAGATCGATGTTTTTTACTCGCGGCAATTACACATTCAGCTTCTCAAAGTTCGAACAAATGAAAAAAAAATGAACTAAACATAAGTCTAATATTTAATTATTAAAAAAAAAAAAAACATCGAAAACTTGAGCGTCGATCATCATCGAAGCATTTAGTTTTTATTTTTACACATTACTTTCCATAACGTTTGTCTTTTCACGCCTCGTACGACTATTCTCAGATCGTTAAATTAAACTCGAGTATGCAACTGTACTTCGTAATTACAGCAAACAATACATACAGACATAGCAATAACGAGATATCTATAGATATGTAGTAAAGTATATAATAATAGAGTTAGATTTACTAAAAGGTACGGGTGTCACTCGTGCTAATGATTCACTCAATCGTCACTCGCCCTCACGATCTATTCGAGAGGGCGAGAAATCGTAATAATCATAATAATTACATATCATGTACACATAAATGTATATATATATATATATGTGTGGAATGAAGAGAGCAATGTACGGGCAACGGTGGATTGAATAATAGCGTCAATGTGCCAACGTCCAGTGCCCTCGTCGACGAGCTAACATTATACGAGCTTATAGAACACAAGAGCAACACAAATTGTTCGTTTCTCTGTGCTTCACACTCCTTTCTGTGTGCATCTGTGTCTTTGTGTTTGTATGTATGTGAACATTCGTATTTCAATGTGTTTGTGAACGATGATAGGCTCGCGCGAACTCGGTACGTCGTACTCATTACCACATAAAGTTTCTGGCTTCGAGACAAGATTACTGTCTCTCATCTCAATTGCCATCGTTCACATACGACACTCTTATGAACTGGTCCAGTTTTGTTTTTAGACATCCGTGTGCCACGAAATTGTATTGATGCTTTTCACGTATGATGATCAAGCTGTTGGCTGCAACGAGCAATCTTCTTTTTTTTTTTCATTGCTATTTAAGGATGTTTTTAAAATGATACTAAGTTGACGCAATTCTTGCAGATTATTTATACAATTGTTTCGAGTCTCGTTAAAATTTTTTAACAGGTTACACTAAACCGTTTGAGAGTCATAACAATTCTAATTTTCAACAAATTTATACGTAATCCAATGAAAAACTGTTTTTACATTTTTTCTTTATCGATCATTTGTCAATTGGATTGTGATTCACAGAAAAATAATGAATAGGTCTCAATCTTTATGTTTTATTCGTTTTCAATAACTTGTGAAATTGATTTTTGAAGATTGAATCTTTGTTAAGTGACCGAGGAAAATCATTTGGTCCTCAACAAAATAATTTGTTGCCAGAGAGAAAAAAAAAAACAATAAGCAAGTGTGGCGACACGCGCCTCGGGCACGAATAGTTAGCACAGTCTAGATTAATTTGGGTCAGCAATTTGATTCTTCGAGAAGCGTGGCTCGAGTATGTAACGTCTCTTATTTCGATGCGTTTCTATGCCTTTGCACATACACGATTCACCAACTTTGTATCTCTATCTTTCACAAATTGCTCTCTCGTTTATTTTTCAAGACGTATATGTTTAATTCTCGTGTTTTTTTTTTCTTTTCTTTTTCTACACTGTACAAATTTACAACACGGTTATTCGAGTTCCTGTAAAAATACAGGGCACGTATATGCTCGTCGAAAGAACGCGTTCTACCGCGAAAATAATGGAGACGGTGTATAAATATGTAGGTGACTGCGTTTTTCATAGACCGTTTCACCAGTTATTAATCACGAAATACGTAGACACATAATTTACATTCATAAGTTCGTTGAATGTTAGACTTGGTCAGATCGATTAAAAAAAAATAGTTACTGCGATGCTAAAATACACCGCAAATTTGGATTAATTAACCATATAACTGTGTTCAACGTTCATTTATCCCTTGCAACATCTTTCGATATGAAAAAAAAAAGAAAGAAAAAAACAAGATAATTAGCTCAATTTTTATTCAACTCTATTAATCTCTTGATTTTGAATCTTGTTTCTTTCGCCAATATTATTCAGACGATTACGTCGTATATTGACGTCTCAGACGTAACGATCTATTCGCCCACGTCCCCCGAAAAAATGGAGCAAGGTAGAAAGAACAGATCCTTGTACGTGATACGAGATCTCTGATCGTTGTCGCGAACCAATTTTTTTAATGCATTACATACTTTTTGATATTATTTTTATTATTATTATTGTCGTTGTTGTTATTATTGGTCAATGGTCTAGAAACAATATAATTATTTAATTAGATTTTTAATTAAATTAATTAATCTCGAGCATATTAAAAAATAATAAAATAATTGTCGATAATTTCTTAGTAATTGAAGTTCAGTATCTTTTATGTTTTCATTGGATAAACTTGTGTGTTAAAAATATAGTAATTGGAAATGTCGATTCTCGTTCAATATTTCTCTTTCTTTGTTTTGTCTAGGCCATTAGTTTGTGGCCTCGTATAGAATACATAACCAAACTCACCACCGCTCAGCAACATCGTAATTGTCTTCGCGAAATGGCGTTGTCTGGGCTTTCGTAACGCCCACGCGCATCCCTTGAGCGGATAATCATGCGGTTTGAGAGTTGCGTTACATACGCAGCGCGTATGTATATATGAAAGCGAGAAAATTCGTGATTGAAGGGAAAAGAGAGGAGGAGTTATAATACAGGAAGAAAAGAGCATGTGCACGAGCTTCAACGACCTCGTGACGTGTAAATTATTCACTTGATGTCTTATATTTCTCACTTTGTCTTTCACTCGAGATCCACACGTGCACAAAATCCTCTTAATTGATCAATTAGCATCCGGCTTATTAATGCTGGCGCGAGACAAAAATTTACAATGCACGAATAACGCCTGTGTACTACAATGTCGTTTTCACTTTGGAAACTTGAGAATTCTTCGTGTTTGATTATAACCCTTTGAGCAATAGTGCGACTTACGTCATCGCATCTATTTTTTCACAGTTTTTCGATCATTTAACCACTATTTCAGCAATTAATACTGAGTTTTATTCGGTTTTTCTAGTCCCTGCAACTTTTTCATCGATGTACAAAAATAAATATTCAATATTTATTAAATGCACAATTACCACTGATTCAATAAACACTCAAATTTCGTACTTTCTTATGAAATAATTCATTTCATACTAAACTACTATGAAAATCAGAATGCCAAATTTTTCACAACGTCAATGCACTTCAATGAATTGTACAGAATTATTTAAAATTTATTCAAACAGTGGTTATCGTTTTAAAAATACAGAAAAAAAAACAATCAGTTTTCAATTTTTTTTATTTCGAGTTCAATGGCTCAAAACAGAGCATAAAGATTTGAAACTTTATATTTAATATTTTGTAAAATTATGACACAACATAGAATATTCCATACATGTACATCATATACATTTTATGGTTTTTATTCAAATTTATTTATTTCACATCCAAATTACCAGCTTGATTTTCAATGAGTCAATAAAATCGTATAAAATATATATGGACAGTACTAATTTCTATCAAAGGTCATCGTCGATTAGCAGAATGCGCAATGGGATAAAAACTTCATATAATATATAATTCAAAATCTGAATTACATTCCAATCGATGTTATATATCATTGATAGAAAAAAATCTGAAAAAAAAAAAAAAACATAAAAAGATCTGTGGTAACGGAGCGAAACGTTTTTTTTCTTCTATATTCCATAACGTAATACGTGCTCCAGAGGCACGATTTTGTTGCTATGTGTTTGCAACGTGAGTGCATTTGCTATATAATACACGACGAACACGTGCCGCTGATATTTCCATTGTTGGTTGCTATATTCTCTGTGAGTACATTTGTTGGATAAACTAAATGCGTCTTTCCCAGAGGAATAAAATCTATCAATTTTTTTCTCATTCATCGTTCTTTCGTCTATTTTAATAGAAAAAAGAAATGATCGGTAAATATTGTAATTAGATTTTTGATGCAGCGTAAAAAATACTGCAAATCATTAATTTAATTAAATTTTTTATTATTTTTTTTAAGACCCCCATAATGACGAGTAACTGAAAAAAAAAATTTCTATAATTCATCGATTTTTTCAATTCTGTTTAATAACAAACGGTTATATTTTTGCTTATTGAAATTTGCATTGGAAAAAATACAAAATAGACACAGAATAATAACATCACTGCGCGAATATCCATTTTTCCGGAATATCTCGTTAAACTAAACAATGAAATTCGATGAGAATTTACGAGGCAATGATGGCTTCTCTCAATGAAGGCTCTTCAGTTTTCATTTCAGGGTAACCTCAGTCGTTAATTTTTGTTTTCTGGCTCTTTTCGTTCGACAAAATAAAATATACTCGTGCAAGAACATATACAAGTGTCTGGGTGTTCGTAATGTTAGATCTTAAAGACGATATGGAGTGAGGTTGCCGCTAATAGCTATATGAAACCTCAGGAGCGTATCTTTTAGATACTCCAACATATAAATACGTATATACAAAAGCTGTATGTATAAAATAATGTAGTAACTTAGTGTTACTCCAGCTCGCTCGTGTTTCCGGGTCTGTAACTATACTTCTCTCCCGTTTTCCTTTCCATTGTATACTCACGAATAACTGCCACGCTTATATGCGTCCTTTTCTCATTATCTACTTACACGCCGGAATTATTCATTTCAACAAAATCTACAACATATTTACAACAACAACAATCGCAATCACAATAATAATTATTACATTAACGACTTTGATGGTCCAATTTATATTCATCGCAAGTCATTTTAAAACCTCAAAATGCACCATTAAACGAAAAATATTCTGTTGACTAAACTAGAATTTTATTGAACAAAATGAATTTATTCCCTTGAGAAAATTCAAATTCGAAAAAAAAAAAAAATTATTAATTAAACTACATTCAAATCGATCTTTTTTATGAGTGTGTTTACAAACCATTGTGATTAATTAAAAAAGGAATCTAAAACAATGTTTTAATCAGAATTAAATTTAACTTGCAATCAACACCTCAAATGCCATCTATCCAAAATGCAACAGGGATCTAAAAAAAAAAGAAAACAAAGCAACAAGATGGCCGAAGGAATGGAAAAAAGTTCTCGAAAGCCAATTAGAGTCTCATTCGTTAAGTTTGATTATTCGTAACACCAGGCTACAGAGAAACTATAAATGAAAAACGTCAGTCTGTCGTGTAGAGAGGGAATAACTTATACGTTCATATGAATGTGCATATTAACGTGTTAAACCGATCGATTCAGGAATCTATATCGTGAGATGCCTCAATTTTTTACTTTCGCTCTCTTTCTCGCTTTTTCGTTGAGGGAATCCCCATTTGTTCGGTTGCAACGAAAGTTGCCTGTAAATCACGATGAACCAGAGGGATTTATCGTGATTTGCCAGGTAAAGAGGGAAAGGGTGAGTCAGGAGGAGGGAGGGCGGGAGGATTGAGTACTTTTCTTGCATCCATGTCGGAATAACAGGGTAAAAAAATTCGTAGAAATTCGCACACGCGAAATCAACGAGCGTATGTATAATAATTAATGCGCCAATCAACGAGAATCTGATTGGCTTTCGGATATTTATTTGAAACTCATATATATGTGTATATTTTTATTATAAAAATGTGTTTCACATTGTGATTACGTTTTCCTTTGGCACTAATTATTGGTGCCAATTAATTCACGTTCTCAAATTTATAAAAGCGCGCTAATTAGCTGTTACGGTTTAAATGAAACGCGCTTTCTACAAAAGCTGTGGTGGCGCGTGCCACTATTTCTTCGAGCGAGGATACAGACGCGTCAAAATAGGGCAAACGAGACCTTTTTTTTATTATTTCACGACTTCATCACATTTACATATAATTTTTCAATCTCATTTACACCGGAAATCACGATTTATTGCAGCCGTCAATGACTGGTAGAACTTTGATTAAAATATTACGATTTTATCATTTTTTTCATCTGCTCTTATTCGTTCGACGTTTATAAATTATTCCACTTTGCGATATTTACGGACTTTCCAATGATTCCTAATCAAATTATAGCAATTTTGCTAATAAGGATTTCGTAAAAAGTTGTTTTTAGTGTAAATAAACACTTTGCCGCGATTTTATTATTATTATTCTATCTTTGGAATTTGTTTTTTCTCTTCTGTGATAAAACTGCGTTGTTTATTAACTTGTCCTTGTACGAAGACGCAAGTGAACGCAGAGAACTATGAAAAATGTCGTAGTAATTGATGCGATGGTCCAGGTGAGCTCCACACTATTGCTATCAACACATTCATATATTTATCTATTTTTCTCTCTTGCTTTTTTTTATGTATATATATAGATAAATAACTTAGGGATTACGAGCCTAGAGCCTGTAACACAAAGCCTCGCGTGGTTTAACACTCGTCTTTATAGACACACGTTGGTTATAATATACCGTAGCAAGAGTTTCATCTCTCGGGATCCAAACTGCGTCCACCGTCGTCTCGTCTTACCTTCTTATTCTCATGTCTCTGTGACAAACCACATTATATTACGCTAAACGTCCGAGTATTAAGAAAACGGAGCGTTGTAATGTGATATAAATATATATATAAATTTGTATGTATAACCAAATAGACAATAGCAAAAAACATATACAAACTTGAGATAGTACTCTCGTCATCATGACGTTTCAAATGTTAACTCTCCATTTAATTTTTGAAAACTTGGACATAACTTGTGGAATAAACAAATAATGTCAGTTATTTTATCTTATAGTAATATAAAACATATGAACCTTCGAGAAAAAAGTCTAACATGACGTTTAAAGTTTAAGAAATAATTACGACTTGAAGGATCGAAAATTTGTAAAATGTTTACTGTTTGGTTGGATCTGTTTATGTTTTTTTGGTTCGAATTTTTCAACAAAGATTTCAATGATTATTAATCACTAAAGAAAAAAAAAAATTAATCTGCATTTAGGAAGAGCAGTTTGTCAGAATTAAAAACTGGAAAAACGCTCAAATTTGTTATAAATTTGACGTTCACAGTTTGATCAAAAGAGACTCATTTTCATAGACTCTAGATTTTTGATGTTGGGTTAAAAAAAAATTCTTTGAAAAATGAATGAATCAAAGTACGTGTTCAGGTGGATACGTGGTGCGGATGGAAAGATATAAGTATGTCTCAAAGACACATCATATTTGGTGTGTAAAAATTGCGATTTTGTATAACGAGTGGTAGCGCTCTGCTTGCCAAGATTTCTAACTGAATATCGCACGGTTTGTTGATTCACCGACTCGGCCTTAATCACCCTAACCATGCGTGTGTGTGGGGATAAAAAATTGAAAATAAAAACATTCTTTTATTCATTAGAGAAAGCGCGAGCTCGTGGATCGTCATTTATAATAAAATAAAAAAACTGTTTAAACGTAACGTTTTTGACGCGCCAGTCAAGACTCTAGTTCCTCCCGTGATTTTTTACGAGCTCGTCATTTTCGCCACTTTAAAAAAAAATATATAAACTCGTATTCCATACACACATTCGAAGCTTCTCAGGCAAATCTTCAAACAAAATGACACAGCCTTGAGAGACAACTTGAAAAAAAAAAAAAAAGTATTTCACTCCTGACACGCAATCTTGAACTATGTTACTTTTACGGTTCATCATATCCTTCCTGAGATATTTACGAGCCTATTAAATTATCGTCGAGCTTTTAATTATGAAATTTACGAGAATTATACAACTTGTTTCGTTCGATAATTAAATGATTTATTGTGGATAATTAGATAAACTTTGTAAAAACCGAAACAAATGACATTTCGAGTTATTATAATTCGTTGACGAATGAATAATTGAATCCTGCTTTTTTAACATCCATCATAAAATAATGACAGTGTAAACAATTGCACTGACGTTCGAAGCTTAGAAACAAACAAATTAGATTTACAAACAAATAAAAAATAAAAATCGTGTAATAATTAAACCGACAATTTGAAATATCGAGTCTAATGAAATAACTTTTAACATCGTTCAATCTCACGCTTCTTCACTGATTTCGCAAGCCACGAATAAATCGCTTAGGTATTTAATTACTGGATGATGGGTACAATTCCAAAATTGCTATTACACATGAAATGGACCAACGTCTCGCAGTGTTTAGAAGAATGAGAGGGAGGAAAGGGAAGGAAGACTTAGTTTGCTCTCGACTCGCAGGTTAATTACGTTTCGCTCGATTCTCATTCTCATCCCCGCACCCTGCCCCACCGATTATACACGTTTGCTCGGATTAATGAATGCGGAGGAGCGGCGAGGGACGATCTTTCCATGTGTATATGTGTACCAACCGTTTCGAATCATTCTCTATGGGGTTCTTAAGTCTTCTTGCTTTATATACAGATATATGTACACGTATATATCGTAGGCAGCAGTTGTGCAGCTTGGCTCTATAATAATACACACATATATATACAGACATATAAACGATTTAGCTCAGCCGGAGACAATCTTTTCCCACGCCCTTATGACACATACATAATATCCTTTCTTCTTTCTTCTCTCGACGTCTTCTCTCCCTGCGCACATATGTGACTGTAACGCGCTTCAATTCGTTTTCCCTTTTGCCGCGGCCGTACCAACGAATTAAATTTTCGAATAATAATGAGTACGTTAAACGCTGCAACTCTTTATTGTGGGATGTTAAAACAGAAGAAATATTATACAACTTTTTTTTATGGCGAGCTGGATATTCCCGAAAATAAATTGCGGGATGAAAGAAGTTGGGAAAATTTTTGACAGATATCTTTTTTCAAGGATAAGAGATAAATGTGTTTTGCTCAAAGTCTCACGAGAATTTTCAATTTCTGTCGTTTTTACATTATTCCGCAACCTTTTTCTCGTTCTTTACATTTTTCATCATAAATTGATCACCAAATGTGACTTTATCGTAGATCATACTCTTCGTTATGAAAAATCCAAGAGAATGGTAGAGATTACACTCTATGATCGCATACGAACAACATTTTGTGCGAAAGAAAAGTATAGAGCAATTAGTTGTGAAATTTACGGCCAAAAAAAAACGATTATGGGGTTCTCGGGTCGAAGAGAATGCTAATGAGAATAAATAAGTATTGAGAAGTTAAAAATAAAATAATAATGGCGAAACATTCTTTCATCGACTTTTTTCTGCACTGTCTTTTATTCTTTATTGCCAAAAGGACGACAGAACTTTTAAACTGACGATATCGCGTTCTATGGGGGTTGGCAGGAGGAAAAGTGAAGAAGGGGAGATGCAAGGACGAGAGTTTGAATATTTCTGTGGATTGCGTGACCGAGGAAACGACGTGGTGTAGTTATTCGCAAGCGCGCAGTCCCACTGAGGGATGTCCCCTTTGTACATACTTCTGTATGTATTTTCTTTCACTAAATACACACAAACTTATTCATACATTTGTGTAACGTAGTAAATTCTATACAAAGTATTATTTCATTGCAATCGAATCATTGATGATTTTTTTATTCATTTTTTCATAAAAACTAGTGAAAGATTTTTTGAATAAGCAGAAAAATTGTTAACCAACCTGATATTTGCAGAGACAAATAAAAAATAAAAATCTTTATTTTAAAATTTTTTTTAATTACTATTTTTAATAATTATTAAAATAATAATGAAAAGATATATTTATGATCATTTTCTCCAGGTATTTGGATCATGAAAATAACAACTCTAACCCTTCGAGCATTGTCATAAATGACAACCCTTACTCATATCAATTACTACGTAGCCTTATTACTCTTCATCGAATTCTCAGACCGTACACACGCTTCGTCTCCATAGATTCCATAAAGCCTGCAAACTTGTACGTCTGCGTGTCTCCTCCTCGCTAATTGCACTTTCCTCGTCCATATACCCCGCCGCCGCTACTTATTACCCATTTTCTTCCTAATTACTCTTCGACGAGAGAGTACCTTATAGATATATCTGTACATGGAGCCCATGCGTCACTTACGTTTATCGTTTCTTCGGTCATTTTACCTACTGGTACATCACGAAGTTGTATTAACAAAGACAGCCTCGTCTTTACGTCGTTGTCGCGTGAAGGTTTTTTTTTCATGTCCGGAGGCATTCACGCGATAATTCACGTTCCCTCGAGTCTCGAATTATAGACATTGTTTCAAGAATCGTTAACTCTCCCTTTCTTAACAGGACAATGTATTTGTAATCCACATTTCGAAATGCTTATTTCAAGCTTTGTTATCGATTTTATGGTCTAATTGATTATTTTTATAAGGACATTGAACTATCCATTCAATGGAAGTTTTCTCTTACTTGTAAAAAAAATATCAAGACTTTATACATCCTATAAATTTTAGGGTCATTTCAATTTTTAATATCAATTTCTCAACAAAGTGTTAACTTTTGTGATCAAATCATAATTATCTTTTAACGATCCAAGATATTATGTAGAAATTTTTCGATACAATATCAAACAAATTATCGTTGAATGGAAACTTTTGCCTGGAAGATTAAAAACATGAATCTTCCTCTTTCGTCGATCAAATTACAAGTTTTTTTGTCGTTTTTTGTTTAATTTCTTGACGATCTGCATAGTACACGGACTTTCTCTAACTTCTCTTTGTTATTCAAGCTTTCCATTCACTGGACTACTGTCTTTGTGTATATATTTATATTCGTAACCTAAGATTTGCTACTGTTTTCGCTTTAGCTTTAGCAACATCGGAGGTCGACTTGCAATCTTCCTCGACTCTTATTCTTGTTCGGCGCTCCCTTTTGTGTCACCATTACATATATATGTCATTTTGAGGTTTATAAATATATTTTCTATCTTGTTATTCCATCATCATAATAAAATGATTATTAATGAACTTTGCAACAACAAAAATAAGCTCGAGAAATAAAAAAATTGTAATTTTATTCATTTTTCGAGTTATTTCGATCAGATTCCAAGTTCAGGGTACGAAAAATAGTCAAATTTTATCAATTTTGAGGTGTATACGTCTTTTTCCTTTTTCGTAATACATTTCGCACGCGATACCGACATAAAAATGTCAACCCTTATAGTTACACGCCCTTTCACTTCCTGATGGAAGTTTAAAAAAAAAAACAAAATAGCTGAATATCGCCCAGATAAGAAAAAAAATATTACTCCCATTAATGTCCATCTTCGATATTATTCTCGAAACATAAGTACATTCGTTAAACAAAAGAATGCGGCTATAAAAATATTCCAGCAGTTTTAATTGGTCGCTTTTAATGATTTCGTGATCATATTAGCCACGCCACTGTAACTTTCGCGTCCATCGTCTCGGCACTGCCGATTTCACGGGATTTCACACAGGAAGTTTACGTACTCACGCTTCGGGCTCTTGGAATTTTCTTTTGAAATTTTACGTACATTTACGAAACGAAGAATTAGACAAAAAGTTGGTTTTCGCATTGTTTCATATTTTAACTAGTTCTCGATATAATTTCATTAATTGAAAGCCAAAATTTCAATGGCATACAATCTCTGATCGATGGAAATAGCCAGAAAAAACTGATATTTGAATTTTCTTTATTTCGTGAAAACGTGAAAATTGTACCGCGAAATTTGATTGAAACACAATAACAAGTGAAGGAAAAACTGTTTCGCATTTCGAAATAAAATAAAGTACCGAACAAGGCGGTGAGGAAATAAGAATAAATAATACCGGGCTCGAACAATTAGTTCCGGCCGAAGATCCATGCCAATTACATGAACGAGGTGACTCGAGATATCCAGAGCGCAAATCGTTTTCAATATTGTGTCGACATTCCTTGACACGTGTTCACTCGTCCAAGCAACCCTGAAAAGAGCCTTATCTGCCGATATACTTCATAGTAAAGCTTGACTCTGACAAACTCATTATTTAAATAGCCACGTAATATATAAATATTAATTATGTGTTAGGAATGAATTGAAAAAAAAAAAAAAAAAAATTCCACACACTATGCAAAGAACAAAGCTGAGGTGTGAGAGAATTTTCATGAATCGTACACACATGCCAACTTCGTTTGCGAATGAATTGACTTAATAAATTACATACATACGTGTTAATGCATAATTTATAATATATGCGAGTGTATGGGAATCAAGTGCTGCAATACTTACAAGAATATTCATATTCCATTCGAGAGAATACACAAGAAATACATTTTTCAGTATAATATTATTTAATGTTTAATATTGCGTGTAAAATGGTGTCAAAGAATCTGAAAAACGAATAGTACTTCGAAGGAAGAAAGTTAATTGAAAAGCTAATAGGAATAAAAACTTTGTAAAAAGTGAAACTGTAGTTTTTTTGTACAATTTCTCAATTAAGATATAAATTAACAACAAAAAAACGACACAATGGCCTGGTGTTTAGTGAATGGTTCAACAACTTCTTGAAGTGTGATTAACATGACATCGGAAACGAAGAATTTTTCTACATTTCCTATCGACTCTTGAATGCGCCGAACGATAGAAAAATTAGATACAGGGTTCGATACACCTTTTGTCATAAATTGCCTATTTTCTTCCAATCATCGAGCCAGCGATATTCTCGAGAGATATTTTTCGTTCAAAGTTTCGTGGAAGAAGAATGAAAGAGAGGTGAAAAAAAATCTATGATAAAAAACATGTCAGTGTGAAAAAGTAGAGCAGAGACGGAGAGAGAGAGAGATATGGAGAAAAAAAAAGAGAACGAGAGTAGGAGTTTGAAGAAGAATTGGTAGTCGATACACGTATTCGTCGATTCGGAAAAGATTCTCATTCTAGTCCCACTTTCCGCCTATCTGCGGTGGCTGTGTGTGGACGAAAGAAAAGTGGATAAGAAGAAGGCACACAGTAATGTACACTATTCTTCTTCGAGACTAGAAAGAAAAACATAGAACGAAAGAGAGAGAAAGAACGAGAAAAAAAACTCCCTTTCATCGAAGTGAATCGAGAAAGTGGCCGTTCACTGTGTGCCAACGATACAAGTCGTAGTAGTGACTTAATAGTGGCAGTGTCTACTACCACATAGTAGAAAATGTATACTTGACTAGTCGAGACAGAGTTGTGACGTTGGAAAGATTGAACGGATCGTCTCGTAGTTGTCTGCCTCCTCGCTTTCTCTCTCATTCTCTCGTTCTCCTTAACCTCTCTTTCTCCAATATTTCCCTTCGCCCTTCCCTCATGTTCGGATTCGATAAGATAAGCTATCATTCTCCAAAGAATTTCTTTTACAATCGACTATTATGCTACGAAACATTGACATCGACACAAAGCCCTTCAATCCCTTCGTGTTCTGATAATCGTATAAAGATTTTCACGAGATCGAAAGATCAATTCTTGCGAAGACAAGATAAAAAACAAAAAGTATAATAAGATTTAAAACAAATCTCTCGAAAACAGCTTCCAACTGAGAGGATTAAAAACCAAATATGATCTTCCAGAGAGGACGAAAAAATCGTTTAAGGAATATTCAAATGAGATATACGATGAAAAGAGTAAAAGAGGCACAAATCTCTGAACTACTCCATCCAAATCCATTGTGACACTTTTATTAAACGTAAATCAATAGATTTAAAAACAAGTTCGTTTTGAAATTCATTTCGATTGATGAAACATCGATTTTCGATAATACGAAATTTTCACACGACACGACGAGCACGTATTCAAATTCTAAAGTGAACAACACTTTTTTTCCGATTCTTCAGGATTTTTGTACAGATAAGTAAAAAAAAAAAAAATTCTTCAGAATTACAAACACCTCGACCGAATCGGCATTCTCGCTCTTTCACGATTATATTCGCGATCGATCGAATTGTCGTTTGTCGTGTCCCACATCGCGTAAGAGCACAGCTAAATCTTTCATATACATGTACTCTCTGTCTCGTTTATCTATTTGTGTGATCGTAAGAAATTGAGGCAAAACTCAAGCGGCTGTCACTGAGAACCAATGACACCGCGTGAAGAACGACTGTCAGGAAAAAAAAAAAAGAAGAAAAAAAAACAACGATTGAACGTATTCGAAAAAAACGAAGAGCTGGATCGATGAAGAAATGTGTACGTGTGTTTTTGTTGTATGTCTTTCGATCTCCTGGGATTCTGGATACAATATACTAAACGTTTTCCTATGTATAATAGAGTCTCTGGAGGCTTGGAAACAGGAGAAAACTATGCAACATATTACACGTCATTATTGTTGCAACAGAAGCGATCGTTCTTTCGTAATAAATGCAACAAATATTGCACATATATATATATGTATATAAATAATCTCTTTCAACGTTTATGTATATATTTCTTTAGATATTTATATATATTCGGAGCGAACGGCCTTGTCTACTCGCGTCTCTCCCTCTCATTCAATTTCTCGCTCTCACACACATTCACCTCAATTCCGTCACACATGTGAGACCCAGACGCGATCGTGGGTGTCACTTACTTTCCTGCCTTGAAAAACCTTTCACCCATTGCACCTACGTTTGAAAAGGGGGAAAAAAAATCTATATCTAGTGCAGCAATACATCGTGGACACCTGGAAAATTTCCAAGCTTTTCATTTTTTATTCACATCTCATTCTATTTCTGTCTTCTTCTTTCTTTTTCATTCATTATTTTTCGGTTAATGATCCGTCATTAGTGTCGAATATACGCAACGAAAAAGTTGAAAGTTTTACCGTTTTGTTTCATGATTAAAATGAAAGAAAAAGCCGAGTGGATAGCTTTTTATTCGCGAATGAGAATTTTTTTAAATCTTTTTCTATAATGTTTTTTTTTTTTTTTTTTTTTTTTTTTCATTCATTTTCCAAGGACATTATTCCAACTATGTGTTGCCTATGAAGCCTGAATAACAGAAGAAGAGAGAAAGAAAGAGAATTGAACAGCTTTACGTTCTCATTTTTTGTTCTCTTTTCTTTTTATATTCTGTGAAAACAATGACTGTGTTTGAGCTCAATCGACGTTGCGCAGTTTTCTCATTCGATCGGTGCACGAGTGCAGCAGCCCATATTCGAAGAGAGTAAATATGCATGGCTTCTCTCTCTCTCTCTCTCTTTTTCTCTCTTTCTTTTTACTACCCCTCTCTCGCTCTACCTATCGATAGATTAGATAACTCTTAACGAATGGCTATTCCCCCTTTTTGCCACAAACACATACACGAATGCACAATATATAGTAGTAGTTATTCTTTGATTTCCCGCCACTCAACGAGGCATTGTGTTGCCAAGTTTCTCCGAGATAGAGTGTGTCACGCTTGCTGGTTTATGAAGGGATTTTTTTCTCTCGTTATTCACTTCGTTAATATATGTATGTGTCTATCCGTTAAAGATGTTAATTCTCACCTTTGTCTCTTGTGAGCTGTCTCGCCTCTTTTTCTTAGTCTTTCTTTATATTTTACATGTGTACGTCTATCGTACGATTCAACGAGGCATTTGCTTTGGCGAGTATACCAGGAAAACATCTGATTACCGATAAGATTAATCGCTTTCTCGCACTTGCTTTGTCTTTCGTCTTGAAAATTTCAAGTCTCCCTAGCTATGCCATCTGCTTACCTTTTATTATCATAGTCTCAATTTATTATTTCATTATTTATTTTTCATAAAAGATCCTCCTGAATCTTTGATTGATTTGTGCACAGATATCAACCTCCAATTTGCATTTAAATGGATAGATATGACTAGAATTTTATGAGACATCGAATCTAAGCGCAAGGACACGTTCAAATAAAAGGACTTACCGGGGGTCGAACAGGGAACGAGAGACGAAAAGATATCTTTGTGACCCTCGACCGTGGACCACCCAGCCACGAATCAAACAAATTATTCTCAACGACTTTAATTACCGTCTAGACACACCGCTAATTGCGAAATAATTGCGTGAATAAATATATATTCAAGTGGCAATCCTACGCGTTAAATCCCATCTCAAAACCCTACAGGAAGTCACAGTACTAGAAGATTATCACTGGACTTATTGCTACGTGCTTCACGAACAAGGAGATCCACGTTTAGTCGCCAATAAAAGGTTACTTGGAATTTCGCGTAGGAACGACACCGACCTCTCGTCCGACCCTTCGATCGGGCATAATAATTCCAACGATTATTATTATCTTTTTTTTATTACTAATTTGATTTACGATTTATATTTATTATTTTATGATTTATTACACCCAGGCTTTTTTTTGCTGATTTTTATTTGATTTTTAATATTATTTTTTGTTCGACCAACAAAAAGGGTAATAAACTACCGTTGGTGTCATCGCATTTCATCTAATATTTGCATAATCACTTCGTAGAACACTCGACCATTCATATTAAATGTTACGAGATGTCGTTAACCGATCGTTAACCAGATTTTTTTTTATAAGCTTAAAGGCATTGCGAAAATCTTTCTCATAATTTGCTGATTTGTTAATTGTTTATTGGATGAAAAAAAAAAACAATCAAAATGTTTTATTTAACATGATCGCAAGTCTTGACATCGTTGCACTCATCGTTAGGATCGACGAAATTCGTAATTTAACCGAATCTCGATAATCACTGAATTCACATTGATAACTAAATTTGATTAGCTCATTATCCGATGCATTTATATTTAAACCGTTACAGAATCCCTTGCATAATTCACTGCATATAATTATTTTCCTTGTTACACTGCATACACACGTATTGAAATGGTATCGTACAAAATAGCGTAAACCACGTGATTTATTTTCTTGAACGAAAAAAAGCGTAGCTTACGCGGTTTTGTTTGTTATCAATTGATTATCAGTAATATGTTACCATGTAATAATCGTTTTTTTAGTCATAATATCAGTAGTCATGCATTTTTTTCTTTTGAGTTGTCAACCCGAACCCCGTCCTAATTTGTGTTTCAGATCCCAATGTAAACTCGTTCAGAAGCTCTCGGACGGGAAGATCGGACTACGCTAAGAACACACGACACATTTCCATGCTAATCTGCTAAACAAACAAACAAAACGAGAAATATTGCGTTGTTCGTTAGTTAAAAAACAAAAGAAAGAAAAAATGTCGCGATCCTATCGTCATCAACTTCATCATCATCATTATCATCATCATCAAAGTCGTCAGACGTGGGAAACGCAACGTCAGACGAAAAAACGAGATATTTTTACTGCGAATTTCTGTCAATGTTCGAAACTCAGTCGATAGAATATCCAATTTTATACAGAAAGTCACGAGTCTGTAGGGCTTGGGATCAGACGTAACGGATAAGCCAAATTGTGGTAGACTTTTTCTTCTCTCGGAGAAATAAATCCTCAGGGTTTCAACTTGGGCGTGAGAAAAACAAATGTGAAGGTCGAGACGTCGTGCCGGGAGCGTGAGCACGAGAGACCAACGACGAAAGAGAGACGATGTTGGGCGTGAGTCAGCCGAGCAATCCGCCCTCGAGTCTGCGACACTCAGCGAGCTTCTCTTGCCTTCAGCGAAGCTCGAACGGTGAGAACGGTCATCGTGCAAGAACTTCGACATTGCCACAGCAACCAAACGTTCAATTGCCAACAAGCTCGGGTCATCATCATCACCATCATCATCATCATTACGGTGGACCGAGTTCGTTGCAACAACACACTTCGAGTTCACGTAGAACCGAAGCTAAAGTGGATAACGCAAGTCAAAATAACACTGAAAGTAGCAGCAACGATTACGGTTTCGTGCGGATAAGACCCCGTTTGAGAAGTACAAACTCTACTGTACTTCGTGAAGATTCTGAAAATCGTAACTGGCAGCCCAAGACTCTGTACAACGATCGAGATAACTCCTTGTCCTGTTTCGGTGATTCAGAAACGTCAGTTAAATTGAAACAGGAAAGTGGAAGCTGCGAGATAGAAGCTTCCAGTGATAAGAGCTCAAGTTGTGTCAGAGAAAGCAGAGATTCGGCAAAGATCAATCAAACGGGAAATCAGAATCCTCTAAGAGGAGCCCTCATTCTCTTCACAGCATCAACATCTTCCTGGTGGAAGGCGAAACAGCGAGAAGAGCTTGGAACATCTTCGATAACATCATCGTCTTCCTCGTCAGGTACAACGGAACGTAAGTGGTCGAACAGTGGCACGGGTAACGCTATGACACCACCGTCGTCGGGCAACAGTGTTGTGAATGACAGAAAGTGGATAACGCATAACCAACAATCGCAGCATCACTCGATTGGCAATCCTGCAGGTAATTCATCTTCGAGCGAACGTAAGTGGTCCTCAAAAGCAACCGCGATAGTGTCATCCACTCCATCCACAACAGCTAGTTGCAACAGCAGTGCAACCAAAGATGACAAGTGGACGAGTATAAGCGCAGCCTCGGTCTCGCCCTCGTCAACGGGTCAAGATCGCAAGTGGCGGTCTCTCGGAGCACTTTTGCGTACTCCCAATTCCGTATCTTGTTCAGCGAGTTTGACAAATACCCAACAATATTCACGCAATACAGAAAACAATACTTTTGCTCATAACATGAGCATTTCGATGATAGAAAACACAGTGTCGGGTGAGAGTTCTAGAGAATGTTCAACGGTTGGACCGCCCTGGAAATCTTTGAAATATCCAGCAAGTGGGCAACCAACTTCTTACTCAGCTGGAAGACCCTCGTGGTCAGAGAAAGAGTCTGGAGGAGTACGAGAAACCGGTGAATTTGCGCGTCCGGTTAGATCAGGAAAAGTAAGCAGAAGGTTGTATCAGGAAAGTAGCAATGAATCGCCAGAGTCTCGATCGGAGACGTGGGAGGAGCGTAGAGGGAATAAGGGGCGAGGTGAGTCTTCGGGCGATGAAACGACAAGCTGGAAAAAGAAATCAACGAGTGGCAATGCCAGAGAATGCTGTCAAAGATCCGAGAAACAAGCTGTCGGTGTTGGGCTCCGAGATACGTCAACGCGCTCCAGCAGAGCTCAAAGTTTCTATCTGTTGGATGATTTTTTGCGTCCCCCGCAACAACAACAAGTGCAACAGCAGCAACAGCAACAGCAGCAATCTCAATCTTCCTCAAAGTGTAGTCTTGATCTTTGGCTACCATCGCAATATCAGCGAACCAATGGCAATCATGAACGAAGTGCCAGATCGAGCGAACTATCGACCAAGAATTGTAACAGTGCTGGTAAGCACAGTCATCAACAAACTTCATCCTCATCATCGTCTTCCGCTTGCAACGTAAGTCAACAGCAGAGAAGTAATCTGTCTAACATAACGCCACCGAGGAGACATAATTCGAGCTCGGATAGTCTCGAGGTCGCAACCAGCCCACTTCCACCTCCTGTTCCACCACCTCCACCCCCGGAGATCGGTAACAGGGAGAAAGAACGCGGTGCCTCGAGCGATCAACAAAACTCTTACCGGGATAAAGACATTGCTGGAGGCAATGCTAGCGGGAATGCGGCTAGTGCAACCACCTCCGCCACAAGCATCAACGTGCCGTCAGCCTCGTCGTGCCACTGTAGAATGTGCTGGGCGAGCTTGCAACAGAGATCGTTCCGCGATGAGGTAAGTCAGTCTCTCTCTCTTTCTTTCTCTTATACTTTTTTTCTCTCGCTCTTCTTCTTTTACCTCTGTTTCTTATCTTCGTAAGCCGGCATCTTGTCATATATACACCACACCATGAATCCAACGGGGAAATGTTGTGGCGTTTGTCAGGAGTATCGAAGTGAGCGTTATACACTGCTACAGACCGAGGCTTCTCTTGTGCAGATGCACTATCGCACAAAATGCTTACGAGTCTGATGCGATTATCGCTGTATCGTGCTGCCCCCACCGCCCCCACATCCATACAGACCAGTCTCCATGGTTCGCAATCCTTTGGTGATTCTCAATCGTCCTTTAGCCCGTACGCACGACCATCAACGATGCCTTTAAAAGATCGGATAATTAAGATAAAAAGAAGTTGGGATCCGATAACGTTCGAGAACTTTCTTTATCCTGATATTTCGGCAACGATTCGATTGACCTTCCGGGTTCGATGGATCTTTGAAAATTCGTTACGGCGAGAGTATCTCATCCGGTTGAAAAGCCACAAAGATTTTTTATTCTGTTGCTTATAATGATTATTTTATTTCCATGCATAATACATCGATCCAACTTCACTTTTTTTCATTGCGGTTTTATATGGATATCAATTACAAGCTCCTTTGTACCATTATTTATGTTGAACCAAAACCCAGCGAATATTAAGCGTAAAATCGTGAAAAATCATACCGGAAAAGAGCTTTAAGAGCGCTGTCACGTTTCAACATCAATGGCACGATATTCGACTCTGATTAAAACCAGAAGTAAAGTAAGACCTGATGAAGTAGAATCAAAGTTAGGGAATCCTTCGTAGTGTATCAGAAATGAGAATGGAGCGTGTCGCGGCAGTTGAATAGGCTTGTGAACGAGATACCAACCGATAGGATAATCGATCGTATCGTAAAAACTAAAGAGCCGTCGCTCACGACACTGCCTCGTTGTGTTCTTATACTTTCCATCTCTTCCGCTTTCTACATTTATCCTTCGGGCTTGGATATGTACATGCATCACGTTATATTTCGCAGGAAGCCCCCCGTGCTCTCAAAACTTTATCTGCGACAGCACGCGGTAGGCTATCATACCAACGGTTTATATACGTTTCATTCCTGATGATATATTCATCCCATCAATCCTCGTAAACGTTCAAATAAATCTCCCCTCTCAAGAAATGCATCTCTCATTCTGTATTACGTGTATCTACCATAAGAAAACCTTCAATGAAACAGACTTCGATGGACATAAGAAAATTTTAACTAATGATCCATGCCATGACGTAATCGTTAATCTTTATCTCGGAGAGGACCAGATTTATTCTCAAGCTTTAAAAAATCAAATAAAATCGAAAGAAAGGCCAAATACGAAAGGCAGAGAACGAATTCTACATCACTTGTGACAGATCAGTTTGTACCGGGAGAGATTTTAATCAAGCTCAATTACCAATGGTCATTCAAAAATTCATCGAATGACAGAGGAGGTCGAGAGACAAGACATACGAAATATATTCTTGGAGCGGGGCAACAAAGTGCAGAGGGTAGCCGTATTTCTATCTCTCCGATGCAGCAATGGGCTATTCTATTATTAGATAAAAGCGAGAGAAACCGAGCCATGCGTCTGAAAAAAAAGGGATGAAGCTAAGATGGAGAGCATTAAAGAAACAGACGAAGAGGGCAGCTCGAGCAGAGCCTGGCAGTGCTATATATCCACTAACACTTGAAACATTCAAACGAATATCCGGCGAATGTTTCTCGCATATTTTCATGTTTTTTTTTTCCTCCGAACATACAACTCCAAGTAAAATTCTACGAAATAAAAGCCCTTCAGGAGGCAGTTAAACGGATCCAAGCACCGGACGTAATTAACACAACGACGTTAAGAATTCAAATGAGTTGTCAAACGCATAATCGCGAGTTTAATTTCTACGAAATTTCATCTTCTCTTAAGTCGAAGGCAACTCTGAATAACCGTTCGAGGCACGAAAGTAGGTTTGATAATTGCAACGAATATTCCGCTGGTAGCTGGACGTTCGAAACGCCCATTTAGGATGAAAAGCCAATAGGCCAGAAAAGGATAAGGAGCATTGTGAAGGAGGATACACTGTCGAGATCAAAGTTAAAAGATACAAGAGAAGCCCCCGCGCGCTACGAGGATATCGCACCTCGAGATCTCTCGTTGGACTCTCTCCTTGGTCCAGGCAATGTGTCCATTCGCGCAGAGAGCGTGCGTCGAAGCAGCGAGCTTGATTTATCGTCATTGAAATACACCGTGCGGTTCGGTGAGACGTAGGAGAACACACGTTATGTATAAACAGCATTACCAAAGCCTTCGTTGCTTATGTATTCCGGCAGAGTGTTGTTCTACCATCTTTTAAAACCCTCAACGAGCACCATCGCGCCCGTTCAACATTCGATAATGCTGATCTACCTGTCTCCTCGTTTGTGCGGTCTATGGAAGCTATTCCGTGGTTCTCGTTCCAAAGAGAGGCTGCTCTTAGTTTAGCGATGAGAGATCTAGCATGTCTGGTTATCGCTCTCCGTCACGCTTTTCAAGTCATCATCCCATTTTTTCTTCTTCTTTTTCATTTCGTCTGACAGACGAGCCCGTCACCCTGAGCATATTGAAAAGAGGACACCTTCATTCACGACCTCCTAGAGATCCCCATTGTTGTCGCTGTTCCGCATGAAAGGGATCCACTTGGATTGGACCCACGCTGGTCCTATATGAATATTGCCAGATTCAAGCTGCTCTCCTATACGGTTATACTTCGTCGCCGCAACATCTACCATCGTTTTTCAGAGACCTTTGCATGAGTTGCGTGTTCGAATGCTGCTCTGAATGCGGAGACCAGAGAGTTGAACAAAAAAAAAAAGGAAAAAAAAGAAAGAAAGCATTCAGTCCCTTCTCTCACCCTTCGAGACATCGAGATAAATGAAACACTCGATTGGTACCGAGTGAATGTGTTGTAGAGTGCAGGGCCACGACTATATGCTTTCTCCATTTCGTCATCAATGTTACGATCTACTCTTTCGATCTTTAGCCATCGTCGGTGCGAGAAGTTAATATCTGAAAGGAGGAAAAATTGAGCTCCACATAATAATACACGTTTGATGGGAGAAGTGAGGACTCTCTCGCACCTCGAAGATTTGTCCTTCGCTGCTTTTATTTTCGTCAAGTTAAATCATACACCGTGGTGTTGATTCTATATGAAGGAATTATAAAAACCGTGAATGTTGTGTCATAAGCACTCATTATCCTTTCTGACAACTTGTCAAAGCCGCTTCTTCGACAATTGATCGTTCGTCCTTGCCACTTAGTGACTGATTCCTCGCTGTAGAAATCGACCTGCATGCAAATGGTTTATTTTTTGTCTTTCACGACCTTCGAGAGTCTGTCGTGACGATAATTCGAGCAATATGTCTCGTTTTGCATGTAAATAAAAACTGTTTTACGACGGATTTTGTCAGTTAACATCCACACGTTCAAATGGCGTTTTTCGATTGATGATTGCTGAACGCTTATTATATTCGTGACCTACATTTACTCTTTTCTCGGAAAACCACCAACGCTCTCGAATTTCTCACGATTTATGTTCAACTTATCAAACTCACATCGATGGGAGATGTCATTACTAAACTCCATCGCACATCATCTTTTTATTTCGCCCCAACTTGTTCCCTTATATCAAGCACTTTAACGTACGAACTCCAGAAATAATATAATCTACTCGTTCCTCTAGTGAATGTCTTTTGTTGCTCGTATTCTAATGTGTTTAAATGACAAGCTAACGTGGCTTTTTACGGTGTTCAAGATAACCCCTCTCGCTTAGCTATGCAAACAAATAATTTCTAGCTGAAGCGACATTCCAACTGGTGCACGCCACCCAGCTACCAACCTAAATATAGTTCAACAATTTCTAGTGACTGCTCGTTGTCCCTGTGGCTGCGGACGTGCACCCGTACTCGTAAAGTAAATCTCCTATCGGGTATTCGATGCATCAGAGTGCAGTAGAAATAAAAGCTTTTATTCCATCTTTCCATCTCACCTAACGTTTTCCCGTTGGTTTTATAACTCAGGTTGAGGCCTAACTTAAATGCTCACACATTTTTATTATTCGTTTTTTCGAATATTGAAGACAATGTATTGAAAACAGTTCATAGAACCTTCTTTTGTCTTTTGTCCCATCGTTCCATAATCCAAACACTGCAGAAGTTAACGCCGCAGTCTCGACATTGCAAGTCGTGAACAGAAATGCCAGTCGACTATTTCTGACTCCAAGCTTTCCGACCTCTTGAACAGTAAGCATGGCAAAATCTGCACGCTCTCTATGCACTGAGAGCTTAAATATATTCGCGGATATTATTTCATGGATGATGATGATCCGAACGCCGCTTTGCTTTCATTTTAAATCCAAGGCTGCCTTGTGCTTTCATTGTAAATATTTTGGGTTGCGCAAAAAGTCTTCCGGTTCTAGTCAATTTAGAAGTTGAATCTTGTGTAGAAATTCTCATCATTCCGGTTTCAACGATCGGTAGATTTTCCTATTCTTAGATTTTTGTAATTTATCAACATTTGCTTTTATTTTGAATACGATCAAATGGGTTTGTCACTTCGGAATTGGCCTTAGGCGCCACCAATTTTTATGCTCTTTCCTGCTCGGTAATCGATCTTTAATTCACAGAATTCTGCTTCTTAGCTACACTGCCCAGTGCAAATGCAGGTTTCTGCAAATATCTGTTTTACCGACTGTTGGAGTCGTGAATACTCTAAAATCACCGCCGGTAACTTACCTTCTGGGCCAGCGTTCGATCATAGTTTGAAATATTTCTGGCAGATGTCTCGATTTGTGTTTGTTGTCTCACGAATTCTCGATATACGAAGTACAGCGCTCTTTGTTGAATCGTTGAATTTTTTTTTAAACTTGTTTCTTTGCATCTCGATTAAAAATTTTTCCCATTGAACGCGTAAAGATTTCTAGAGATAAACGAATGTTGGCAGTAATTTAAAAAATGCCTAAACGACTCACGTACTTCAATTTTTATTTTAGATTCACTCACCCTGAGCGAATGTTTATTTTTTAAAGTTTAAGAAATAAACACTCGACAGTGAATTGATTGTCATTGAAATGTTCCAGTGTTCTGAAGATTCACTCGAATCTAGTATTCGATAAATATTCTTTTGACATTGCAACAAAGAGTAATTACTCATGCAATTCAATGTTGTATAATGAGAACACATAGTTCCTTTCTAAATGAGTTCTTTTGCCGATTGTCAACGGTTAAGAATGACGCAACGAAACGACCAAGTTTTTTATCGTCGGACCAAAGGTACAAGGACATAATCCTGATAGCTTGAATGACGAAGGAATAAAAGAGAGTAGAAAAAAGTGAAAAATTACCCGTGACCCATTGCATCGTGTGCACCTTCCCCTGGAGTGCAGAACACCTTCCTTAGCACATAAACGAACGGAGCTTTCAAGTTATTGTTGACCCGCTCTTGTCGAGTAGAGTTCCGTAATGAAAACTCGTATTTTCAAGGTGCACGATGTATATATCGGCTCTATCGTTGTTGGGCTTCACTCGTCCTCGCCCTTCACCCCAAACGTTTTTTTCCACGAGAAACATCGACGACAATTCTCCATCGTTTGATAAAAATTCTGTAAAACAGCAATCATCTTTTCATTTTATAATTCATCTGAATTTCTCGCGGTAAGTCAAGTAGAAGTCAATGTTTCTTTAATTTATACATAAACATACATTAATAGTTACCGGTTTTGCTGACAAGTGACACTATTACGAGCTTAAGCTCGAGTCAATATCGCCATTCGAATTGTTGCCAAGTTCTCAAGTACGTGGGTTGACAAACATTCACTGGTACGGAATTTCTACATTTATTATTATACCAGCTGCTATTTTAGAATTTTTAATACCCTTACTGGTGCTCTTATTCCTCTATTGTATTCGATTATTAGTTGAAAAAAAAAACAAAACAAAACAAATAACAATGTTTAAACCGTTGGAGACTTATATCATCAGTTCGCAACAAGTTTATTTACACAAGATTGATTGATGAGCAAAATGAGAAGTGATATCGAATAATCACTGTAGCCACTTTCCCCGTGAGTAACCAATCGCTCTATCGTTTAATGGTCACTGCTAGTACACTCATAAGATATAAAATATGATATAAAGGACGTGACGCGCGGAACCATGTGGGTTGCGGTAGGTCCGGACAGACAGACAGTCGCTTGTTCGTTTTACGTAACCCACCAGTGAGAACTCCAAGTTTTCTTAACCATTATATATATCCGCTGAATATTATGCCAACGCCCGTTCTTGTACACTGCGATTTTGTACGTAACATGTGTTTGAACATACCTGTTCTACAAAAGTAAATTTATGTACACGGTGTTGCATAGTTTGCACTTAAGATTTACAGGGCGAAGAGATCGATTAATTCTGAAGAGAAAATTCTTCAACCATTTTTTTCTCCGATCAACCATTGCTGAGATATTTAGGAATTTTCATGACAGCCAATCCGCTGCGCTGCATAGAGGTGGAGCGGAGTGGGGGCAGCGTCCCACCCATAACAGCTCAATGCAGCGGATGGGCTGTTCTTTATTCTTTGATATCTCATCAACGACATGTCGTAGAAAAAAACGCCTGAAGACTTTTCTCTCCGGAATTTCTTGATCCACATCCCACAGCAGATTGGACACGAATTTTGAGACAGCCTATACGTCTACAAATCTTACAACGCGGATCTGTATTGCGCCAATATCTGGGCAAGGTAAAAAGCCCACATTCATCTTGTTATGTATATTTGACGTCGAGACTTGGTACTTTTCAACTAATCCCCAGAGCAAAATTATATTTACTGTCAAATAGACTATTCTAACAGATTCTTACGAGCACTTGTTCGAGGTCAGTGGCAATATTTAAATTAGAAAATGGCTTTTCGTTTTGAACTCTATTTGATGTTTCTTATCATTCAATTTCCCAAATGATTTCTGAACACATTTTTCGAAATGTTTCGTGTTCGATTTTGCTTTTTCTTGGAGTATAATTTTTTTCCTTTTCATTCTTAAAAAAATTGAGACCATTCATGGGAACGAGATAAAAGTTTAAAACTGCTTCAGATATAACTTCAATGAATATTTTCATCTTCTAACTTTCGATTGGCTCCATTATTACCAATAATTTATATTTATTATCACTCATCACGAATGACGTATACAAACTTGTTGACAAGCTCTACCACAATTGTGTTTTCTTCATTTTACTTCAATTGGCCTAAAACTTATGGATAGAGTGTGTTTTCAATGGTCATATATTTTTTCACTTTAGCTGAGTCGCTGAAAAACCTTTGGCGCTCTGCCACTTGATGAATCAGATTGAATATTGGATAAGAAAAGCCATAAATTGAACTTGAACGAAAAATACACGTGATACCAGATATCGAGGGATGCGAAAAATTTGAAATTGAAATCAGCAAAGTTTTTAATTGAATTTTTTCTTTCACTCGTATTGTACGTCGTAAATATCTCCTTAATTTTTTAGTTGTATTCATATTTCATCAGTATTTCGTCGATGTTAAGAAATCGCTGTTACAAAAAAAAACCAACTAAACAAAAAATACCTGAGTTACCTATTCTAAGCGGGAGAAGCGAGCCCCAGATGCGATAAATCACGTAATATATGTATTTTAAATCGATACTTGCGCAATTTTCGGCACCGAACCAGAACCGTTTTTGCCACAGCTGTTTCTCGGCTACACTCTGTGCAATGGGATCAGTTTATGCTTCAATTTTCACGGAGAGTTATGAATCTGGTCAAACCACATATTACACATAATACAAGGATAAATATATATGTGGGTGACCAGAACAATCCGAGATACCTGAGTAGAAAAAGGTGACTATGGAATTTGGCAAAAATAAATAAAAAGAAAGGACTTTTTGCCAATGAATCGAAAATTCGGTCAACTTCTAAATCAGCCCATTTGCGAAACATCATAAACAACGAAATAGATAACGAAGAGAAAAAAAAATTCACGCTCTTATTGAAAACATGCTGATTTTTTAATTACAGGTCAAAATATTTAGTCAAAAATCGAAGAATTCAATTTTAAAAAACCCTTTTTTTCTCAGATACTTTACTGTAGCCTGGTTTCCTCTGTATAAATGTACGAATGTTGAATAATACACCGAGATATTTGAATTCTAGAGTGCGTCACGATATCAGGTTAAAAATTAATGTGTCCGTTACGGAATCTCTAGTCCAAAGCGTGAAAAAACATGTGATTATTGACAGGAAAAAAAACGGAGGGTTGTTAAAGTTGGAGAGAGTTGTAAGGCCGCTTTTAATTATTTTTGTGGCTCGATCTCGAAAGTTATCCAGGTGTGCTACAGAGATCCAGCAGTATAAGTATCAAGCTCATGTCCAATATTTTACAAGCGTCATATAAAGTTGTAACACCCAAGAATATAGCAACGAAATTTATAGTCGATCACCGTTAGACAAAACATGAGATCAGATCGAGATTGAGCTTTAATAGCGAAACAAAACGATCGATCTGACGTTCACTACTGCAAAGAGATAGCACGCGTATACAGACACTTTCAACGCACCCAACAATTACTGTTGAAATAAGTTTTTTTTAAATCTATTTTTCATTCATGTATTCTTATATTTTATCCAATTTATTTCGTTCCGGAATACCAGTCGCATGAACAATCGATACTGCACACTTGGTTGCATTCCGAAGGATTGATGCAGTTTTCACCAAGTGCCCTCGTTGGTTTGCAGACAAACTCTAACTCGGTATTTTTTTCATTACCCCATTTACTCACGAAATCCTGACACGTTATAGAAAAAAACTAGAGTTCTCAAACTTTTCATAATTACAGGATATATTTTTTTTCTTACCATAGGATATTGCATCCTTGGCACATTAAACTTTGGTTAAGTACACACGGGAATACCATTGGATTAAAAAATCTCATTAAAAGTTCGTTCGATGAAGAAATAAAACAACGATATTGCTGGTTAAATGTTGGTCGGAGTTAAATTTAAGATTTTATTTTTAACGTATTATTGTTTTTATAATTATTCTGTTTAAAGGATGAAACAAATGCTTTGAAGATTGAGAAAGATGCAAGCAACAGGATTGCAAAGTCAAATGAATTATTGTGTATCGGGGCATTATTATTATTTCCCTCAGTACAGAAACAGCTTTGTGGTATTGTTTTAGGCTGCCAGAATATATCTTTAAAGCTCTTGTATTTCGCTCAACGTTTAATGAAAACTCTTGACATTTCAAATAAAGACGAGACAGAAGGTTCGAAACGGAAAGGACATTGTGTATATACGAATTTTTATGTACATAATAATAATTCTTCACATTTTTTTACATCAAAATATATACATATATATATATTCATTTAAATACATAACCATAAATTATAAAATGTTATGAAATATAGTCTGAGCGATGACGTTTCATCCCCTACAAATTTTCTTTTCATAAGGATAGCCCGGACGTTGGCTCGAGCTACGAAACAGAAAAGAAAAAAAAGTCACTTGGATGCTGAGCTCGAAAGACACCGGGATTACGAGAGAGTGAATCGGTGGCATAGCCGTGCAGAAAAAACTGCCAGCTATGACTGACGAAAAGTATGACATCTCCAAATGCTAGAGATAAAAGATATGCTATCGTATAGATGTATTGTGTATATAAATGTAGTGAGAAAAAGAAAATCTCGTAAAAGCATAGAAGCACAATATACAAAAGGGCCAAATCCGAATAACTGGAAAGTGCCGAGCGAAATATATGAACGACAGGGAGAAAAATCAAATCTGTGTGAAATTCCAATAAAATTGTGTGAAGCGAATGAAAATATATATGAAAAGTCAAGTTTAGTTATATTGGAATTGGTTCTGTTGGATTCCCGGTTTGATCATTTTCCGGCGCAAAATCTTTTCATTATTTTGCGAAGATATGATTTTTTATCTCTTTTTTTTATTCGCTTCATTGCATTTTAACAATACAAACTTTCACATGATTTTCTCCTCGTTCATTTGTTTACAAAAACAAGCAATAAAATCGAGTCTGTTTCGACGTAAAGTCACTGAAATAAACGTGACTCAAAAGAGCTTACCGTTCAGAAAAAAAAAGTTAAAAACTAAACGTATAAGTACGAGCTGTCCCAAAGTAACGTTGTAATCCCTTCGATAGGCTTTACTTGAAAAATCCTTCTCTCGTATTGCAACTTTTGCCGAATCGACATTTTAATATCCCGTTGATATTTGTAATGACGATTAATCCTGAGGATGATTCATGAAAATGTGTGTAAAATATGAGAAAACAAACTGAATAGATTTCAATTAAACGCAGGAAATACAATAAATGAAGGTTAGTCAAAATCGTGATTAAATTGATAAATGAAATTTGAGAGTGGAGAGAGAGAGAGCATCCGTGGCAGAAATTCTAGAGTGTCAGAAGTAAAATAGTGAATGAGACGGTAACAAACAGAAATCACTTTATTACATATGTAGATATATAGGTGACAAAAAAAAAGGTGGAAAGCAAGATATAGAAAGGATTCAAATGGCCCAAGAGGGATGAAAATTGGTGAAAAATTGGGCGAGAATCTGTGGCAAAATGGTTACGTACACCTGGACTGTTGAGTGAATTTCTATGTAGGGTTTACGTCAACGTGTGTGTCTATGAAAGAATCAGATGAAGGAGAAAACGAGAGAAAAAGTGCTACCAGACGAGGAGGAGAGTAAGCTTGGTGAAAAAAAAAGCAAGTAAAAAAGAAGAAAAGTAGAGAGAAAGAGAGAAAGAAAGAGGAGAAGGGTAGTCTGAAGAAACGGCGAGACACAAGGGAGGGTAGTACAGTTAGATACTGAATTTCTTTTTACCATATATGTGATCGACGTACATAGATATATGTAGAAAAATGTATGTACATTGGTAGGTAGTATAACGAATAGAGAAACCTAGAAGGAAAAGAGAAGAAGATAAAAAAGGGTAAGAATTATGAGGGATGACATGACGGCGAAGGGATAAGGTGGGGATGGAATAAAAAGAGAAAAAATAGAGTGGGACATTTGGAAGGTATGTAGAGGTGCAAGGGAGACAAAAAGATGGTGGATTGTTGAGAAGGGAACGAAGGGAGAAGAGAGGACCGAAGAGGGACCTGCGCGCGAATTTCCCGCGTTCGGGCCAACCTCATATTGATCCCACCCCCTTCGCGCGGTGTTTCTGCTGCTGCTACGGCTACGGCTAGGTGATGGTAGTGGTTGGTGGTTGATAGTGGTGGTGGTGCTACCGACGAGAGCAACCCCCTGCGCACCCTGACTCCCCTGCCTGCTTGCTTGCCTGACTGCCTGCACGAGTTCATCAGACACAGAATCGCGGTATCGCGGGATACGGGAGGTCCACGCTCGAACATTACGACTGCGAGGACAAAATAAAAACGAAAGGCACGAGATTGAGATTTTTTGTTTGTTTTTAGACGAGATAATACTTTTTGACTTTAACTAAAAAAAGGAATTGAATGGGTACGTTGTAGTTATTGAATAAACATCGGTTATTGTTGCTGGAAGTTTGAATAACAGTGAAAGAATTTTGACGCGAGAAGGTCGAAAAACAACTGAACTGGAATTACGAGCAAAGCCAGAGAATTGTTCAAGATTATTCGACAATGTGCAAGAGTTGATGGTGAAAAATTGTACTATTTGACGTTACGGGACCGACTAAATATCTCAGAAGAGCAACGCCGCAGCAGCAGCGCTATCCAGCATCACAGCCAGAAAACTTCAGAACCAGGGGCAACACCCATCTCTCGTGGCCTCGTCACGCGTTTGCCTTCTACGATACTATACTACGTACCATACTATATATTAATACCCTCTTCGCTTTACTACCCTCGTTCTCTCGTCTATAAACTTTTACTTATCACGATACAATCGAACAATACACCCGATGAATCATACTCCATATTATACTTTCTCTCAATTGTGCTTCGATCTCAAAAAATCATCGAGAAATAAACTTAATTCTCAACATAGAAACAATCGTCGCGTCGAGGACCTCTGAACAAATTTTTCATCTTCGATCTCGCGAGGTCAATGACTAAAAAAGAAAGAGAAGAAGCTGTTGCGTGTGTTACCGGTGAACATACGTTACGTGCTTGTTGCGCTAATAAATAAACATCGTTGTCCTCAGCGATACATAATAATCAATATCACGAGAATTTATCGCCAAATTAATCGGTTTTATTGACGTTATTGTGATTAAAACGAAATCATTTTTTCGACTACTTTAATGTGACTTATGAATAAAAATTAAAGTTTATCTCGATCGAATTTTCTAGCGAATCTGAAACATTATCACTAGATTTATTTTTCGTGCCAAATTAAACTGACAATTGTGACGTGCCTCTTTCCTCGTATTAAATCTTCGATAAAATCACGTTTCTAAGTGTGTGGGTGTTTCCAAATCGTATTTTTACCGGCGTTCAGTGTTTATCGTTCGAGTTCAGTGTCTTCGAAATAGTTAATCGATAGATTTTTTCGCAAGTGCTCCAATATTTTATCAACGATTCATTGTTTTTATTCGATCAAAGTGTTTTTAATCCGGTGTATACGAAGTAATAGGAGATAAATTTTGAGATTTTATGTAGATAAGCATTTTAGTGGCATTTTCATGCAAATTAAATTCGTTGTTTTTCTCAACTCTTCTCTACGGGACATCGTGCTGATTTTGAGTGATCGACGAATCTGGTCAACGAGACCCTAAACCAAAGGTTTATACGAAAAACAAAATAATCACCTTTTTTATTTAAATGAATTTTCTATTTTTTCAAAAATAAGGATATGTGCGTTCCTGATCAGATTTTTTAAACATCTTTTTGCTTAATATTTCGATACATTAATGTTTTGCCACATGATTACGAAGGAAGGCGAGAACGATAAAATAAATGGTGATACGATGACACCGATGTAGATCAAACGATGACTAGAACTATAGAAACGAAATAACGAGTCTGAGGAATCATAAATCTAATGTTAAGCCACAAGAGAGTCTAAAGAGTCGTTAAATGTCGGAATAGGGTGACGTAAAAGGCGAACGACGAAGAGAGTGAGAGAGAGAGAGAGACTAGTGAGGAAGAAAAATATACGGAGTTTACTCGTCGCTTAGAACACCGTTATGTATAGTTTACCTCTTCAATTGCGTTTCTTTCGACGTGGCTAACATCCTACACACTGACGAAAGACGACAAAAACGTATATATAAATACCGTTAGATAAAACAGGACTATCAGTTGTAATGAATGATTTATCCAGCTTTTAAAAGGATGTACGATATCGCATGAACATGTCCAACGAACAATTTCACACTTGCAAAAAAAGGCTGTGAGTCATTAAAAGAAATATAGTACTTATGGGAAAAAAGGAAAATAAAAATCATTTGCCATGATGAAAAGATCAGGTACGATCTCAATATTATCGTTATCCAAACGTGATAATGTGGCAAGCAAGTGGTTGAAGAAAAAATATGCAGTTTGTTTAATGTATCCATAAGGTGGCAGTTAAAAGAGCAACATCGTTCCGGAAACCCCCATAAAACAATTTTCCCCTATCGTTTCTTGTAACCACAGTAGTACGCTACCGTGTAAATTCAGGATTTCTGGTCTTACTGCGAATCCATGAAGAAGCACTTGTAACCCGAGCAGCACTATCCCACTATCATAGATTCATAGAGATAACTGGAGGCTGTTCGTTCGTGTATTTATCCAAGCTTCACGATTTCGTATAAAGCCACGGTCATTACAAGCCGTTATATTAATTAAAGGATCGCTCTCCTTTATGGTAGTTGTTCACGCGATCTTCCAAGTCCCAACGAACCCACAAACTCGTCCTGTTCTTTGCCTCAAGTCATCCGCTTTCTCTCTCTTGTGCAAAGCTTCATAAACGTAGGGCAACGCCTGCGCGCGACTATCATACCACTTATATTTTATCCTTGACTGCGGTGATAATTTATCCATTTTTTTATTTCTCTATCGTTCAAAGCCCGATGAATCAGCACTAGGGGCTCGTATATTTGCTAGTTTTAATGTCGGTTGGCAGAGTATTCTTTAATTCTGTATGGCAATTCGTTACAACTCGAAGAAAGAAGCCCTTATAAACTTTAGAAAGACACGAAGATCGAGCAAGAAAACCCGGTAGCATCGCTGAGAACGAGGGTAAAGTAGCTACGGTAGCAACGTCTTATTTTGGTCCACAATGCAGCTCCTGGGCAAAACTGCAGGTTCTCTTTTCAACTCTATCCCAATCGGCCGCGCGGCTTCTCTGTTTCAAAGTTTCTCCTTCGTGTCTTCCTCTTTCACTCTCCCGCAGTTCTTGGATCGTTATTACTCGATTATTGCTATTACCGGGTCCGATCTCCCGAGGTCATCCCGAGCATCATCGACCAAGAACCAAGCATCGTGCATTCATCTTCGCCGTGGTTGGCAAACGGCCTCGGCATTTATGCGCCAGAATAATAAATGCAACCGAGGTAGACACTCGTGTCTTGAGATTTTCCATCTCATCATCAACGTCTCTCGTAAACCGTTTCACACACTTTATATATCAGTGTGAACTGCTTGTAACGTTATTGTGCTTTTCTACATTATTTGGCACAGGAGGATGGATAGAGAGAGAGAGAGGGAGACGTGAAATCGCGTTGGTAGTTTTTCTTTTTCTTCATACACATTGCTTTCAATGTTGCACATTGAATCCTGATCGTTGGGACCGTTGGGTTATCGTGCTGAAAAATGACGAACCATCAAATTTTTTCATGGGGTATATAGCCATGACGCCAGAAATCCAGACAATGGAAGACTGCTTGGAGGATTGGTACTTTTATGGGAACGTTAGCCTTTCGAGTTTATCTCTGGCAACCCTTGTGTACGAAAGAGAAAAAAATAGTACTGAAAATGACAACGTAGCAGCGTCATCGACCGATTCATACGATACGATCGTCAATGCACACGCAGTAAAGGATAACAGCATGAGCAGAGGGCAAAAGACTAGCATGACACTCGCAAAGGCATATTCGTCTCATTTTTTTATCGTCTTTTATTTTTTGCCTTGTTCTTATGGTCCCTGAAGGATCAAGTGGGCGAGACGCGTGGGCTGACATCAAGTTCTTCATCTCCCCGTCGGAGAAAAACCTACGGTCCGTCTTACACTGATTCAAACTCCTCTGATGAGCCCGCCCAACCCTCTATAATGGGATTCGGGAGCGAGCAACCGCCCTGTCCATAGTACCAATGACATCTGAAAAATCAAATGAAAGTTAAAGACACAAAGAGAGTCTGAGGCACCGCTGCTGTGCCAGGGTGCATCAACCTCTTTTCCCTCCTATATCATTATTCCACTTCTTTCTTTTCCGCCTTAAGTCAAACAACCTTTTTCACATCAACTTCTTCGCTTCCATATTGGCAATGTTGAGATTCCAAAAATTCCTGGTTCCAAACCATCGAGGGGTCCTTGGAAATGCTGGTCTCCTCGAAATCCAATGTGACTCTCTCGCGACCCACGGGCCTTCGTGAATTTCCAGGAATAATATCGATCATTTATACATATGCATATGTGCACCACCTTCCATACATACATCATGTATATACATAAGCAAAACTCACAAACACATATGGGAGGAATGCAACCCTACTCAGCAGCTATTCACGGCGAAGCAGCATTGCAGTGTAGGCATATATCGATCCCTGAAACTGCCGACCAAGCGCAAATGCAGACGACCGAAACTCCAAATTGATTGATGACCGGGCCTTAATTAGTTCCTTATGGGTCTCGATTTATCGACGACAAGAATTATCTCTTAAGTTCACAAGGCAACTCATCTGTAAGAGAGTTTGTCACTATCCTTTTCTTAATCGCTCATAGTGTACAATACGAAATTAAAGATGAAGAAGGAAAAAAAAAACTTGTTCTTATGAATATTCAATTGAAGAAAAAGGATGTCTCTTATCTTCACCTTTCCAAGAATGAGATTCGCTATGATTTGTCTTTTGATGAATAGCGCCATCACGCGAATATTCTTTGTCTCCGTCTGGTCCACATTCGGATATATTAGCATTATATGTTTCGCACGACCTTCGCACATCGTCGCCTCTCAGTTTCGTGATTTTATATACAGCTATACACACATGAGTATAAATCTATTCGTAATATATACGTGTGACACCTCGATCAAGAGAGCCCACACTGTCGACTTATTCGACATCTTACGTCGTATCTCAAACGATGTTCCGCGAACGAGACATCCCTCTTGCACTTCATCTCACGATTCAATTGAATCGTAGCCTTGACGTGTCTGCTCGTCCTATGATTACTTACCAATACTATAAATTATATATGTATTGTGAAGACCAGAGTTAAATGGAACACTGGAACAAAATGAGAAACTTTAACATTCAACCATTACATTTTATTTTCATTATTCAGTCAAATTCCACACTTTGGACATCTTATAAGAGCCACTAAGTTACTTTTGACAAACATTAAATTGAATTTTCTATTTCTCCAGCAGAGGTTTATCGTTGCGTCTTTCTGTCTCATTTTCCCCCGGTTTCTCCCGTATCTTCTTCGCGTATATTGTATATAGCATCGCAACTCGGCGTTATTAGCTAGAACATAATTCCATACAATTTCATGCCCCGTCTCTTTTACGTCGTTCTCGAATTATTAGTCGACTTTTCGTCCTTCGTGTATATTTTTCTTCTCACAAATGGGTTCATCCACGTGAGCGTATGAACAAGTGTTTGTATTGGGTATCCGTCCTTGTCCAGGAATACGGTGACAGTAGTATGTTACACGTCTGTCGGACGGTGTCCTGGACAGGAGACACGGGCATTTCCAATTTACGACACGTATGCCTCGTTCGAACTGGCGTGTGGAGTTTCTCGCTTTCTCTTTCAATAGCTGTCTCCTATTGCACTTTGTCCAATCCTATCTCTTCCTTTGTTCCTTTTCCTTCTCCTTTTCTATCAGAAAGCCCAGATGGAGTAAAATTGACTGCAACTACTCGCCACCAGTTTGAAGTACCAACAAGATATATCGAGCAATCACTCTGTCTCAGTCAAACAAACTCCTATCTCACTCTCTCTTTTTCACCCATTTCCTCATCTGTGAAACCTCGAGAACTGAAATTCATTAGGAACTTTCCTTCAGCTCTGTGTCTTTGTCTCGTTTAATTAGCAGGATCACGTAGCGTCAAACTGACATCGATTTTCGCGCTGTTTCATATACTTGTCCACGTTTGTTTTCCTTCACGTCCGTTAATCCTCCCTCGTTAATTCAGTTCACGACCTTGCAACTTATATCCTTCGATTTATATCCCTTTAATCTAACCACACTGATATTTATTCTTTATCAAATCCATCTCTCACGCCCACCTCAGTTCAGAATATTGCGTGTTTGCCATTCGGATCCAACTCGGCGTTGGTGCATCATGATCTCGTTTATCAGAAGCTCCGCTTCTTCTCCGATTTCACTCTCGCCCCGTACAACCTACAATCAAATGAGAAAAAGACGATACTAAATGCTTACACGTTACTTACATTACGAATGGTGGTAGTTATCGTCCCAAGCGGTTCTGTATATATACGTACATGTATATACTTTGCGTGTTATAAGTCTTTGCAAAGACAGGATTTATTATCGGAACTCCGTTGTTCCTATACTAACGTACAAGCATGGATGCTATATCTTATGCAAATTGTACTTGTTCCCTTTGTGTTTCACGGCTGGGATTCCACTAAGATCCAAAAGCCAACAAAGGGGAAAACAGAGAAAAAGGGATTGCGGCAGTAGAATGTAATAATGAATTCTGACAAGTCATAGCATCGCTGGTTTACTTGTCTCCAATTGGATTACATTAATTTAATGTCATTCTGATGTAGGAAATTTTTCATCGTTATTTTTTAATGCCAATATTCCTCTCTTCTCATAATTTCATTGCAATTTAATCGATAAAAAGAATTAGCCTCATATTCCAATTTTATGTTAGATTAGCCTTGGTTCAGAATTCCAAGCGAAAGCAGCTTCTTTGTGGACTGTTCTCACTAGCCTTGGAAATGCCACAACAAAAGAATCTGGCTCGATGCTTCTCTCGTGTCGTTAATGATCCGAAGGTGTGCACAATGACGAATTTAAACTGAAAGAGTAACGCAAAAGTCGATCCCTTGTTCGTAAGACGTTTGCGCATGTGAAACTCAATAGAACACGCGATGACCCTCATACGTCGTACATTGTCAATCTGTACATTTCGTGACGGCAGAGATATTTGTGTTTCAGTAGAATTCAATAACTGTTGAATTATCGTTAACTCAATTTTTCATCCATTTTAAAACTGAACAGAAACTTTGAGAGGAACGCACATAACCTTATCGCACAATAAAGATTTTCGTCAATTTTTCCTTTTGTACTTTCAGCCAAGACTGTAAGATCTTCTCCGAGCAGAGAGAAACGCAATTATTAAATCATATTCAAAGGTCGAATATCGACAGCCAAAATCTGAAGTGTTCCAATAATCAAAATCAACGTAGCCTCAATTATAAATAATAATAATAATAATAATAATAAATAAATAATATCAACAATAGTAATAATAATGAGACTTTGGTCCGTATTAATCGATAAATGTTAATCACCTTTAATAACGATTATTATTTCGAAAATTAAAATTACTATATCAATTAATAATAAATATTCATTAAACTAGAAGTATTCGTAAATAATCCCAACGGTGTGCCCATGATCCAACTTCAAAGTGTTCCAATTACTAATATTGCCTACTATAAAAAGCCAAATTAAACCTAAACGTAAAAAAAAAATTGTCAGTATTATACATAATCAAATTTTCCTTAATGATAAATCGCGATATTTATAAATAAACAAATAACAAAAGTAACGTGTCAAATCTAAGATAAAATCGTCATGCATTTGTTGAATTAGAGTGACTGACTTCTTCAATATACCACATTCAGAGATAAAAATGATAAAAATAGTCTCGTGCATGTTGCTTAACGGGGTCTGGCCAAATCCTTAGTTGGCATCGGCAATAGGACGAGATTTAGAAAGGCTGCAGCTTTCCAAACAGAAGATCATCGGAGCTAGCGGAAAAATAGCAAAAAGCTACAGAATTTTAAGAGGTGTCCAAAATCTTAAGTACAGAACGTACAGCACAATTTGCTAGCAATTAATAGCTGCGAAGGGCTTTAGGCGATTAGACAGAAAAAATCATCTTAGAAGATGGACGCGCTGGGTCTTCAGGCTGCGTTGGTAAAGCTGGATCCGGCGACTACGGTAACGCCGATTGGTGCAAGTGTAAAAATGATGCCACGTCATCGTCCATCATTCGAGGTTGATGAGACCGATTTGACCTTGCGCAACGTATTGAACACACGCGAAGATGAAAAGTCTCACAATCATCATCATCATCATCACCATAATCATCATCAAAAGAGTATCGGTTCGAGCAGCACCGAGACCGCGAGCAGCGGTCAGAGTACATTCAGAAAATTACAAATCGGCAATAATGAGTCGGTTAGTAGCGGCGTAACATCATCAACGGCGATAACAACGGTATTACCGAGTGGGACGAATAATCATCATCAGAACAATCACAAGAATTCGTCTTCGTCATCGACGTCATCGTCGCAGAAAATCGTAACGACAAAGTGCACGATTACCGAGGTCAGGTGACGCCAACCTTGTTTCGGTGTTAACATGATATATCACACTTATCCGCCACATCGTGGTAGCAGCAAATCACATGGTAAACATCATCATGCCAAGGAGAAAAGACATCATCATCATCACAGTATGCATCATCAGCATCATAGGACACATGTGGTGAGTATACATGTAGACAACACGATCGATAAACCGATAATCCAATTATCCCACCAAAGTATGAAGGGCGTAGTTAGATGTCTTGGCTGTCCATGTAATTAAGAAGATAAAATAACCTTCTGTAGACATTATCAAGTCAATCTTCGTACGAATATTTCAACCGTTTACATGCAATACAAATTAGTCTTAAGGTAGTACTATTTTTCTGAGCCCTAGTGGTTACCACGATGCGTTAAACCCATGGACAATGATAGTGAAAACATGGTAGTAAATAGTGCACAATTGCCCGAATTGTAAAGACGACCTAATAGCTAACTTTGAATACTCATAACTTTCGAAAGAAATCGAATTTCCAGACATCTGAATTTCAACGCAAAAGCCCTTATCCTGTCTACCTGAATAAGCCGAGGTTTAGTATCAGGGAATAATTAGTTCATATTATGGCAAATCTTTGGAAAAGAAAAGTATATTGCAGTTTATGAAAAATCCCAATCCTAGTGATATACGGTTAGAGCCTTAAAAAGCTACTTGATTATGTAGAGATTGTCTAAAATATTATCTTTTGTTTTGAAATTGTGATCACGGGCTAACGGGTAAGAATTCATAATAATACCATTTCAATTGTACGCGAATGGAGGTGTACGTAGGTACAGAATGGAAATACCAAGCCAAGCAATGCCTTGATGTGTGCCTGCGAGCGTACATTAGCCAAGTTCGCCGGTAGCTCAGACTATGTGCACCTCGAGTGGGTGAGCAATTCGTACAGTTCGTCGCTTGGCGTATGTGTATCACCCAGTCAACACGCGGACAATGGGTTATGGTCTGACTGGCATTCCGTGACCCTAACAAAACCGCCTCCAGTGCTACACGCTATAAGCACCAGCACAAGCCCCCCTTCCCGTGTAGACATAATTTGTGCCACATGCACTGCACCAGCCAAACCTCTCCAAGGTGAAAAGAGACCGAAGCTACTTCTTCGCTAGAACTTACCACAAACTATATTTCCCATTGTAAATCATGCGGAAATAGTCGTTCACGTAATTATGTTCGTAACTATGTTCTATTATCAGTACAATCTGCACTTAACCCCAGAGTATTAATTACTTCAATGAAAACTGACTGTTTATTGAATGCAACGTTTATTCTCGTACCTTCACTTTGCCAAACCTTTGCTGGATTATCTCACAATTTTGGTACAATGGTATCTCCAATTTTGAAGATTTATTTTTACCAATTTTTCGTGGTTATTCTTTTCGACATGTGTTCACACACATTCATCAAACGCTTCGTTTACTGGTTGCACGCACTTTCCCGGATGTGCGTGATGGTGGTTCGGGTAGGGAAGATTCACCATTGAACACCACTCTCTCGTAATGTCCATGATTCAATACGGAGCGTCGATTTTAAAAAATATGCAAAAATCACTGACAGACTGTGCAATTTCTACAAATGACAGGGTACTCTCTCAACAATATACACGATAGGTTATGACGTATAAATGCGTATGATTTATACACACATGTATATGTAAATACTACAAATATCGATCAGCCAGGAAGCCGTACGTCAACAAAGTTGAATATCGTACTCATACACCCGCCTTCCTCGAATCTCGGTTATTAAACGGACGGATTCTCTTTGTTATTCCGAAAATGCCTTTGCAGGAACTTTTGTGTATGTACGACGAGTGATTTGATCACTGAAACAGGAAACGTACACGTATAGAATATAGGAGCTCATAATAAATTCATAGAACCACCAAGAAATGAGGAAGAGAGAACAGGAGATTTGTACAGAGCTAGTGGTTCCTAGTTATGAATATAATACGATGCATTACCAAGTGCTCAGGACCACGATCACCCCAGATAAACATATAAGTTCCGGCTTTTATTCTTTTGGTATATCAATTTTGTAGTTAATTTATTTGAATATTGTAATGTATATTTACCGCTCGTAAATTTTAGTAAATAACCATGAAATACGAACAGCTTTCCCTCGATCCTTCCGTCCTATTTTTGATAAAACAGTTCCTCTAATTAACGGGATATTTCTATCTTCTAACTCTTTCACGTATCAGTTGTTTTGCGAATTTCTCATTTAAGTGACACTTAAAATAACGAGAGCAAGCGTTTTGCCACTTTTTCGTAACTCCTTTTTACTCGAAACGAATTAAGTCGTTGCACTTCTCGCAGGTGTGTCTGTTTGCTTGAGCATTGCATTCGAATACTCTCTCGTATAATGTTAGAAGTGCAGTAGAAGAAGCAGAACAGTTTGAGAAAGAGAGCTCGACTGCTGCACTGCTAGGACTGGGATTAAGTAAACAAGATTTCAAGAAGCCCGTTTGAATTCACGCGTTTGCGATTCTCCAACGTGGCGTTATACACTCATACTTAATGTTTTTTTTACTATATGCTATTTGATGCTTCAACTTAACTGAAGTTTGCCCCGTTGCTCTACAACCAAGGGCATCAGAAGTAATTTGTACATTCTCTTTTTCGTTCGAATTCTCTACCAACTTAATGGACTTGCGCTCTAAAGTATGGGCGAGGCCGACATACGAAGAGGTTGAAAGATTATCGGCTCATCGATGTCGGTCTAATCTGATTTTATGGCTTACCAATGAGGCTCTGTAAGAATATTCATAACATATGTACTACTCGAGTGAAACCTGTTTTTCGAAATCGTAGAAATGAGTGAAAACTATTCAAGCTCAAGTCTTAGAAATGATGCCGGTATCTCTAAATGACTGATGATAAACTTCCAAAATAACAGAAAATCACAAAACTCATGTCAGAAGAATAGAATACTTAAGTATTTTTCTCATTCTTCTTTGATTTTACTGTTTCATTCCTAATATTTATTCGTCAGCCTGATGATGCAGGAAAAAAGGGTACTTTGACACACCCAGTGCCACAAGTGTCATATTACTGCAACTGTAGGCCAGTAGGTATGAAGGTAATTGAAGATATCATACTGTGAAGCATGCAGCCTGCATTGGACAAGTGTGTTGAGGGTATGTTGACGACCTCGTGAGTATGTGCCTGTGTGAGTGAATATGTTAGTTCGTATGTGTGTGTATGTGTGTATTGGTATTCCGAACCACTAAGTCGAATAATTTATTCACCCTCGCTCCGGGTAGGAAGATGAGTTGTGCTCGCGAAGCACTTAACTTCGAAAGGGCGTTAGGTGCGGTAGGTTTGCCTGTAGGGTTGAGAGAATAAAAAAGGGGTGGTGCACCATCACGTCGCAGATACAGTACACCTCAATGACGTGTATATATGAAGCATAGTGAAGCTCTTGTGGTTCGTTGTATCTGGACTTGATGATCCGTGTGCCATCCGCTTTATGATCATTTTTACGGTTCAAGAGAATGACGGATCATCAATCCTCCGGGTTCAAACATATTACTGGAGAGTTGGAAGTTTAAGAAAAAGTAATGGATCAATACTGTACGACATCATGAAAAATATCTTTGCAAGAACAAGCGGTAGTGAAATTTTTACCATAAAAAAAAAAACATATTCCTACATTTTTACTCGAGTTGGTGATAGAATTTTCGAACTTGGGATACTCATAACACTTGCTCCAGTTGGTGTACTCCGTTAAATGGGTTTTCCCGAATCAACAGAAACATACGCTTGCAATGGTATGAGGTCCAATGTTGGAAAATGACCTTCGACACGGTATATAGAATTTTGATAAAAAGGATCTTCCAATTTATTTGAAAAAAGGCCATTTTGGCCCGGTTCTAAATGACCCAATGGCCGTAAGCTAGGGTTTATCTTCATAGCCTATATTCAACACTGAAACAGTGGACGAGTTGAGAATAGCGAATAAAAGAAGACGCGTACAGAGTCAAAGGGCAGGTCGAATATCACAGAGTGCCTTGTTCTATGTAATCAAGGGAACATCGCATCGATGCATAAGTCGGAAGCCAACCGTCTGCAGTGAGGGTCCGGGTATACGGTAGGCTGTTGCTACTCTGCTTCGTCGAACAATGCGACGTGCACTCTAACTACACGTTCCACACCGTGACGCGTTTCAATTAGAAATTATAATATCACTCGGTTGCATTCTCGCTTACGTGTACTCCTGCTCCAGCATATTATGAATTTATGTGTGTGGGTTTCAAAAGTATACAAGCAACAGCAACAGTCTCATCGATGTGTTACAAACAGAGCAACGCACTTGCGAAGTGTTGGAATAAACCATGTGGATCATTACAACAAGGGGTCCCTCCCTGAGTCTAAACCCTAGTCCAACACATCATGGAGATATCCATAGCAAAATACTTCACGTTGATGATAAACTTTTTTCACTTTTTTTTATCAATATCTATTAGCAATTACTTTAGAAAATATTTTCTTAAAACTCTTCATTCTAAAATGTACCCAAGGGACTACTTGTGCTCGTCAATAAAGCTGATTGAACCAAGAGACCTATGATCCTTTCCAAATTCCTAAATTGACTATTTGACAAAACGTTTAAGGGCTATGATGATCATGCTTATTCCGCATCACATTTCGGTAACGTTGAGGTCGTTGTCACTCCTCTGATGAATTATACAGGATGTCATTAAACCAATCGATGTATGAGAATGAATTACTTTTCAATGACAATTTCCGAGCTGTCATGTCACTGACCGTAATACTGCAGTTCTCTTCCCTTGTATGCAAATTTTCGTAATGAGTCGTCAGTATTAATAGCACCCTTGGAATGAAATTGAATTGGTTAAAAGCTCATCGTACAAAGGCCTAGTTCAGCATAGAGTTTCTAGATAATAATGATGGATCCGGAGTCGTATCGCCAACATGGGTCTGTGCGTGAGAATTATCCCAGCATCTGTGGTCTCGTTGTGTGCTTCAAGCCTGCCTATCCAAGTGGACACACGAGCGTGTATGAAAGCTTTGTGCGATGTGTATGCAAGAAATATATTTACATATATATATATATATATATATTTAAACACATATAGAACGTTATAGGATGATATGTTGATGTTGAACGTGGTCGCCCAGACTATAGCACGTACAACATACTGACTCACGCATGCATGCCTTGACTCGCAGTGGTTGGTGCACCACACGTCGAGAATATATGCGTGCTTATATTAGCGCTCACGCATCGTGCGATCAGTGTCTGTCCGACCATCCTTACCATCGGACGTGTGTGTCGTGTCGTTGTTTACTCGTTTACCTCACTTTCTCGTGGCTCAGAATAAAGAGATCTCGAGAAAAAGGGGAAGAGGGAGTGAGAGAGAGAGAAAGAGAGAGAGAGACTTTTGCACACGCGAAATCACTGCTCTTGAATCTCATTTGGTATAAACAACAATAATAATTACAATAATTCTTGAGGAAAGTCGTTAAATCAATAACCGGAAACTCAGTGTTACTATACCGTGAATATTGCGTCCGTTTGGAAATGATAAATTTCTAACCGCTAAACATAGGAAAGAAATTTATAGCAATTTTCTATCTGGTCTCGATTCATTGCACGGACCAACAAACATCTATAAGCCGTTGATGAGTCGAGTTATACCGCGGATCTGCTCGGGTATCAATAGTTTCCCATGTATTCGAGATCCACTTTTGTCGATGTGTATGATTATCATCGATTTAGTCAGAAGAGAGTTTCGCAGCGAACATTCGTGCGTGAATCCATCGTAGAAATTAATTCAGCACGCATTCCAAGCGTCATGCCGAGTGTTTTGAATCCAAATTAATCTAATGTTCCAAGTTAGATACAACTTCAGATGTTCTAATGTTTAATAGTTCCTATAGAAGTTTATGGATATCTAACGTTTTGGTAAGAGGGATAGTTGAATACAAAGTTCGCGCGTTATTTCTTGCAATGAACGTCATCAAGATCCACAAGTCTGCTTCCCTGCCAACGGCATGAGTGTGCAAGAACTTTGGCTCTGAATGCCTTCAGGATGTCAGAGTCCAAATGAACGCCAAACACACAGGCTTCGTTCCTGTTGGCTGATTCAATCGATGTGCTAACACGATCTACCAGCCAAGCAATAAACTGCGCGTAGCGAAGTTGACCCTTACAGTGAAGACACGTTCGGATCAGTTTAGAGCCCTGATTTGTTATTTTTTTATATTTTCAACATAAAAAGTAGGGAAACAAGTTGAAGATGGTCCCAAATTAGCTTCAACAGAAAATTCATTTGGATGCTCCGAGAAGCAGGGCCACGTCGCAACATTTAGAGAAAAAATAGGTCAACCATGATGAAATTTTGCCCTGAACTAATGCCATAGAATCCCCCACAGAATCCAGTTTATTAAAAAGAAATCGGAAGATCCTACATCGATTTTGATCGTTCGACTTTAAATTCATCAAAGAGACCCAGACCTTGTAACAAAAGATCTTTTTTTGGACTAGACTCTGTTGCCTTGGGTTACCTTCGTCATCGAACCTCTGTGTTAGCAAGCCATACGTTGTTGTAGGCGGCTCTTGAACCAAGAGAACTCGCAATGCTCGCTTGCACTAGCGCTTAACTATTTTCCGGTCTCCAGTTGCTCCGGCGAGGCAAGAGAGCTCTCCTACTGCTTCGGTTGCTGGCCTCTTGCCAATATCGAATTACCTACACAACTCGTTGCTGTCCGTAGCACAAGTAGCATATACTACATATAATACTCGCTTGACCCGTCCTCGAGGACCTGATCCATATAGCTAATACCCATAAAATCCACATAGTTCCAGCAGCTTCTGTTCCCGAAAGGGCCAGCAACGCTACAGACAATCGGTTCTCCGAGAGAATCGGATTCCCATGAAAATGAAGTGGCTGGCTTGGATGATTCGAAAGCTTTCTATACCGTTTTCCGATAGAATCCACATTCCGCTAAATATATTCAGCGAACCATCTGCCAATTTGGGTTCTTCGAATGTGTTACAGATTTATTTCGTTAAGGTTCATTCTTTCCAGATGTTTTTCTCTCTTTGTACACGTCGGTTATTCATTGCGTGTTTTCCGCCTTGCTTTTGTTCTTCGCTTTAAAGGTTTCGGAGATTAATTAACGGAAGAAAAATAAAGCGAAGAACCGATCAATATATTGCAACGAGTCCGAGTGCTCTGCAGCGTAACGCGAATACTACTTAGTTTGCTTCTTTTATTTCCCTTGGTTTTACACGGAGATGAGCGCGCAGGGTGTTCCTCCGGGTCAACGGCCAGAAACACAGGCCGAAGTATCTCTCGGAACGAACCAACGGATTCCCCGAGACACGGTGAGCGTCCAAAGAGGTGGTCACCACTACATCGTATATATAGTTTATACGGTAAAAATATATATGTATATCGACGCTCACCTAGTGCTCCCCACTATTCTGTCTTTCTGAGCGTATAGCTCCAGAAGAGTTTCGAGTTATCGGCCCGAAGCGCTGCGGAACGATGAACCGGCTATTCGGGGCAGAACTCGTTTGCCGTTCGTTGTCCCGTCTTCGTCGTTGCCGGAATCGTTAATTGCGAACTCGGTAAGCCAGTCCACCGACGACGATGAGAAACGAGACGAAGGCAGAGAAAAAGCCCAGAACTTGACGTACAAATATGAAAAAAAGGAGCGATGTAACGAGACACAAAGAAAAAAAAAACAACATCGTAAACACCAATGCACATTGCGGTTTGATTGATATCTTATAACGATCATTTTTGCCCTTAACGATCGTTCGTCATTGGAGTCACGTAGATCAAGTGCTCAGATAATTTAAATCGTTTGTACGTCTTTTCAAGCGAGAAACTGTCGCAAATGAAGGTGAACCTGATTGATGAAGAATCTTCTCACTTCGTTATTCCTCCAAGAATAAAATACCTCGCAAGTTATTTTTAAAGGTCGTAGTAAATCGATGTCTCTTTTTTTAATACATCAAAGTAAACTTTTTCTTTAATAATTCACAATCATTAACACGACACTTCTTTCGACAGGTTGCGAATACATTTTCACAAACTTAATTCTTCGATTAACTCAATCACCTGAGAAGAAAAAAAAAACGAGTTTTTGACCCATTCCAGTGGTCCCTGTTTTGATCTTTTCTTTTTGCTCGAAGGATCGTTTGACGACTCGCTCGAGTCGTCAATCATCGCTCGAGTGGGTGGCTAATCATTGGCAGGTTGTCAACGACTGTGGACTCGTGCTTTTAATATTTCTCTCGTATAGAAAACGAGAATATATTAGTACAAATATCTTTACGACTTTGTACAGACACGTTTTTTCCTATCTACTGATATATATGTTCCAAGTGAAGAAGGCGGAACGCAAACCCGACGACCGCATAACCACAAGGCCTATACTTCGCGATATTGGATTATGTCGACGTGAAAGAGACCGAGTGACCAAGGGGGTTAGATTGGAGGGAGGTATCGATATATATAGCTATAGAAAATGGATCGCGCGAGTCTCTTCGTTGCGAAAAACTTACTGTAGCTTAATTCAATATAGTAGCTGCGAAGTAGTAGTAGTAAGGCGGGGGCGGGGGGAGAGCCTGAGACTTCCGCGGCGGAATCGCGATTCTCAACAGTAGTGGACAGTGTCCACGCGGCGACTGCCGGATGTTAACAGTTGCTCGTGACGCCTGATTCGTTTAGATTTTTCGTGACGATATTTCCCAGCGACATAGTTTCCGTATTATTGACATCGGAGAAGTTCGTGGCAATTGATAAATAATTGAGAATAATTCCATTAAAACATTGATCGAAAAATCAAAATTCTTCATTACAAGTTATCTCGTAATCTTCGTATCTTTACCCAAAGTGATTTTCCTTGTGCTATTTTAATCCAGGATCAGTGAATTTTACAATTGAACTGAAAAAGGAAGCGAATGAAAAAAGAAATATATTTTGAAAAAAGGAACATTTGATGGAGAGCAGAAATCGTGATTTTTGAATGTCAACGGGATATGTCAACGTGCTCAGTGATGCCGGTGTCGTTGCAGGACATATTGGTAAATATATAGACGTGTAATTAACCTTATTCAATGAATTATTATTCTGATTGTCAATTATTATCGATATTGTTCTGTCGCAAACATTATTGCTATGTTTTCATAAGTCAGAAATATAATTAACCCCCACATCGTAATAATCGTTTCAAAGAATCTTCAGATTTAACAAAATGTTGAACTGTTTTATCGATTTCCTGCGATTACCACTTTTGCATCGATCGGATGTCAATTTAAGTGGTTTTAAAGGGATATCTTTCAACACTTAGTGAATATACAAATACAACGTTAGTTAATCGATAAGTCTGCAAAGAAAGATGAAAGGATAGAAGGGTTGTTGCGCATCTCTGGCTTGTTCAAGTTTCCTAAACGGGGAGGATTCTTCGAAGACGCGGACATGCCGCCAACCAAGAGAATAAGAAGAATAAAAAACACAGCACACGAAAAAAGAAAGATGGTAGAAAGAGAGGAGCGTTGGATATAAAGACTCCCCCGGTGTTTCAAGTACTCTCGATCGGGCTGCGGCTCTCTCGTGGTCCAGCTCGAGACGAGAGAGAAACGCGTATATACAAGATAACCGGTTTCACGGAGAACTTGCGAACGACTCGCTCGTACCACGCTGTACACGAAAAGAAATACATATAAAAAAATAAAAAAAAAAAGACAAAGAGAAATGAGCGTGTGCGCTGATATTTATATGCATGTGTGTGTGTGTGTGGGTCTGAGAGAGTGGACGATGAAACAAAGTGCATAAAATGCAGCATCCCCCACTGGCGAGACGAGCACGATGCGAGAACGTTGTGGACCTCGAGCACCTGCCCCAAGTGGCGAGGTTCTGTATCTCAAACGTTATCCCCCGTGGCACAAAGAACTCTTCGAGTTTTCCTACGCTTTACTTCACCAAGATCAGGAAAAACAAAAATACTCAAACTCCAAATAAATAAATAAAATCTCATTTATCTACCAATTAATTTCGAACGAACGGAATTTCAGACTCTTCGAAACAATTAATCTCTTTCTCGTTATCAACTTACGATTAAAACCCCAAAGCAATAAGTCACAAATAAATAACATTGAGTAATTGTTCTTCTTTCTTTTCTTTCATTTCGAACTCATGAGATTTTAAGGAAACTATCGGTACAAGATTAAGTTTCGAATTTTTCATCCTTAACGATCGTTAACAAAAGAAATAATTATTCATAGCCAACAGACATTCGTCCAGTCAATAATTGTTCGACAAAAATAAACAAGGAAGTAAAGGTTCGAGAAAAAACGTCACGTGGTTGCATTTTTTTTATCTTTTATTCCTTGTTTTGTTTTGTTTGTTTTGTTTTGTTTTTTTTTTCCACATTTCTCGTGTCAATATAAAGCAGTTCTGAGGTTTCACGGTTAAAACTATTAGTAGGGTATACAGACGCGGAGTTTAGTCTAGTCAACGTGCCGGATGCAAACCAGAGAGACCTTTTGCCTCAGTCCCAGAACAAAATACACGTGTTTCGCGGTGAGTGCAAGGTGCACACTTCTTAATATGTACACACGTACACAGTCACTTATAGACTGACTCTTTTTAAACGTACTTTAACCACCCGAGGAAACGCGAGAAAGAGATTTATTTTTTCTATACATATATATATACATATCCAACGTAACTCAATTAGAGGCTTTTTTTCATTTGTAAGATTTCACTTATCAGTCCGGTGTATGACGCGTACGAGTGAAAACGCTGAAGAAAAGCTTTTTTCCAACTAAGTTTCTTTATCTCTGCATATGACCACGTTATATTTTTTATAGGCATTTTCCGGTTTCTAGTCCCATAAAAAACTGCAACACATGGACGTGACGAGACATTAGACTTTTTTTTCACGATTATTTGACATTTTTTATAACAAATGTTTTTTTTAGGATAATAGAAAAAAATTGCGATGTCTAGAAAATTTGTACATAAATTGGAGTCCAATTATATTTAGTGGAAACAAACTCAAAAGAGAAAAATTCGTATTTTACAAATTTTTACATTTCGTATTGGTATTCGATAAGCTCGGGAAAAATATTGCTCATAATAACAAAAGGGGAAATCTGTGATTGGCCCGGTCCACAAAATTCACATGAAAAATTGTATAATTGGCATTTTCGAACACCTCGACAATTGTGAGTTTAACAGGTCAAGGACGCTAATTGATTGGACGATTAAAATGTAACATTTTGTGTCGAGCGAGTTATCCAATCGAGAATTGGCACTGTAATAGTTGGCTCTCTCTCTGTTTTTTTCTCCTGGGCTATCGTAAAACGGATTGCCGAATGGCTGCCGACCCGAACATCACGTGTCGACAACCACGAAGTCAACGTGAAACAGTTCGACTACCGACGTTTGTTTCTTTTTTATTTTCTGTTTCTCCTACTCACCCCGGATGTATTTTCGTTTTTGGCACGGAGCTGAGGCCTATATTGCGCTCTGGTGCTTGCATTTTCTCGCTTTCCGTGGATGCGACAGGTTCGCGTGTTTTGAGCTCTGAGATTAGTGGAAAAAAAAAACTCTTAAAAAATGAGTAATTTTTCGACACGTTCTCAGGACCAAAGTATGGAAGATAGAAAAATACTTTATGGGACTTTTTTGTAGGAAATTTTATGCTCTACAAAGTTGGTCTTATACATTTTTGCTCTATCTCCCATCGTTTCAGCAGTAAACGTAATGAAACTTTTGTTAACTTCGATAATTAATAACTCGTCAGGACGGAGTCTCATCAAAAAATAGTAATAAACTTTTTGGCTCGGAATTCGGTTCACAAATTGAGTTTAGACTGTTGACCACACAACCTAGGACAGCCTGTATATATTTTTAAATGTATAAATAGTTAAGAGATATATTTAAAACGCACCAACACCTGTCCTTGCGGAACCAGCTCGATGAGAGTGAGCTCTCACGTCGATAACATATGTATAGATATACCGAGTATATATATATCTATGTATCTAAAACACTTGAGAGCTCGATTGAGCAAATCAGTGCGCTCGCCCGATGACTGACCTCAATTCGAGTTATTAATCACCAAGCGTTTGGCTTAGGGATCATTCGATTGTAAAAAAGAAAAAAAAATGAAAAACGCTATTTCAACTTTGTACACTGCCTAAAAAACTGTTTGTCTCAACTTGATTAATTCGAAGAAACTAAATGAGTACTTCCAGAGTCTTGCTCTCAGAGCCGATGAATTAAAAATTAGATATAAATTAATGACCTATTTTTTTATTGGAATTTATTGCCCAAAGTCACCGGGTGTTTTTATGTCGATGAAAAATCATCGTGACTTATAATTCGTGATAAATTTGGCGATGATTCGTAAAAAGTTTTGTAGTTTTCGCAAGTTTTTATTGATGAATTGTTATGTTGGATATTTTCAAAGCTTTTTTATGGTGGAGTTTTGAAAGTGTACGAAAAGTGAGGAAACTAAGCAAAGTTTCTTCGGACATAGGAGCTCGTGATGCTGTCTACGAACACCGCAAATAAACCCTGGTTGGCTCGTCCGATTGCGTAATTTGGGTATGTGGCACGCACGAGAATGCGTGCACATCGTTCAAACGATATATTCCTCGTTCCTCAACTTCTGTCCTCCTCTGGGTCATTTGCCGTTTGCATTTGTACGCAAAATAAACGAGTATAAAAATTGAAAGGTTGTAACTTTCACTGCAGTACCTTCGAAAATGTGAAAGTTACGACCTTTTTATTGTGAGTGCTTAACGCAAGCGTTTGAGTGCGCAGAAGTGTTGGGAACACGCGTGTATTTTTGTATATGTAGATTGGACGAATTCTCCGCCATTTGACTCGTCCAAATGCATACACGCGAGTACGAATTTTTCAACGCACTCGTGAAACGCACAAGTTTACGCAATTCGACGCTTCGAATCAGCTGTTTTGTCGTGCTCCAACCTTTCAGTTGGAATTCGTCCGAACTTTAAGTTGCTACGATTTTTCTTCTTCCTTCTCTTATTATTTTCGTTTACATATTTTTATAGTGTAATTCGCTTTTCCTTGAAAAACCACGACTCTTCATTAATCCTGTGTGTTTCCGTGTACGTGCGTGACAATAAGTTTGAGGTGTTTTTTGTTTCCGTCGCATACGCATGCGTGATGCACTTTTCTGGTGCTTCGACTCGGAAATGAACGATAACAATGACAAGGCAATACAATCAACGTTTTGTTTTTTTTTTTTTGTGTTATATCGTTGCAATTCATGGCGAGCACTATTTTGAGAAGAGATTTCTTTTAATTTCGATGTTTATTTATTGTTTTGTGAATTTATCACTTTTGGGAGACGAAATGATTTCGAGCCTTTTTTCGAAGCTTTTTTGTACAATTCACTTAATTGAGCTTGAATTTTTTTTTCTTTGAATAATCACATTGAAAAATTATACAAATCCATTTTGGAAAACACACTTTTTCAAGTCCATTGATTTTTTAGCCAGACTGAAAATACGTGATGTGCAAAAATAGGCCATGCTGTTTTGGAATTCTCCCTCATGTTTAATGCATTATTTACCAAAGTGCACAGGGTCAAGGCTTATTTCAATGCTAATTACGTATATATTTATATATTTGCAGTATTCATTTCGTTTATTCAATTCGTAGACGACCGGTTTTGCGGAGAATAAATATTAAAAAAGAAAAGTCAGAAACGCGTTTCGAAGAGAATGCTAAAAGTTTGATTTGTTTAAGGTAATGGTCTCGCCAAAGAGTTTGTCTGCAAAATTTTAAAAAATGTTGAGGAAACATTCAGGGCACTATTGCGAAACTACGTTCAAAAGTATTCGACATATTGGCAATCAAAGTTGCACATTTTTACACGTGTTCTTATAGAGAGCAATAAAAAAACCTCACATTTTACAGAATAACTCCGAAAGTTTACTACAGATTTTTTCTTTTTTTTTCTCATCTAAAGAGAAACATATGACGAAGTTTGTCTACAAAAAAAACAAGAATTTTGACCGTCTATTTTCGGAGATACAGCGATATAAAGTAAAAGCTCTGTGTATTGGAAAATTTGATTATTTCTCAAACTCGAAATTTCATATTGAACATTTTCATCGAAAGTTTATATGTTATTACATTCTTATAAAATATAAAAATCAAAATTATTTAAATATCCCGCAAGTTATATCGAAATTTTGAAAAATTAACCGGACAGTTGACTTTTCAACGTGACTGTAGCGAGACTACAATGTCAATCAAATTGAATTTGTTGGATATATTCGTAATAAATTGATATAAATTTGTAATTGACCCTTTTTATAGCAGTAAAAAAATTTCATTTTCTTCATAACGTTTTATGGCCGTTTAAAAAATTATTTCTACGAAACATCTTCCTCGTGTTTAATGGGGTCTGCATTAAATTTTAAATATTTCATAAAATCAGCGTTGGCGTAATTCAAGTAGCGTCGAGCTGAAAACGTTGAAATAATTAGAAGCCACGAATGGACAAAGGACGTGTTTAACAACGAAGATTTTGTTAATTGAATAATGTTTCGCCAATGATTAGTCCGATAAAATGGTGAATTGCAACGTCGAATATGATAAGCGAACAAGAGAAGGATGATGGGCCGGGTTGTAAAGAGTGAGATCTTTTTGTTATTCGCAGCAGCATCGTAAAGCCCTAATCGTGAAATTGGCTTCAGTGAATCGGGCGAGTTCGTTTAAGACGTCATTTTCGTTCGCGACATCTTGCGAACGTAGCGAAACTGAGTGCGAGGATAAATCGAAGACAATGAAGTTTTTAGTGAAATATTTCGAGACTTTCAGCGTTAAATTTACATCGGTGAGAGAAATTTTAACACCAACATTATTAATGGAGTTTTCGAGTCAATAAAACCCGAACAAAAAATAACAATTCAATGGTAATAAAATCAAAAAATATTAAAATTCAATAACATTTATAATTAAATTATAAAAAAAAAGATTTAGAAATAATATACTTTGAATACTTGATAACAGAGACCACTCATTAGACATCCGGGTCCATTAAGAAAGTTCCTGAAAAGGCAAACAAATAGAAAAACAAGAAAATCGAGTAGAAAAAAAAACATTCCAACCTTGTAGAATTTTATTAATCCGGCCTTTTGCTGCTCGTGTCACGATAATATATACGCGGGATCCAATGCGATAGAAAATCTAGCAATTGCATCTCCGTGACCTCGGGAGATTCTCTCGGTGTGTGGCTTCAATTATGTTAATTCGTGAGTGCGTTCCGTTAATTCGCTGCGCCACACCGCGCGAGTAAATAAATATGAGGACTAAAACAGAAGGGAAAAAAAAAACACACGCACATATTTTTCGATCTCGTCGCACGAGTCAGCTCTCGCTCCGAGTTATCGCCACGTGCTTGTCAATTTTTTTTTTTCATAATCATCATTAAATCGTTCGTCAGCCATTTCGAATTTTTTCAAAATAATCCGCATATTTATCGATTGATTTTTTTTTCATTTAATTCCGTTGGATTTAACAGCTCGTACTACTCAGCAAAACATTCTGAGATAAGAACAATCGTCAGCTGCATTAATTTCCTCTTATATCTTATCAGTGCGTAATAAAGAAAACGCGTTGACCCTCGAGATACTGTCGCGAATGAATGAATCTCGTTATGCACGCCTCGTCGAACAGTTCACACGAGGGCAAAAGAGCCCGTGATCACTGATGACGTAATCCCAATACACAATGTACACTTTTAGTGTCAACGTTTACAAAAGGGCGTTTCAATGTCCAATTTTATTAGCGATTGTTCTTCTTCACAGCTTTTCGTTTGTTGGAAGCCTGCACAAATATATTAGACATTCTCAGTCGATCGCAGAATCCAGATTCAATTGAAAAAAAAAAAAGATTAATTTTCATAAATCACGAAATTTATATTAAAAAAATGAAAAATAATTTAATTGTTATGAAAAATTAACTCTCCTTTTTTTTTTATTCTTTGAATATTAATTTTTCCTACAATTACATTATGACCAATTTTCGTTTAATAATAAATTATTTCTTACTTGAAGTATATTTTTCATGGCTTTGGAAACTATTTAGAATATTTGACATAAAATGTCCCATATGTGTGGTTTATCATCGATATACGAGTCATTTCGTCAACGACTTCGTTTTATCGTCTTGTGCACACAAAAGTCCAAACACATATAATCAGGTGCTTCAAGCCCGACGCATACAAAGACATATCCATTGATATATAGATATATATACATAAATATAAAGACGAAAACTTGTTTAGATACTTTTTGCTGCTTGGCTTTGTTATCAGAAAATAAAAGAAAAAGCAACGGGTACGTCCGTAGTGTTGCCTCGTTACGTTTCCGTTCCTTATCGGGGATGACGAAGCCCGAGTTACAGGGAATTTTTTTTCGACTGAACGAAAAAACTAAAATGTTTCTGATGAAAGTTACAACTTTGAATTCATTTATTGTTTTAAAAACATTTTTAATGAATGTTTTGTTTAAGTTCTAAATAAAAATGTCCACGTTGGACAATTGTGAAATTTTCGTCAAGTATTTTTATCATTTATTCGTTGCAGCATTTATTTGTTTTCGTTTAAACGTTCGACAGACACAAATGTCATTGACTTCGTGTCTTAAAAATGTTTAATCATCGGGACACAGTGCATTGGAGATTTTTCTCTACCGCAGTGTTTCCGGCGTGTCGCGACATCGGTAGTGAACGTGCTCGTCTCGAGAATGCAGCAAAGAATACATAAATATTATTATTTTTTTTTATTTCATTTCCGAATTAGAAATTGAACGGGAGTTTTAGTCAACATGTTTACTCGCCAATAGTCTACCAAAAATTCGACGTTGTATTTTTATTGCAAAAATATTGACCTTCAGCATTTTATTGACACAAATATTGACGTCTTTTTTTCGTATCTTTTTAGGTTACTTTTTGACCCTCTGTTGTGTTTTTTTTTCTGTTTAATCTTTAGCGAAAAAGCGAACAAAGGACCAAGATAAACATATAAATATAAATTTGCCATCTCTATAGATTCATTTATTTTGAGTAAACATATGGATATAACAAAGTTTACTTACCGTCAATGAAACAATTTCAGTTCGTTGACGATCGTAAGCTCGAGGTAGAAAATTCATTCTCAGGCTCATTTAAACTCGCTCGTAAACTGGCAGTGTTTGCAAATGTTTGTCATTAATGATGCTATAACAGGTATATGTGTGTTTACCTGCTGAAAGCTTGTCTCGTTTTAACCAAATACCTCCTGAATAATGTACGTTCCTACACCAAACTCGTGTATTCAACGAGAAAACTTTGAACCACGTGTTGTCTTTGACCTTTGATTCAAATTTCGTTTCTCATTTATCAATAAGTAACTTCTCTAACTTTTCATTATTTAGAAACAAGAATCAAAATTTTCAAAATTCAAAACATGACATGAAAATTTAATAATCGTCAAATCGATCTCCAATATTTTATGATTTTTTAACAGTTACATCGAGAGTACAGTTTTAGGATGAAATAAATATAATTTTTGGAAATTCTCCGAATTCTACGGACAGATAGTAATTATGGGATGTAGATCTTTTTTTTTTTTTTTTTGTGAAATCCTTGTCATTAGAGCAAGATCGAAATTACGGGGGATGAAAAATCCAATGTGCATAAAAATTTGAATAATTAGAACCTGTCGATTCAATTATGAATCGTAAAAAATGTAACTTTCGGAAAATTCTCGATTATTCGAGCCACAGTACAGTTGAGGGGTGTAGAATAGCACTTTTTTTTAGAAATCTTTATTCATTACGATGAGGGTGAATTTATGGGTTCGGAGTTTCGATCAATAATAGCTGGCTTTTGTCATATATATATAATTCGCGTGTCTCATTACCACATTCCAGCGTCTCCCCCTCCATCATTCGACTCTTTCTATATCGAGAAATAGTCATTGGTGCGTTACGACTAATAAGCGTGATACGTGTGTAAACGATTAATTACGCATTTGCGTGCTTGACCAACGACAACACGAAATATTGGTGAAATATGCACGAAGGGTACGGAATTATGTTGTTTGCTCGGAGTAACAGCTGGTTCGAGACACATTAAATAAATCGTCTTCCGGGGCCCAAAAAAAAAAAAAAAAAAACAACACCACACTGTGTTATAAATGGCGTGAATGATGACTTTTCGATCGCCAGCAATTTATGCTTGTATCGCACTTTTCATTTGAATTCCCCGAGGAGGTAATTGGAATCGTGAACTCTGCTCAATAAGTTCTTCATCAAATAAATTATGTATCATATCCAAAACGCTTAATTTTCCTGTTCTTGTTCTTTTTTTCCCACGAAATTCGATGCAAATTTTTTTTTTCGTTTTTTCGGGTTTCGATCTTTTCGAGTTTAATGCAAATGATGTGAATGGAAATAACTTTTTTAAATGACACTTCGAACGAACTTGAACTCCTGAGACAATTAAAAATTGATGAGGTCATTATCTGCTTTTTGTTTTAATCATATTTTACTTGACATCGTCATGCTCTTGATTGACTTTGAATGTTTCTGACCATTACTTGTTGTTTCGTTTGAATTATTTTATTGTTGAAATTGAAATGGTGGAGGGATGAAGTTGAGGATTACTTTGTAATTCGTTTTTGAAATGCACTCTGGATCTAAAATCTTTCTACTTTAAGTGAAATTTCCTATCGATGTGCATTATATCCATTATTCATGCGGTCTTCCGTAAACACTCACAGTCCAAGTACGATCGTATAGTGTTATCGGTATCGGGGTCAGAAAGCGACTTACTCGCTCGATAAAATTCTCTTGGAATAAATCTCAGTCTTGACATTTTTTCGTTCGAAATTTGAAGTAAAAGTTAAATTTAAAATGAAAAAAAAAGAAAACAAGAAACGTTGGGTGTTTAATCGATTTAGGAATTCTCCATTTTCAAGTTAAGTCCCGCTGGTCATTTATCGATAATGAACATCGTCATCAGCCTAATTAACGGAACTTTGAATTACCATTTTTCTTAAATACCCAAAAAGTATAATATTTAGTTTCGTGATTTATAATTTTTTTTTTTTTATACGAACGTCGACAAGTGAACGGTTTAAATCTCTGAATTTTGAATCTTTCTCTTTCTCTCTTGTCTGTAAAGAGAAAGAGCTCTCTAGGAAATGGAAATCTAGTGGTGTGTCAAAGTTTTACGATCTTACAGGAACCCAAACGACTACTAAAGCCATTTACAGATGTTTTATTTTTTTCTTTTTTTTCTTACGATGCTCTCGTGGTTGAAGAATTTTTTATATTACAAACTGTTCGGTGGCTCGGTGGTCAGTGACGAAGAAATGTTTTTTCTACTTCGTCCTAACTAATCCCCACTACTTTCTCGCTAAATTTTTACATCATCTAAATTTTTTTTCAACGGTTTATAAAAAGTTGAAAAATATTAAATACCAAATAAAAACGAATCTTAACGTTAGTATTCATTATAATTTTAGCTCAAATATTTTCCACTCAGATTGTTAATTGCTTTTGTCTTCTTTTTATTGTTACAGGTGAGTTGGAGATCGAAAGAACGTGGGTCTAATCGAGCAGATACGGGGAGGGTGAGTCTCGTTATTGCGTTAAAAGTAACGAGCTCCAATTATGACGATGATTTAATTATCATAATATTTCATTATGGAAATTCGAGAATTCGTATCTTTTTTTTTTTAAGGACAGTACAAAAAATTGAAGTTCATTTGAAAATCTAAAAAAAAACGTAACAATTGGCTGATTTATTTTAAACGAATAGAGATAATTTGAACGCTGAATGATTGAATTTTTCCATCTGTCCGTCTCGCTCTTGCTCCCCCACACACATATTTTCGTTCCGCCCCAAATATTCATTTAAATATATCTCGCACTTTCGTTCGTGGAAATAGGAATTAGAGAGAAGGAAAAAAAAGAATGAATCCAGGCTAATCTCCAGCCTCCCTGGAAACTATTATTTCAATCATCCGCATGTTTATTTGGCTTCGAATTAAATCATTTCGTTAGAAATTTCATTTTGAAAAAACAGCCTTCAAACATATTAAATTTTACTCGCTAGTTTTTCCTTCCTATAAATACAAAATATCAAAAAATCGAGTATTAACTGTTAATCTGGATGAAGGTTCATAAATCATTTTTTTAAATCAAGAAAATATTGTAGGTCACATAAAAAACATTGAAAAGACTGATTTTCTAAGTTTGGAGCATTAATAACTTGGGAAATATTAATCGTACAGTCACATTGAGTTCATCAGACGAATAACATAAGATCTTCAATTAATCGAGGCTAAAGAAGATTTGAATGTTAAGATATGCTCTTGGGACTGTCGGAAATTAAGCACATCTTTAGTCCTGTGGCTATTTATAAATCTATCAAGAGTAAAACTCAATGTTCATTTCGTGCCTCTTTTTCTCAAGTGTCTTGAAACTACAGATATATCTGGTGCGTCGTTTTCTATACATGAAATCGTTAAGTTGGTCAATTAGAGATTTCTCTCGTTGCGCTCGGAGGTGAATCTAACTTTGAAATAAAATAAATATATATGTAGAGAAATAAAGCGACGATAAGACATATGCCAACAAAGTGCAGCATCTTGTTGCTTTATTTTCATCGTCAAAATGACTTGCTCCTCGAGCCAGTGTGTTATTAATAATCGTAGCACAGTGTGTTAACTTTCATGCTCTAGTCATTTACAAGTAAAACGAGTGTATCTTTATTATGTTTGATGGAATCACTGAGTCGTGGAATATAACAGAAACCCTCATGTTTTTTTTTTTTTTTTTTCATTACATCAATTTCACCTCGTTTCACTTTTGCAATTTTTGGACTCGAAGTTTCTACTCGAGTTGTCGATCAATATTTAGGTCGAATTATTAACACGTACCGAGTTTTATTTTCCTCGGAAATTTTCACTCGTCATTCATTATTTAACAAACGAATTTTTCATCGAACGAACTTTGGCTCGAAAGTGAAATGATTACTTCGGAACGAACGAAATTTGGACTCTTTTGAACTTATACATAACAAGATGGATCGATGAAATCGAATGTTTTTCGACGTCACGAAATGATAAAAAATTCATTTCATCAATCGTCCTCAATAAGTGGCGCACCCAGGCACACCATTTTTATTTATTTTATTTTTTTGTTCGGTTAGAAAGTCACGTACAGAGACTCGATGCAACACGCGTTTTTCAGGGCTGTAGATGGAGTGTTTGAATCTGCTTAGAACTATGAATCACTTGGAAACAATAGTCTATGATTCGTCGTTGCGTTATAGAGCGTAGATGCAGTAAAATTCATGTATGTACGTTCATTTCCTTCGTACATACAAATACATACGAGACAATATATTTATTTTGTGCAAAATACATTATAAGCCACTTTATACAAAAATATATATAAATATATTTATACCTATCATTGGGATCTTCGATATCGAACGTGGGTGGGGACAGATTCAGAATGAGATTCGTCGTCGTCTACTCTCGATCGAGTAGGCGAGACGATAAAACTCATCCACCCTTACGTTAGAAACTCCAGAGACAGTAAAAATAAAAGAAAAATCAAAGTTTTCATGTGACACTGAGTATAAAATCGCGACGAGCTACTTTATACGGTTCAACCAACTCGTTCCATCGCCAAACAAAACTGGTAACCCATTCAAGATCGTTTACTTTCGTTCACAATCTCTAATTACTCAACTTCATTGCCGCAATACGCTCAGTTGGGCGTAAAATCGTTTTTGTATTTTTATTTTTATCGTCAAAGAATACGCCTCAATAAATTTCCATCATAGATTTTCATGGACGAATCATTACGATGAAACATTTATGAATTTTCATCTTTTGAAAGCGCCGCGATTGTATCGTGGGCGCAATTTTTTTGACAGCTCAGCTGTTTCTTTCTTTTAAGGATGTTGTCCATCATTTCTTCACTCGTGAGAAGGCCACTCACCTTTCAAGAACACTCGAGCCAATGATTCATACTAACCGATCACTCCTCGAATTATTCAATTTTTGGATCGTTGCCCATTCTTTAAGAACGTAATGTTCCGAGATTTGAGGTGGGTCACGTGCACCTGGTATCGTTAATTCGATCAAGTCGATCAAATAATAACAAAATAAATAAAAAAAACGAAAGTAATTTTCTTGAAATGTTTTTTTTTTTTTTTTTTTAATTTTAATGACCAAACTCCGACGATTCATTAAGAATAAATGACGTTTTGTCTGGAAATGATCCAGCAGCAAGATAATAACATTATCATTCTGCTTGAAAACCATAAATTAACGATTTAAATTGATAATATAAAGAGCAGAAGCACCGAAAGAGCCTTTAATTCAAAAGTGACAGTGAAAAATAATCCCAAGTCATAGTAAAACGAGATCGAGTTTGCTCAGCTAATTTTTCCATCGTTAATAAAACCTGAGATTTGTTGGCACAGCGTCAATCGTTTCGTTTGAACTTGCATATATATTTATCAGACGAGAATTATTTGTACACTTAAGGCACAACAGTAGTACGTGAGTTAGTGGATGTGTTTTTCAATCGTGTTTATACATTCGCGAGTATGAAATCTGACATGTGTGGAGGACTCATTCACAACCGTCAAGAGTTTTGTGTTCCGTCCTTGTTTAGTGTTTTCTCTTCTTTTTCTTTTGCTTTATAACGTTTTGTACCACCTGGCAATGCTGTACCGTATATAGCAGAATCTTTAGTGTGTATCTGCACAAGACGGAGATCTGTCTCTTTCCTTTTCTCTCGAGCCCGATGACGCAGATGTCAAGAATTGCATCATAATTTTCATTCATACTTCTTGTACACCTCTTTCTCTTTCAGTCCCTCTCTCACTTAGCCTCTCTAACTTTTTACCACCTCAACGAGAACCCGCGGTGTTTTACTCGACGTCTGTATAGATTTGATAATAATAACACCGTGCCCTATATATATACGAATACATATTTATCACGCATGAGTCACTCACTCGTACAGTTATTTTGATATTCCACCTTTTTTTCTTATTTCTGCTTAAACTCTTGATGTTTCACGAATGCTGCTATATTATCAGATGAATTCTCGAGATATTTCTTCGGGATTTCAATACTTGAATAATCGTTTAATACTGTTGACGTTGCACACGATTAACCATGACGAATATCGTACACGGAATCCAGAATCAATTAGTGACTCGATATGTTGACAACGTTTTAGACTCGTCAGAGCTTCTTCTTATTCTTCCGGTTTTTTTTTACCTCGTTATTACATTTCCGGACAATCGTCATCTCCAGGCAGCTCAGTCGTTTCGCAGAAATTCGTGAGCAATAATGCACGGAAATTCAAAAACTCAACTGCATGAGGTAAAGCGTCGAATGACGCATCATTTATGAGATATTTCTAATTTAATGGCAAACAGATATTTTTTTAATCTCATTTTGGACAAAAAAATGTCAGTTTGGCTTCTGGACCATTGAGTTTTCCTTTAAAATAGTGCGTGTCATATTTTTATTGTAAAATCGTTTCGAGGAACCGATTTTCTTTGATGCTCATAGATTGATATCATTTTTTTATAAACGCGAGTGATTTAACGATAGAAAAATAAAGGTACTTGCACTATTGACGAATATTCGATTTCTGATTATAATTCTCGAACACTTTGAAGTTTGTAATTTAATATTTTATATCCATACCGAGAAAATTTATTATCTTTGACGCAAACACAAAGGAGAATACCGTTCTCCTGTTTTGTCCCCTCAGGCTGCTCTTACTCTTCAATGCTTTTTCTTCTTCGAGATTATGTCTTTTCTTTGGTTTAAACATTTGCAACGAGAGCATAGTGCAAAATAATAGCAGACAGCTTGGTGCAGGGGAAAAGATAATCAATAATACTTCGATAATAAGCACTGAGTTCATCGACTTTCCATCGTTGAGAATATCACAGGCCTCTCTATCTCTCTTTTCCTCGCTCGCTCTTTAAACTACATTCATCTCCGGCTGTCAGTATTTTTCATACTTTTTTCTATGTCCAGTCGCTATCTTTTATAAAAGTATATACTTTCATCGGCAATATTTCGTTGAATAAAGAAGAATTTTCTTTACCTCATACCCTTCTGCTTTTTCGATGCAATTTCCTTTGAAAAATATCTCTCTTTGTTTTGTTTCTTTACAATCCTCTCCTGGAAATATTTTATCAGACAAATTTCTCATACGAATGAGAAAGGATACTTTTTATTTAACCCTTTTAACCTCGAAGCATTTACCGAACAATGAAAAAATCTCGACAAAAATACATAAACAGTCTATTTATTAATTCTCAAATTTGATCCATTAATTTTTATCGTATTATGACTACTTTTAGATATTTTCGAGAGGTTTTTTTTTTAGAATACAGAACTAAGCATTCGTTTTGGACTGGCATGATTTCTAGAAAAGATCAAGTTATTTCGCCAGCGATTTTTCGAAATGTTTACACGTAACTCTGCAATGTGGGTCAGAAACGTTCTTTTCTCGCAATTTTTGTTTTTTTTAATCTCATTTTAAGCTGTTGAAAAAAGTCATGATTCAGAGAAAAGTTTCACTTTGAAAAGCTTGTTAATATATACAACGACAGACTGACACGAATAATTTTATAATGCAGGGAATCGAGTCAGGAATAAAAAATACATTTGAAAATCATGTCATTTCGAGGTGATAATAACTGGCGAGTCATTTTTATACTCATAGACATATAAATACGTTTTTTTGAAACATGTTTTATTACAGTATAATTATTTATCATATGCTTCGTAATAATACACATTTCTCACCTTTGGATACTCGCAGATGTACGTTTTAACTGTACGTGCATTTTTTGTCGTTTTTTTTAATCCTTAACTCGCACGAGATGAAGATCTTTACAATGTGGGACAGTAGAAAGTGATTTGATATTATAAACAGTCCTTCAAAGCCTTCATCATATCGACGCCTGTGGGCGGAAAGACACAAAATTATCCAAATGATTATTTGATATTCTTCTATCTTCCGAAACCTCCCATAGCTTGTTTTCTCACAAAAACTCGTTTTGCAACTTCGAGGTATACTTTTAATATAAAAGGTAAACGTCCCAATCCTTTGACATGAACCAGCAATCCTCGACACACTCTTCCAATAATCCCATCTATATATTCATTCTTATTCATTAAAATGTGTGTTTTTATATATAGACTGTATGAGTTTTGATACGAGTTCGAACATCAGGACGTTTACCTTACGTAATAATATAAATTTTTAAGCCAGTGCCACAATCTCTAAAAATTCTCAAATTAGTTTCCTCTCCGTCTCGAACCAGTCGATCGATCAACTATTTTAGTGAAGTATCCTTAGAGAATATTGAGCAATCTTCTATTTCTTTCTAATCAGATTGTACGATTATTAGAAAAATTAACATACGAAATTGGGAAAAAACAATTGTAACCCCACGTTGTTTCTTTTTTTGTTAAATATTACGTTTTCAAGATCTTATTTTTCTTTTTTTTTTTTTGCTAGTAATTCAGTGATTCAGACTTCCTTGTTTAATGGATAAAACATTCCAGGACTTTCAAATACTTTGTGTGAGCAAATTTTTGAACTAATTGCTAGCATGGACTAAACAGAAATTATGCATTTCACGTTAGCAATCTAATGACTTTGTATCTTTGACGTAAGTGTGCGAATAATCGCGTACCAATGACTCATACGAATGAGATCTGCGAGGAACAAAGTTCTCGAGTGGTCGAGTCACTTCAAGAGTCACGGAAAGATAGTGAAACACTTTGCCATGATAAATCGGGTGCTGAAACAATAAAAGAGTTTTCGACAACAACCGGATATAAAAATAAGAAACCCCGGAACTCTGAAAAATTCAAAAATCGCATCCGGCGTCAATTTTCTGTCCAATTATTCTTTTTGCGAGCCTCTAATTTTTTTCTCGTAGTACGATAAATAGATTATCGAATAAAAATGTGTGATTCGGCGTTAAAAAAAATCAAAGGTCCTCGTTTATCGCACTTTTATTCTTGCATTCACAACTAATTGTAAAAAAAAATACGAAATTAATTTTAACTGAACCGTACAAAAGTAAAAACACGAAATTAAAATTTGTTATTTTTGAATTAAAAAATCGAGTCAAAAAACCAAAGTGAAGTAAATTGATCGTGAGTTTTCTCTCATCCATTAATCAAAGACACATTGGGACAAAGAATAATTAAGTTGACCTCATTACGAAAAGATATTCACAACAATGTACGTGCTTTCAGTTCAATTATTTTTCAAGGTCATTAGGACACAATTCGAGACTGTCCTAATGGCAGTACAAAAAAAAATACAGTAAGAGTAATGGACGAGTGTATCAAAGTGCGTAGAAATTTTATTAATAGTCGAAAATATAATGAAGAAGAAACAGAGAATAGAATTTGTTTGTTTTTCTTTTTTCTTGATTTACAACTCTTCGTTAAGGGAGTCCGAGGGTTGAAAATAATTGCAACTAATTAAGAATAATGTCTCGGTGGAAAAAATAGGTTGAGTAAGTGACTGATTTTGACGTCACCTTTTACCAAGGTACGGAATTACATTTCCTGGGTGTCCAAAGCTCGCACTGACAGAAAGACTTTGTGTTCGCAATGGTCAGCGAGTCGAATCAGTCACCGGATCTCCGGGGCAGTAGATAATGCTACCGTTTGTGTTGTTCTCTTTTCACAACCGTGTGGAATAAAGTCGAAAGTTAGAACAGAGTAGATTTAACTATTTTTATTGTTTCTCTAGTTTTCAATGATTTTATATGAAAAAATAAATGAATAAATAAGTAAAAGGAAATTTGATTGTGTTCTTCTTGGACATTCCATAAAATTTCTATGCACATTCAAGCCTAAAAAACTGGCGAATTATTATTGGAATCTGTTTACAAAATCGAAGAATATTGAAGTCATTGAAATGAAGATTTTTGAAAAAAATACAATTCTCAGTGAAAATTTTATGAGTTTATGATCATGAGGTCGAATATTTTTATTATTTTTCGATTAACACTGACTGGAAAGTTTCGACTTAACTTTCTTAACTTTATTGCATGTTAAAACGAGGTGAAATCTCGTTGAATAATGGAAAGGTAACGAAAATCATTTGCAAGGATATAAAAAAATGATTTTTGTACTCAAAACAGTATCATTAGCGATTTCTACTTATCTACCATTAGCAGCTTATTCATAGGTCGTAAAGAAATGAAGATTCTCCCATAAGTTTGAACATATGACTAGAGGAAATTGCCAGTAGTCTTTGCCTCGAATATTCGTGCTCGTAAATGTTTATGTCGTACTGACGACATTCGGATAATGTCGGGTAACGAAATTCGCGAGCAAAGATCCTGTAAAAGCACATGAGGAGAGAGAAAGAGAACGAGACAAGAATTCAACAGCTCTTGCAATTCTGTTATACATATAGGTTCAAGCTACTCTTTAAATGTCAGTAACCTACGAATATCCTAAAAGGGAGCAGTGACCTTTTCGAAATACGATCGGTGTCTTTCCCCTTTTCAAAAGCTGTTGTTTTTCTCTCTCTTTCTTTCTCTGTCTCTTGAACATCGAGACTTTTGTCGCTCAGATTTGAATCACTTCGACCCTTATTTTCTGGTACATTATCGTGAAATGAAAATTCACTCATTCTCCAACGTCCTCGAAGTGCAAGAAAATAAAACAAATATTTCGATGGCCAGATTAAAGAGGATGGAAAATAATGAACAGAGAAGATTCAACGGTTTTGCCTTTTTTTCGATCGTATAAATTTACCCAAAATATACGTCAGCTCTAATTTTTTTTTTCTCAGTTTTTCTTTTTTACCAAAGAATCGAACATCCGTATGGAGATCCGATGTATAAAGTACGTTTGTTTCTTTTTGAACCAAAGAAACATTCGAACCGTTGGCTCTCGTTAACCATTCCGGTCACTCGTATGTGTTTTTCATTCTTTTTTTTCTTTTCCTTCATTTGTGGTAAATAAGCATACGGCTATACAGCTGCCCTGACGAGTTCCGACCAAGTTTTCGTTCGTTTATGAACGCGCACGTGCCCGGATTAATTTAATACTTTTATATATATAGAATTTCCACAATCTCAGTTCGCCAACTTTCAAACCATCCGCAAGACGGTCCATGACGCTAAAATGAAGCTAAACAGTCAAACTTACCAAAGTTACTGTCTTCCACTAAGTTTTCTTCGCTAAATTGCCTAAATTCTCTCCCGAGTCATGAACCGATGTCATAAAACTAGAGAACACTTTCAAAAAGATTTCAATACTTTTTAAATACATATTTTTCCGAAAATTCAATTTATAAAAGTCCTTTTTCGATTTCGTTCATTTTTTTCTAGTTCAAAATTCACTGAAATTCATCTCATAATCCAAACACGTGAAACTGACGAATGTAAAAAAAAAACCGTTCAAACATTTGAAAAATCGAAGAATTTTTTGTAAATCGAAGTTTCCATTGTTCCTACTTTGCATGTTTGGTTCCTGGGACTGAGATTGCTTTTTTCTGAGTCGAAATCAGATAACGAGAACGAATTATTACAAGAAAGATTGATTATATAAAAATAACGAATTTTCTTGAATCAAATGTGAGAATTTTTATTTTTGTACGGCCGCTTCTTGTTAGTAAGATTTCCATGTGAGATTGGGACTGTTCTCACCCGAGGGAAGAACCGATAACACGAAACTATCGAATACGATGAAAATTTGAATAATAGAAAAATAAGAAAAAAAAAACTCTAGTTGGAAAAAACTCTAACATCTAGTGGATGAATCTTGTTATATGTCTATTATTTTCGTTCTTTATTCTCCTTCATCTTCCTGATTCTCTCGTTACCGTGGCCGAGAAAGAAAAAATGTCCGCGCCTCCGGTGGCATCCTAAGATCTTCCTTTCCCCTCCCTTTTTACTTTCAACTTTATTTTCTTTTTTCTCTCTCTACTGCTGTCGTTCGGTTTGGTATAATGCCCACGCCTCGGTTGTTTCTTCGTGCCACCGAAGTTATCGAACCTCCAAATTGTACAGGATCATTCACAATGTTTGCACATGTTTCAAAAGAATTAAAAAAACTTTGCGAAAATCTCGAACTGCTGATATATTTCAATCAAAACAAAGTGTTTTCGGTACACGTGATTTTTTTAGGTTATCTCGTAGCCAAAGTTTGTCTCATAATTTACGAACTTTTGAACGAATGAGTAGACGGATACCGAAGAGTAAAACCGTATATATTGGTGAAGCACGAATTGACGGTGAAGCCCCGAACTATAAACACAATGTCCTCGCGGAGAGCGCATTGTATATCGAAAACCGTTACGAACCGTTGCCATTACGTGACCAGGAAAATGTATCGGGATTTCGTTGAAATAATCTTCGCTTATAATGGCCCTCTCTTCAAGCGAAAATAATCAATGTCAACAAACGATGATAAAAATATTGAAAAATCTATTGCATTGTTGAAAACAGTTCTACTTATGCCGTGATACATGGAAAAAAAAATCTCGCGTTCTCACAACTGACGTTTCTCGACCACAATTATGTATAGACTACAGATAACAACGATAAATGCAGTACGTGCTTATCAAACTTCTTAGAAAAACAATATCCTTGGCTAGAGATTTTCGTCGTACGAATGAAAAGTCACCCATTTTAACGAGCATACACGCTCTTCACTTTCAAAACACTTGCAGACATATTTACTGTCTGAAAACGAGTTCGAGTGGACGCTCGAACCGCCTCCTGGTGAAAGATCGTGAAATTAATGAAAAAAAAAAAAAAATTATTGCGTCACCTTCAAATTCTGGGATTAGTGTAACAATCGTGTATTTACAACCATTTTGATATTCATTTAAAAAAATCAACACAATATCAAAATTAGACCACACGATGACTAAAAAAAAAAAAAATTGATGTCGAAAGAAAAATAAGATAATATATCAAGAACGAAAGTTGAAAAAGTCCTTCTGTAAAGTGTGACAAGCGTTTCAAATCTGAAATAAATCGAGACATTGATTTAAATGTAAATTTTTTCGGAGAGCATTCAAACGGAAACAGAGCATAAGAGAAAATCCTTCCTTAACGAAATGTAAACAAAGCGAAAACGAAGATCTATTTTGAAAGAAACTGCACAGGGTTAACGACAGAGGGCGACAAAGTACTGTATGTGCTGCGGACGACGGAGGATCGAATGGATTGAGAGTGCAATGCGTACTGTCCTCAAAGACGCGTGGAACATATTCGAGCCTTGGAGGATCGTCGATTGGTTGAGATCACGAAAACTTTGAACGCTCGTATGGAAGAAACAGAGAAACAAAGAGACAGAGTTTAAGAGAAAAAGAGAGAAAGAACATTCGGAGAGGGGATAGCGCCGAACGTTGAAGCGCTCTCGAACTCACTGTACTCAACTGTACAACTATAGTAATTCTACGTACATATATATATATATAAATATGTAAGTAAAGGTACTCCGTATTAATATGTATATATATATATATATATTATACATGTGTGCGTATAAATATGTATATAGAAAGAATAAGAGAGAAAGAAAGAAAGATAAAGGCATCGAGAGTCGGAGGGTTAAGCTCGTCGCCCAGGGAGAGAGGGATAGCCTCTACTACAATTCCCAACTCGGCGTTTCAAAGTGACTGCTAGTGAAAACCAGTCGGTCAGTCAAGCACGGTGAGGCGATAGAGCGCCTTCGGCTCCGTAGCGCAGCCACTAAAAATCTGGGGGGCCTACGAAGTTTTTTCCAATTTTTTATTTCGTTGCTCCTGCACCGTGTGTAATTTTTTTTTGTATTTCCTTCTATTTGCACCAATAGTGATTTGTTTATTTTTTCTATACCACAAAAAGGTCTATATGTGGTGAATAAAAATGTAATAATATCGGTGCCAAAAAGACTGTCTTCGGGCCTGACTTTTCGTGCCTTTGTGGAATTATCCACGTGGAATAATCGTCGCAAGAGAAGAAAAAATTAATCGATCGACCCATGCTTTGGTTTCGATATATTGACACTCGATCGATGAGATTTCGCGCGAAAAAAACATAAACACAACTAGTGAAGTACACTGTGATGTGAATTATTGGGAAATTCTAATGGATTTTTCGTCTGAATAATGTCAAGGCTTTATCGACACTGCCAAATTTCTATCACTGCCAAATTACTTTTGTCGCACACTCTTTTTGACTAGACAAAGAATTTGAATGAAAAACAACTTACCAAGTGGACGATAGTGCTTTCGCGGACTTTTTTTTTATTATTATTTCTTTTTTTCAAGTGAACTTTGTGAGATATAAGCGGAAATCACTGTCGAAGCTCTTCAGCTTCTCTGTCGTAATTTGTATTTATTTATTTATTTTTCTTTTTTTTTTCTTTCTTTTTTCCTTCGTTCTATCCAACTCTTTATTGTGTACGATTTGACTGACCGTTTATCGCGTATGAGAAACACAACGAAAACAACAAGAATTCATATTTTTTCGCATTTATTTTTCTTCGAATTATCGCATGCGACTCGGTGATTTTTTATTTTCTTTTACTTCGAAAGTCCAAACGTTAGCGGATTTTTCTTTGGAATACTCGACCAAGATAAACATCGACATTTTTCGCGACTCCCGAATCTCAAGCGATTGAATTGTTTTTTTATTATTTACCACAAATACGCAAGATTGGGGAGAATAAAAAATGAGCTTTCTCGATGCAAGAGGCAAAAGGTGATATCAATTTAAACTGTGAATTAATAAACGAAAATTCGTACGTGAAAATAAATAACAATGCCGAGCCAAACTACAACGATTTTGCTCAAATGCTCGATGGTCGACGTGCCTGCACTGAACCACGTGAAACTCAAATCCCTTTACGATGTAAGTACATTTGAAATAATAATTCGGTATCGAAGCTCTTATTAAATTTCTTCTGTTTCCTCTTTCATTCGTTCGTCCGATCACAGCTCATATTTATAGAAACTTTTCATACGTATTTGTAAGCAGAGCAAAGGTCAGTGACGAAGAAAAACTCGACTGTCGTCAAACGTCAACACAACAAAGACTTTGTCATTTTGGATTTGTTCTATTTTTAACATCAATTCTTGTAAACGAATGTTTGACTTATTTTCGATACACGATCGATCATCACATCAAAAAAATATATTACAAATTTTTCTTAAGGTTAATCACGAGGGACAAACGTAAACAAAATTTCCCAGAATTCTTATTTCACTGATATTACACTGTTTCCCGTACCTCCCGTAAACAAATGATCCACGAGGCAGTTTTATCGTTCAGTTGTTATCAAACATTTGTTTTTTTTATTAAAAAATTTTTTTGTGTGTTTTATGGCATTTTTCACAATTTAATCAATCGTTACGTCAAAACTTTTGGAGATAAAATTACCGCGTGAATTTAACTGGAACCAACTTTATTTATTTATTTCTTAACGATTCAGTAAGTGTTAGAGGATTCGCAAAAATTTGCCTATCGAATAATGAATTTAATGACATTTTCATAACGTGAAACATAATTATTGGGAAAATAATATACGATGGATTTTTTTCTGTTTACATTTATATATTTATAGACGAGTTATTATAAATGCACGATCCCTCGTGAAACGAAGGCATAAAAGCCAGCTGTTCGAAAAATACGTTTGTGCGTGACACAAAAAAGCAAGACGACGAAAGAAAGAGAGATCTCACAATTCTGGATAGTTCTCTGTCAACCCTTTGGTTGAAAGGACGTGAACGAAAAAAAATCTGATATAGTGAGTTGCAGTGTTCGAGGAAAAGTATGAAAAAAAGGCACATTACACTGCAGCGAATATATATTTTTCAGCCTCATTAACGCTAACCCCGTTTAAGCTTGGGACGAAATGAGAAAATGTGTAAAAAAAAATGAAGTACAGAGTAAAGAAAAAAAAAAACATTTCTTAGGAACTCTCGGAGGCTCACTATTTTATAATACATGAAAACAAACGTAAAAAAAATGCAGCAAATTTTCGATGTAATTTTACGTGTAAAAACAAAATTTCAACAGTTACATCTGCAGTGAAAAAAAAGTTATCCTGCAAAATAAACAATAAAATTAATGATAGTGGAAAGAATTTTTATTGAGTCGTAAAAATTCTTCGGAGAGCACAGAAACAATGGATAATTAATATTATTCTTCAATTTGGCTCACCATTCAAAATAAAAAACAAATAAAAATCGTGTTGTACTCAGACAACAATAGAAAAGTCATGAAAAATTATTATCAGTAGAAAAATGAACGAAAATTATACTTTTTAATTAATTGAATCAAAACTCATTCAATTATTCACTATCTTTGTGGCTTGTTGACAAATATAAATCGTATTTGTACTCAAACAACAATATAAAACTTGTAAAAAATTATTATCATTAGAAAACCAACGAAAATTATGTTTTTTTTTTTTATTATTAATTGAGACAAAACTCATTGAATTATTTGCCATCTTTGTGGCTCGTTGACCTCGTTTGACCGTACATTCGTACCAAAGAGTGCGTATGCAGATAACGGGGATGCGAAAATTCACGGTTGCATTCACGAGGACAACGAGTCGATCCCTGGGAGAGTTCATCTCCCCGGGAGTCTGACACAAGCCTCTCTTCTTCTCGTAAATATGAAATAATGCCTTTACTTTCGTAACAGTAATTCAAATGAAAAAAACAAACACATTCACGTGATTCTGTTATTACAGACGTGAATGTACGAACGAAATTTTGTCGAGCAGTATTTACACGTGTAATTTGACAGTTGAGCTCAAATTGTCAATCACAAAAAAAACGAAAATCCAGGCAGATATTTTGCTCCAAAAAATGTGGAAGAATATTTAATATAATATTAAAAATATTAAAGAAAAAAAAAACAATTATTTCCATAAATAAATTGATTTTTTTCGATAACCAAGAGCTTCGAAGAATTGAATTCGAAAAATATAAAATAGAATTAAGTGATTACATTACCAACGACACGTAGTTTGCCAGACGAAAAGTTCAAGCGCCCGTAGAAAATAAAGTCGTGGTAAAAAAAAAATGCTAATAATGGGAGCGAGTGAGATAAGAGCAGCACATGCGACACACGCGAAAATTGACGAACGAATAATGGATTCGGTCGGGCGAATGGGTTTGTTCAACGTACGTTGAACTATATTCATTCTGCCTCGTTTTCCCTGTAACTTAAAACACAAACCCGTATATACTCGCAATTTAACGTGCAGGAGCAAATTTTTTTTCCAACAATCCATTAAATTCGGTTTTATACTTTAAATTCGTGTTAAAAATTATGTTAAAGTTTATCTTTTTCATTTTTTCTTTAAGAAAGCCTCAAAATTATATTCCCTGAAGTTACGATTATTGGACGATCCATTTCTTCTGGTCGTCGAAACTAAATCCACGAGAATAATTTAAACAAAGTCGAAACTTTGAAAAATAATTAATAAAAAACATATTTTTTGTTACGTTCCAACGATTCAAATTTCAATGACATAAGAAAGTAAACATTTCAAACCATTCGAGGCTACAAAAATCTTGAAAAGTTTATAATTACAGATTTTGAGTGATTATCAAAACTGATCAATAGAATTTTGGACAAAAAATATTGAGCTTTTCTGAAGAATTGACAAAAAAAGAATTGGAACGAATTTGAAAATAATAAATTAAATAAGTAAAAACATATTTTTTAGTTACGATCCAAAATACCATAAAACCGAAGTATAGTGAGAGAAAATAGTCACGAAAATGGTAAAATAGATTTAGAAAATGTATTTCTATGTTCGTAAGGAACGTGATTTTCATTGAGCCGGAGAAATAAATAGAGAAAAGTTTATATATTCGTACTAAATATAAATATCGCTGGCTCTTACGAGAATAGAGTACGTAGGTGTTGAAGGGAGAAAAGACGAGGGCGCGTTAACCCATTGGAAGTTTGGTGTGGACAGACCGACGAAGAAGAGCACATGCAGTTCGAGCACATAAAACGTATAGGAGAAGTGAAAAAGCGATGGAGTGAGATGCGCCAAAAGCTTTGAAAAGAGAGAAGAACAGACATGAAGCTTGGGGGCGAGATAAAAAAAAAAAAAAAATCGTAGCAAGAAGTACATAAAGTAAAATGGATATGTGGAAAGAGCGCGGTTGAACAGGGAGAAAAAAACACGAGCGAAACTTTTTTCTTTCTCCTGTCTGTGTGTGTGTGTCTTTTAAAGAACAGTTGGGACTGTATGTTTTTTTGCGAATACTTGAGCACGGTGCGTACAAGTGGAATGGAAGGCGAAAAAATTGACAGAAGGGTGCTAAGAGTGTCTCGCACACGCGCCTAATTTACAGTGGGATCTTGCAGTCTAATTTCTTTATTTTACTGTTTGTTTCGTACGTTGATCGTTGAAGGTAGAATTTCCGCAGCAGATGCAAATAAAAAATTACTTTGTGAACGACGAAAAAGTCGCAAGTCGCTTTAAAATCGCTCGAAAAGAAAGTTTGAAGGAATTTTTCGACTTCCTAGTATTGGTCCATTGAATTTTTGCCAACGACACAAATTTTGAGAAAATAAATTTACAAAATACAAACAAACGTCAAAACTGTATTCAAGATTCTCTTTTTTCGAAATTCTCACTCGTAAATCACACGAAATTAAAATGTGTTAATAAAAAAATGTCCCAAGTACCGAGAATTTCGTCTGGCGTTGGAAATTATTGTCGAGACAGAAATCTCTGATATTTTACAGCTATTATGTTGCACAGTGCATTGGCCTTCGGTTTCCGAAAATCCAAGAGAATGCAAGCGAGAATATTCATCCTGCCACGTATTCGGAAACACGAACGCCGAAACAACTATGCAGAAATATCTGGAATCCTTCAAGACTCTAAGGAAGAACGCACAGGGGAAGGAGGCTGAGACGAAAGGAAAAGGTGCGCCTGCTGAGATCGTTCTCGCTTCGTTCTCCTTCCTCACTCTTTCTCTTCTGCGTTGTATTCTCGAGTGAGCAACCTTTTGAATCATCCCATTCGTATACCTGCTACGAAACAAATTCATTGTGGACCAAGAAGTAACAAAAAATAGAGTCCGTACGATGAAGGGCGAATGGATGCCTCGTTTCGAAAAAAATGTGCCCCAGAAAAGGAACAATTTGTAAAAAAATTCAACATTCGTAAAGATTTTAATGAAAAATAAAAATAAATAGATTGCTTCAAGAAAATTTCATAAATATTTAAACAAAAGTCAAATACAAAACATTTGTAAAGATTTTAATAGAAAATAAAAATAAAAATACATTGCTCAAACAAAATTTCATTAATTTCTAATTAAAAGAAAAATCAAAGACGATAGTTTCGAAAAAAAATCGAGTTTAAGGACATGAAGATATTTTTTTTTTTGGATACAAACATAACAATGAGCATTAAAAAGAAATTTGAATAATAACCTCAATCATCATTATCATCGTCGTCATAATTTCCTTTCCAAATTTCATGAATTCGAAGCGTGACACGATGTTCCACTTTCAAGAGAGTATTTCCTCCCTCGTGATCACTTTTGCCACGCACTCACGCATGCATCTTCACAAGGCACTCTTGAGGATGCGTTCGAAGCTTCGTATCCTCGATGAATAAACTCACACTGTTACACTCACCAATATAAATTCGAAATCGCCGCCCCATCACAACAACAAGACGATTCGCCTCGGGATAGAAATTACACGGTTATATGACTGGAAGCCCTACTCTATAGTTCAGGGATCGAGCGTATCGGTTTAATTCGATAACCTGGTTATTTTCTTTTCAAAAAGATATGAGAGAAAAATTATTATTATTTTTTTTGTAATACTTGATAGAAATTTTGACAACTGTGATTATTTAAAAAGAGGCTTAGAGAAAGTTTAAAAAAGTGTCTAAAAAATGTAATTTTTTTCATCAAAGTCTCAAAGTTTGAAGAAAAATTGTATTTTTCGATCAAAAAATTGTAGAGAAACGTTTCAATTTAATGATAGAAATTTGGGTGATTGGTTCGTCATTGATATGGAAATAAAATCGAATTCTAAACATACTTTGATAATCCTCTCATCCTCTCATATTGGATTAGTTCAATTAGTTATATTTATTTTATGAACTCGAGTGATTTATTGTCAACACGGTCGAGTAATTATTTTTCTATTGAGGCCCGGATTAATATTGATTCGTGAGAGAAGAATTTTATTGCAATATTTTGAAAGGCAGGTCTGAAAATTATTGTAGTATTTGAATAAGAGATTAAGGTAAATATTTCATCAGTAGATTTTGTAGCGGCAGATCGTACACACTGTCTCCAGACATCTCTGTAACTTCCAGTCTGCTTTTCTCTCCTCTTTTTATCTCGTTGCCTTTTTTTTTTTTTTTTTCTATACCTGGCAAACGCCTCGTCCCCTCATTTCAAACTGACCTGGTCGTCGACGTCGTCTCTGGACCCCTTGGCCGTGAAAGTTTCGTTCCTCTTTGTCTGCTACCTTTTACTTATATGTGTTACACGTGTAATATATACACATGAATGTACATGTGTTCGAGATAAAAGTTCGCACGGTTCATCCGTCGTACAGTTGGATTTGGCGTGTGACAAGACTCTATAGTAACGTTGCACCAAAACCTTGATTTCGTTAACCTCGTTTTTCATCCAGTTTTCGAATCGAAATACCAAAACGTCAATAAAAACAAGGCTCGAGATAAATTTATCAAAATCGGGACAAATCAAACCAGAAATTGTACAATCTTGAATTAAATACTTGATTGAAAGGTCCTTTGCTAGATTAGGGACATAAAAATGATGGATTTTAATGATTTTTTCTCTCAATTAATGAAATCCGATAACCATCAAGAATTTTGGAAATATTTGACTTTTATTTTGTTTGTAATATTTTGTGGCCACTTCTAAATTATTCCTAAAAAAAAAGGCGTCTGACAGTGTACGTTCCTTCTTTTCTAAAAGTTGATTGAAATGAAAAATCCAAAAAGATTATAAATCAGAATGAAAAGTGAATAACGTTCTAGAGAAATTCTAGAGAAAACGTTTATTCGCGCGACAAAAAATGGCTCAAAGTCTTAAGTCATTTTTGACGTTTTAAAAATGATTTTTATTTCGAATCTCCTTCGTAAGAGCCGAAGTATGATTAGTATTGTCTCGCTTGGGGCTGGAGTCTTTGTTGCTACAAACCAGTTGTTCCGGTGCGTAGAAGAAGACTTCTGTGAACACACCGCTCCGTTTTAAAGGCCACGTTCGAGCGATGGGCTATTCACTTGAGTGTCGACTATGCAGCGTCTCGGCAAAGTATAAAGTAACGTGGGCAATACTCTTAGGTAGATATCTGGTATGCAGGTGAGAATTTTCAAGGCAAACACTCAGTTACAACCACATAGACAGATGATAGACATGCACAATGTGGAACAGCATAAAAAAAACCATAAAATATGTTTTTTTTTTAATAGACGAATATTTCTGACATTTGTATTGTTCTAATATTTGTCCGTGATATGAAAAACATGATAAAATATTATCAAAATATATATATTCGTGTATGTGGAATAAATAAAAGTGAAAAAATGCACATATGGACCTTTGTGTTCTTTACTGTCGTTGCACTTTGCACGTAAAGTTTCGTGTTCTGCTACCTACGAGTTTAAAACGATCGAAAACCCACGAAGGCGATGCAACGTTGCACTTGAGAATTGTCCATCGCAGCATACAGGAAATTTCGTACAAAATCGTCAAATTAATTTGAATTTAAATAGTTTTGACATTTACTGTTACGTTCAGAAAGAGGACAAAAATTCCACATCGTGGATCGAGAATTGCGCAAATCTTTCTTTCGATCTTCGTAAATGAAGATTTTAATTACCGTCGTGAAACATATTGTTTATGATTCTAAATTGTTCAGGGGGCTATTTTCGACAAAAGAATTTCATGAGAATGGAGTTTTGATTGTTTATATTGATTTTGTTTCATGAAAAATGTTGAAAATTTGTTTATTTCGTATAAAGAGCCCTGTAGAGGGAGCTTGTGATAGAAGATCGGGAGAAAAACACACGAGGCCCAACCTTGGAGCCGAAGGCGTTTAACGACCCTAATTTAACAGAATTCTCCCCGTTGGTGATGCTTTCTCGAGGATTTCTATCTCTTTCTCTCGTCGACGAGCAAAAGCTTCTCTTGACCACACGATGCTTTCTATCCCTCTTTTCCTCACCTCCTCGTACCCATTTTACGATTTTTTTCCTCTCGACCTCACCGATGCTACGCCAGAACGCTTTTAAGTATTCTATTTTTATTTTCTAGTTTTTTATTCGGACAGGAGGCTTCACTAATGAATACATACATATAGAGCTGTATTTATAGTGTACCCACGTACAGTGTCGAGGGTCTTGATACGAATTTCAAAATCATTATTTTCACTCCCTTCGATCTCCCACAGACACTGATTCGATAAATCAATAATTTCCTAGCTGTTCGTCACCCACGCCTCGAAAACGTATCGACGTTGTTAATGTTTTTTTTTACTTCAACAAAAAAAAATGTCGTCAAGTTCATAATTACAATCGATTAAAAAAGTAACTTTTTTTAATTCGTCGATAAATTTACTAGAAAATGAAAAAATACAAAAGTATTTTTAAGGATTATTTTGGATGTAAAGATGAACGACGTGATTAAAAAGGTCGAAGAATAACAAACGATCGATTTTTTTCTTTTCCATTGTACAATTTAATTTAGGATTTGTTTACGTCGTAAATGTTGACCTCAAAGCTTGTAAAACGAGATTCTAGTGTTGCCGGTACACACTCTGACGTACAAATACAAAAGTCTGACGAGAAACATTTTTGTCGTGGCTCTCCTTGGATTCTTTTTTTGTTTTTTTTTTTTTTTTTTTTTTTCAATTTCCTCTCACTCGATCCGCCTGGCTTTCTTGAGATGATGGTTACATGGATTTATATAGAGACAAGAGTGTATTTTGCGCGGTGTGCCATTTGATGCATACATACGTAAGTCTTGGGAGGCCGGAACACGAGAAACTTGCTCGGGGCGTTCAGGAAGCCTGCAATGACGTTTCAAATGTCCGAGACCAGTCTGCAGCGTACGAGGTCGACTCACGCTTTGACCTTGTTACTTATTGCCGAGAGATCGATGCCACGAAAAAAAAAAAAAAAAACGAGAAAAAAAACCAAGCAAAACTTCATTCGTATTATGGGGTTAGTCTTTTAGAAGTGTGGAGGGAAAAGTTTAATTGACGAGAAGCCTTGTCGTCCCAATTTCATTCACAAAGTCTCTTTCTCCTGCGTTTATTGACATTTTATTGCTATATTTTTTTTTTCTTTTTTTTATGTCTTTTTTTCATTTTCTTTATATTTTATCTCATGCAACTGAGATTTCTTGAATGTCTCATCGGAGAAATAACGATAAGACTTATTTCGATACTCCATAAACCTACTTGCAGTATTTGTCGCCACTTGTAACTTCGTACGAACTCGAGAAAAGTATAGAAAAAGAGAATAAGATATCTCTATTGATATTTCTTAAGCAGGTTTATCAGTTTCTTCGAATATATATAAACAGGCACGTTTTCTTATAGCTCCTCCCTTTATCTCACATCCTCTTATCCCTATCATCAAGAAATGAACCGTTTGCTCGAGAAATTTGGCTTATCTTATCTCCAGCATCCCGAACAATCTTATCTCTCAAGACTCCTGACAATCTCCCAAGGGATTTTTAACATAATCATTTTAATAACAATAATGTGCGGTCCAGCCTCCACTTTATCTGATCGTTGTATATCGTTTATTATTTTTCTACTATTTAGAATGAAGCCGGAAGTGAAATTAAAGATAAAAAAATTCACAAATTATTCGATTCATCCCCATCTTTTATGACTTTTTTCTCACGATGGGACTTCTACATCAATGCTTATGTTTGCATCAGATAATATCATGTTATAGCAAAGATTCATGGCACCTCAAAGGACTTGAAATGCTGCAACGATTTCTGTACGAAAGTATGTTTATAAATAAGTTCAAGTTAGTTAAAAATCGTCACTTTTTTTTAGTAACAAAGATACGTTTACATTCTTTGTCCTTTTCATGACTTCCACATATATATATATATATTTTTTAATAATGAAGATCTATGGAACATCATAAAAATATTGCAACGTATGGGCTTCAGCAAAATTTGTGTTTATGGCATATTCGTTGGAAGAGGAATTCACATTTCGAAGCTGCCTCGTTTCTCGTATTAATACGACGTACTTTCAGAGTAACCGACTCCTTTACCTTTATGGCTTAACGTGTACATCTCGTTCTATCTCTCTCTCTCTCTCTTTCTTTCTCTCTCGCTCTTCCCTTCTCTTACGTGCTGGTAATATTCTCGATGCTCGAGAACATCACGTAGACGAAGCACTGCACACCGAACTCGACGCTTTCATTACGAGCCCTAACGCCACTCTGGGACAACACACTTCCCGCGAACCTTACGAGGGTCGTCTCGAGTCTCTTCTCATCTGCTCGTTTTCTTCGTCTTCCTCCTGACCTCTCGTAACTTCTACCTTTTTCGTTCGCCTTTTTTTACCTCTAACCTTTCATACTGCTACTATTTTTTAAATAAAAATATCATAGCTATTTAAATGAGATATTAAAGTTTGCATCATAACACAACGAAAGAGTGTAACGAACCGTAAGAATTTAGAAAAAATTCCAATCCCCATTGTTTCGAATAAGTTCATATTTCTGTCGAGATTCGCATATAAATAAATCTCGCTGAATTTTATTAAAAAAAAAAAAAAAAAAACAACAACAACAAGTTTCAGGGTTTCGGAATTTGAATGTGAAGAAACCTTGCAAAATATAAATAATTCATTAATCAATTAAATCAAGTTTTTTATTGATTGCAGTATTGGTGAATTTGACTAATTAATCAAATAATTAAGAAAATAAAGTACCAATGACTCAATTTTTGACATTTCCCGATAGATTCATTAAAATGTAATTATTTTTGTTAACTTCGTATATACTTATTTGACATTTATACGTGATATATATTTTTTTAATTGGATGAACTTTGTGTTTTTCGTATCTCATAGCAATTTTCGTACACCCTTTATACATCGGATTTCCGTACATGGACTCAGAGAGCTGGTTAACCCAGGTCTGCCCGACCCTGTTGTTGATCGAAGCATGAAGATGTCCATAGCTCTCCGACCAGACTGCTCGTCGTATATTAACAGCATATATATTTTATTTATCGGTTATATGCTATATACGTACACGTTCATACGTTTTTTTGTCAGTATATTACGTTATGAAATACTATGCTGCATCAGAGGCGACTTCTCGATTGCAAGAGAATGAAGCACGTGGGAAATCCTCTCAACTCGATGCTGTACTTTATATACATATATATATTGTTCAGTATTTTTCTCTCTTTTCTCATTATCGGAGTTACAGCACTTTCCTGCATTACTTCCTACCCTTTTTGCCATTCAGAATCTTCGTCCGGATTCCCCATTAAGAAATGCGAGAAATAATCAGAGAATCGGATTTAAATTTAATGAAATAACCAGCCTTTGGATTCTTGTGCATGAAACAGTAACTGAATTCCAGAGCGACTAAAACTTGATTGAAATCCTCCAAAGAATTTCTCGTTAATTCGTTGTTGTTTTAATTTGATTTTTATAATCGTACACTTTTTGTTGAATTCTCGATCTTAAAAACACATTTGGGATAATAATTTTGAATGAAAAATTGAAAACTCATAAATATAACAAAGTGCAACGAACTGAAACGTCAGTTAGGCCAAAACTTTATAAATGAAATGAACACTAAATATAGAGATATGAAACTTTAGGACTCGCCATACTTCGAAGAATAGTTAGGTGCCCCGACGTTTTCACGAGTGCCAATTAGAGCGGTGAGCATCGATCGGGGGAGAAACCGTTCGACGCATTAGCAGCGTACGGTTAACTCTCAGGCCCATTTGTGAATGGTGAAACCGTTTGCTCTGTGTGGACACATAACCAGTATGAGACTTTTTCGTATATCTGTGTGTGTAGGTGCATAGAAAAGCAGCGTTGTCCTGTTCTTGCAGCTCACACGTATACAAAAGCACACAAATTTATCGAAACAAAGGAGAAAAGTTCGACTGGCGTGAATGTATGGTTTGATTGAAATGTTCTCTCTCTGCTGACGTTCCATCGTAACTTTACTTTCACGAGTAAAAGTGTTGACGTTACGTGTATTTATTTGCAATAAATTTATTTTTAATTACAAATTAATATTGAAATATATTGAAAAACATGTTACATTAATAAACTATTATAAAACTAAATGAAAATTCATGCAACATTGCTTTTCCATCGAAATTATTATCGTATACAGAGACTTTTACGAGAGATATATTTTTGGTTTCTTTTTTTTTTTTTTTATTCATTAAGATTTTCAAGGGGAACAAATACGATCGCCAAGTACAAGTTTATCGTATTAACTCTCAGCTGATGATGGAGTGGTTGATGGACTGAGTGCCAGAAGTTGAGTACAAGGGCGTGCACTTTTCTGACGCCCCTCATTCTTCTTCGTAAATCTTTGCTATATTATTCATCGAATGCTTTATATAGACTTATTTTTATTAATAAATACGTATTTACGTTTGCGCGTGTGTATGTGACACATGTGTGCATTTCTGGATTTATGGGCGCAAGTATACAATGATCACGGGTTCCTCGAAATGAAAGAGCCGCTGCTCGGTCTCTCAAGAAACTCTAATGCAACGAGGCGACGTCTCGTTTGCGATACAGGGCGTCATCGTTATAATACTCTTTCCTTCTCGACTTAGTTTGGTCTTCGTATATAAAATTCTACATATATATATATATTTCTTGTAACTCCGGCACGCGCACTTCACGCAACGGTGCATGAGACAATTGAACGTTGACCCACTTAAGAAAATACTTTGCGATCTCCCGAGACCCTCGTTATTCACGTATATTTATTATGACGTATTTTTTTTCTTCCTAATCTTTCTCTCTTTCTCTCTCACTATCTCGTCCAAGGGTCACAATATTTTGACATCTTTAATTTTCCTAATTTACTTTCTCCCGAAATGAAAAACGAGCGTTATCTCTCGTGGGAATACATTTCTGGAAGATTTCAAAGCCATGGCTCTCATTTTCTTATTCCTATGACGCGTCAGCTCTTATTTTTATAATTTTTTACAAATTCGTATATTTTCAAATTTTATTTTATTGTACTTTTTCTAAAAACTTCTGTAATTGTTTTTCTATTTTTTTAAATGCTATTCCTTCGTGAACATTGAAAAAAAATAAATATCGAACGAAACGCGATTCTACTTAACGGAAGTGCGTGAAAAGTCTTAAACGAGCAATAAACACGCACTCAAATTCTCGATGCTGTGACATACATAAAGCGTAATAAACCGCAACCGCCGAGAGAAAAAGAGAGAAGAATCTTTAAACTCGTTTCACTTAAAGCGTTTGACCCCCCGCGACGCTCCCCTCTGACAAACGCAAAAGAGGAGAGAAACCTTTGCGATTTTTTCTTGTAACCTCTTCCCTGCAGCAGCTGTACTCCAACATTTACATACGCTCTCGAATTAAAAAAAAAAGAAAAAATGCATGTTCCAAGCTCCCAAATTTTATCGATACTTCACTCTCTCGTCTTTTATTCTTGAGAGATAAAAAAATAATTAAGGGACAAGTTTTATGGAGATAAAAGAGAGAGACAGAGACGATATGAAACTTTAACCTACATCACGATGTTTTATTTTTAACTATTTATTTATTTATCTTTTCTTTCTTTGACTCACTGCTGATTCAGCATTTTGTCCTCTTTTTTCGTTTCTCCATTCATTAATCCATATAAATTGTCTTAAAATCCGTTTATTTCTCATATTTAAATGAAGCTGACAAACCACTTTATGATTACGATTAATTCAATGATTTTCGTGTTTACATCTACATTCTTGCATTATTAACTCGTAATGTAGGAGCGCAATCTTGATAAACACGACCTGAAACTTCAACGTGCTCGAATTTATTTACCTCCATGTAATTTAATACTCGTAAATGATAAGTTCACGTGTCTCTGCGTTTATATTTAGACCAACCAGAGCCTCTGCTTACGTTGACTTTCATTTTAAACAATAATTTCATTATTGACAAAATATAATCCAATTTTAACAAAAATCTAGTTGTAGTCTCAACCATTTTCAATGTCTAACAAAGTCGTTATTAAATCTCTGACGTGATTGAATCTCTGAGATTTGAATGATGTGAAAAATGACTAGATTCTTTTTTCTTTGCACTTCAAAATGGTACAAGCTTCGATTCTGTTATACATGTGGAGATACATCGAATAGATTCGTAATCAATACTTAAGGTACTTGTGTGTGATATGATATCTCCAAAAATAATGCGAACCGGTTCACGAGATCGTGAATTTGATTTGTTTGAATATTGCACATTATTCAATGTTACTGAACTCCAACGACCGTGAATTTAAGCCTCAGTTCAAGTGAATCATTGTCGTCCGTACAGTACGAGAGAATAAAAATGTCATAACAGTTTGTACGAGAATATTTTCGAAACTGGTTTTCGTCTTATTTTTTTCTCTCCCTCCTTTTTTTTGTTATGATGATTCACATATCGCAAACGTAACGGTATAGTTCGATTTAGTGATTGTCAAAAATATTTAAATCCTCATGATAACATCGAGTCAGATCTTTCATTACTTTTCGTATCAACGATTAATAATATTGCGATAGGAAAGGATAATCATTTTTCTGTCAGTCTGAATCAAAGGAATTAAGAATTCACGTACATCTAGACGTACCAGAAACGGGGCGTGTTCCCATCATTTTTATGTAAAGGAAAAACTACATCGATCTCATCTAAATTTTTTTTCTTCTTTTTCAATAAAATTTTGATAAGTTCAATTGTAGTATCGAGAAAACTGTTTTATTCAAAATGCTATTTACGGTATTCACGATTAAGACTGTACGTTTCAATCCAAAAATATAACAAAACTTTTTTCTTAAAGTTAACAAAAAGAAATCAGTTTTTGCCACATTTATTTCTTCTTTTTTAACTTGTAAAAACGATTTAAATCAATCGTTTAGTTTTCGAGATAAGAAAACTAAAAATTACTCCATCAAATAAAAATATTTTTATTCGCATAACAAACAATAAAAAATATTGGATTTATACAAGAGACTATAAAGAAGTAATGTTATATGTCAAAGTTCTCGAGGCAGTCAAGTGAAAAGATGTGAGATCGAAACGACGAGAAAAAGATTCGTACAATTATAATTCCTCGGGCGCGTATAGCGAGAGAGGTCGCACATAGGATGGCACGAGGAATTCACGGAAACGTCTAAGACACGATGTATCAGGACAAAGCACGTTTTTCCTACGCGTGAATTGATGATACGCGCACCTGCCTTCGTACTTAACTCCCACTCTGTAAGAGACGTTGGTTCATTTCTTTCGTATTCTTTTTTTTCCCTTTCAAGAGAGAAGCTCGATCGAGTGATTGATCGCGTGAATCTCTCATGGATCGTTCAGAGAGTCCTTTGAATTGCGAGTGCAATTGCTGTTTACGAACGGACGTGAAATGGGTATCAAATTCCGACGATAAAAAAGTAGTAAGAAAAAGCCTTAAGGCATTTAAAATAATAACAATATTTATTTAGCATGTTATTTATTCAAACAATTTCATTTCAACGAAATGATTCATTTGAATAAACGAAAAAAAGTCATGGAAATCGACAATTCTTATGCCCGTGACACTGAGAACTGAGAAGTTTCCTTAATTAGAAGATTTCGTGTTAATCGTAAATTCGATGAAGACTTAGCTACCACTTAATAATGATTTCGCAATAAAATGAGCATCGATAGGATACGAGAAGTTGTTTATAAACGGTATATCAATCGAATGCGAAGTTATATCGATCTGATAAGATGTGATTCAGGTATGTGAGTTGTCTCGCCAAAGATACGTGTACATCCATTTAAACATTGAAACGTATACATATGTAGAATAATACTGTATCGATTTTATACAGCTATTCGCGAGTTGCGACCGACAGATTTATCGTGATCGAGATATACGAGGAGAAGTGATCGGTGCCCCGGTCAACACACGGAAGTATCGCGCACAAGTTTCCAATGTAAAATAATATCGATCTCTTGAACGACTATATAGTGAGAACGAAAGATCATGAGTAGTAATTTTGGCCTCACATAAACACTCGTTCAACTGCACACAGGAATAACGGGACTTCGATCTTTCCTTTAATTACGATACTTTTACTTGTTAAAAACTTGAAGCCAAAGTTCATTGAAGTTTTGACATTTGTTTTATTGCTCGAGAAAGAAAGAAGTGATTACTCGTGTATTATGAAAAGTCGATTGGATGCTTGGAAACGATCTTTTTGGGTGTGGAGAATAAATGAAAATATTTATTCGTTCGTTCATATAGTTTTTAAAAAATATCCGATCTGGGAAATCGATGTTTTCTTTTTATCCATCTCTTCTGTATATAAAAATATCCGGTATTACAAAAGTCCAACTAAATTCTCTCGGGACTATGGCGAACTGATATTTGTTAGGATTCTTTCAGAGACGCAGCAGGTTGGCAGGTGTCCAGATGTTAAACTTGGGATGCATCTGCCAACCTGTGAACGTGTTGTTTTTTTCTGTGTACATTTTTTTCGCTCTTTTTATTTGCTCTCCTCTTTTTTTATCCTAGCTCCACAAGTCCAGTCAGAGAATGACATTGGGCTTGAAAATCTCTGAGGGCCAAATGATCCAAAACAAATTCATGAATTGGAAGAGAAATTATACTTATTTGTTTCTTATTTCCATTTCACGAAGGGCACGAAACTTGAAAAAATGACCAGTTATCATTTAAAATTGAAATATTGTAACTATTATTGAATTAATTCAAGAAAAAATACATTTATTTGCTGATTTTCATTTTATTTATCAATTTCAAACTTTTTTGAGGTTCAAGTGCATAAAAATGCATCTTTTAATAATAATAAAAATAGTAGAGTCCAATCCAAATGTCAATCTCCATGAGAAATAAATGTAATGTCGTATATACAAATGTTTCGAGTGTTTGCAATATTTTCATTCTGAATTGGCAAAGATGGAAACTGTCGAGTGCAGGTCCGACAGGTCAGGGCTCTTGTCTTTCGATCTCTCTTTCTTCTGGTCCTCTCGAGTCCTTTGGACACTTTTCTATCTCACTCTGTATTTAACGTTAGCAGAGGCTTCTCGTCTCGTTTTTTGTTGACTCGAGAGGCTCTCGAGACGTTGAAAGAGAGATGAGAAAGAGGTTTCCCGAATGAATATTGTGAGAGGCATACCCGGAGTAAACTTTGGGACGAGGTTCACCTGCGTATGAGATTTTTGTTTTTCTTTGTTTATCTTTGTAGTTTTTTTTTTTTTTCGTTCGTTCATGTGCAAAGTATCGAACGAAACCGTACAGCTGAAACGTCGAAGGCAAAGTTTTCGATACACGCACAAGCACCTGCTGCTGTTCAACTCGTGCTTTTGCAAAGAAAGCCAGGTGTTCTTAATCCCCCTTTTTTTTACCAACACTTCGCGAATATACATATGACCAAAATAAATCTGTACGAAATCCTTCGCTGAGAGAGAGCGATAGAAAGCGAGAGAAATAAACAACGAAAAAGTGTACTTCGAGTCTCGCTTCGTGTCTAATGATAGGCCACGAATCCTCCACTGTCCTCGGTTCTCTTTTTTACTCGCCCTTTTCGTTTTCTTATAATCTCACGTTCTTCCTTTTTCACGCGTCCCACTCCCATTGCTTTACTCCTATGGATATAAATATGTTTTTTTTTTCTTTTTTTTTACCACGTTCTTTTTCGTCCCTTTGCCATGCCATACTCCTGCCTCTTTTCGTCATCGTTTTGATCTTACACTGCACCAGCTGTCCCTCGGTTTTCACCGTGGAACCAAAAGATCCCTGGATTTGCTTTTGCTATGCTTTAGGGTCTTATTTACGCCCCCGCTTGGAGAAAAAAATGATGAGAGACGAAAAATGGTTCGAGACACTTCTGTGAAACTCTCAGAAATTTTGAAGGTTTAAAAATATCATTTGGAAGACTTTTTTTGAGCAATAATTTAATCTTTTTTTTTTCAATATTATTTTTATCAGATTGTTATTCTATGAAAATATAGGACTAAATATAATCATAATCGAATCGAGTTGATGGAATTTATTTGATTGAATTATCGAATTATCCAAAATCCTTTGTACACATTTAATCCAATTAAGCAGCAACGAGTAATCATGACATTTAATTATTCCAAGTTTATTACGAATCAATAAATTCGCGTTCGTATTTTCGCTCCCAAGCAAACAGCCAAGAGAGATTATTGTATTAATTAATTTAATAAACGACAATGTAAATAATTTCAGTAAATTTTCTGATTATCGTCTCATAAAAAACGTTCAAGAATATTTTGCTTCATCGAAGAATATCCAGATAATGAAATAGTCTTAATAAAAATAAAGTAACGTAGATTATCATGAAAACGATCAATTCCCAATTTAACAAGAATCAATAACCCCATTTTTTTGTCCTCGAACAAATCACCGGAGAATAATGAGAGTGGGAAATTTTTTTTGTACGTTTTCGTCTTTTCTCAATTAATTAATGATGATGCTTTTCAAGACAATGGAGAAGATTCTATTGGATGGAAGGGAGAATGAGGAGCAAAGATTTTTGTTGGACAGTGAATAGGAGGGAAGAAGCTCAATTGCCTTCATTATAAATCCGGGAAAGTGAGAGGGGATGCGATGGTAGCAATAAATATCTCCTTCTCCGTCATTCATAAATTCTTTCGAGCTTCCCTATTTCTTTTGTTCCTTAATCGCACAATACCTTCTTCGTATTTAACGATCGAATAGAAAAAAAACGTGCATTATCATGGCAATAGGAAAAGAAAGAACATATACGAAAAACAAAAAGTAAAAGTAAAAATATAGATCTGGATTCTTGTCTATAATGGAACAGATAAGCAACACTAAACAGAGAAAACGAATAAAGCCCCGGAGCTACGTGACACTATTCTACAAATGTATAACACTTATCGAGACTCCTTCGCTACGATATCGTTTTTGAGAAATCTAGTGAAAAAAAATCACTCGATCAATATTGCGATAAAGAAATCGGGGGAAAGACCTTACACCGCGACTATCACAAGACAGTGATGATTAAAACTTCGTGCTGTGCTAGTGAAATTATAAAATAGAACCTCAATCATTCAACTATTCTTATTAAAGTACAAAATCCAATAAATATGCTCGTGTAAATTGTTATGATCGTGGATTAATTGGAAAATGAAAACTTACTCGAGCATTCGTGAAATTTTGATCGATTGCCTGGGGCTCAATCACAAGGAGATTAAAGAACGTTCCAGAAAATCAACGCGGAGAAGACGAGCTGCGTAATTCTTTTACAAATCATACTCACTTTTCGATCATCAATTTTCCCGAAAAACAAAAACAAAAAATTACTTTACGTTTTACTTTACAAATAATTGAGCACTTATCGGAGAATAAAAAAACTCTTCAATTAATAAATAGAATATAATTCTTTGATACCGTGAGTTATAACGTTGAGACTATTCGTTTTATCATTTTCCAAAAATTCATAAAATTCAATTAATCTGTCATTAATCAGTGATAAATGAACAATAATTATGAACTTTAAATTCTTAGAGAACTGAGCTCAATTCGTGTCTTTGTTATTTGCATTCGGAGGATCGTTCCAAGGTCCCAAACAACCAGGATACCGTAACATTCGCAAGCATCTGGTGTCATCGCAAAAGTTCTTATATATACATATCCACGTGTAGATATATATTTCTCAGCTGTGCGACAATTCTATTGTCACTGGTACATTGTCATGAAACATGAGACGAGCTCGCTCAATTGTCTCTGTCTCGCTCGCGTCGTTTGATGCCACACGATGCATTGTTAAGAAAAAAAGAAGAAAAAAAAGAAGAAACATTTCCCCGATGTCACATATCCCTCAAACACGAGAGCCTCGTTTAAGTGTTTAGGAATAATTGTCGTTGTCATTGGAAAACATGTAATTGTGTCGCGGTAACGGTACGATTGCTTACTTTTTTTTTCTTCCCTCATAATCTCCACGCTATATATTTAGTGTGTGAAGGAAAAGAAAAATGTTTTCAATGACTTCAAAATCGATTTTTATGCTTTTTTTTCTTTTCACTATTTTAAAATGAAATTAATTGGAGTTTCCGGTATAAAATATTTCCTTTGTTTCGTTGCACTGCAACGCGATTAATTTTTTAATTAGTTATATTAATTATTGCAATATTTACGACGTACACGTGGTTTTACTGATAATAAACAATGTCGGAATATTTTATATCTTTTTTCACTGGATTTTCTCATTTTTTTCTTCTTTCTTTTAACTTTATCGAACTCATTAACGAACCACCCACGTCATCCTTTTGTTTCGTTGTCATATCGAACGCAACACGAGTCCTCGTGTTCGGCCTAGTTCGCGAGCTGACCATCACAACACAAATATGTGTCTATTCGATACACGAATTTAGTGTTCGTCGGAAATTTATGACAGGAAAATCTCGAAAAAGAGATAAAAAATCATTGATTCGTTTATTATTTATTCAATTATTATCATCAGTATTTAAATTGAGTTTGACTATTGATTTATCGTCCTAATTAATTTATCTATGGGACAGAATTTCGATTGACTGAATGAATTTTTTTGTGTCACATCAAATTGTCAAATAATCTAATTTCACACATTTTTTTTTTTTTTTTAATTATAAAATTGGCTTTCGTTTCGATCTTCATAAAGCTTGATATCGCACCATAATAAACGAGGTTTGTTTTTTTAAATTTTATTACAGAGTCCAGGAACGTTGCACAAGGATGTTGGCGGTGGTGGTACGAAAGTTAGCGGCAAGCCGATCGGCGGTGTCGGCTCCGCGACTCTCACCGCCCTTTCCTCCATCAACAACACCTCAAACGGCAACAGGAACAAAAATAATCCTACTTTTCACGAGGTAAGTCATCATTCGCGTTTAACCTTTCGAGAACTGGCAAAAAGTCGTTAAATCATTTGACGGCCGTTTAAAAACGTGAACCATCAGTGAAAAAAAGAACCTTTACCAAAAAAATCCTTATTACAGGGTAGAAATTGCACCAAGCGCTGTCTTTACCGCGATTTTTTCGATCTCACGTGGTGAATGAAAATTATACTGCAACGCGATGCAGGTGCGAAGTACCAAATTCAAGGTCTCTTCCTTCTTTATCTTCAACATCCTTTCTCTTCTTTTTATCGTCATCGTTTTGGTGAGATATTTTGATGGCAGGTGTCGATTTAAAATACCCGATGAAATAAGTTTTCGAGAGAGAAAAAAATAAGCCTATATAATTACGTTATTAAGTAGACAAAAAATAAAAATAAACCAAATTTATTGTCCATTCAAGCGCTTCGATTTCTATGCAATTTATAAATTAAAGGTACATATTTTTAATACGAACGATCTTTCATTTTCAAGTTTATATTTCCATTATTTCTATACGTTTTCTGAATTCCTTTCGTACAAGGACTCAAGCGGATTAGTTCGATTGAATTCAGTCACGATTGAGAGGCATATCTGCACCAAGTTGTGGGTAATCGCGATTCCCTTTCGCGACTTACGTAAACTTTAGCAACAACTCGCGATGAGAGTGTTTCTCCCTCTTGACTATTAGCTGCATCATAGACTTCTCATATATAAATATATAAATATATGTTTATGCGGGAAGACTTGAAGGCACGCAAGGAGTCTCAGGCCACGAGAATGTGTGTCAGAACGATCATGACGTTTCAAGGAGATTCGAGAGACTTTCCGGTCGTCGCGACCTTAACTCTTTGCGTGTGCATATGAAACAATCATAACAACAATAATGATAATCAAGGAGGGATTATGCCTCCTTCCCTCGATTATTCTATCCACAAGCTTTTTTTTCGCTTTTTTTTTTGGTCCTTTATATTCTCTCTATGATGAAGAGTTAGTCAGGAACAAAGACCCAGTGTCTCCTTTGTTCTCGACAAAACTGCCATGCTCCTTAATTGATTTAATCATCAATTAACCTTTTCATTGCTTTAATTTTTCGCATTTGTCTCATTCGTTAAATTGTCTTATTTCACAAAGATTTCCTATTCGCTGCATTTTTCAATCAGTTTCACATTTTTAATTATTTTTTTTATTATTTTCATTGGAAATTTAATGATTCTACTTTGAATGTCATTATATTTCTCAATTTTATGTACACAATCGCTCAAACAACACTGAACATCATTCCGTTATTTCTTTATTATAATGTCTCAAGAATAATTTAATAAATGAACGAAAAATAGTGAAAATCGAATCACGTGTTCCCTGCTCTTTGGAAGCGCCGCTCCGCCATCATAAACAGGAAAATTATTCAACTATACGATACGAGAAAATATCCGGAAACTTTCGCAGCTGATGGTATACAAGAGAGAAAGATAGAAAGACAGGAAAATATGGAGAATGACAAAAAAGAGAAAAATATATAAATTACGCAAGACAGGGGGCAATTAGACTTGCCAGTGTATTTACAATATTAGTGTTCGTATCAGAACTCCACTAAAGTCCCATATGCATCCCGTTTCCATGTATAGATATTATTTTCCTTCCTCAGGACAAACCAATGGCTGTTATAACGTGCGCCAGTAAATATATGTTTATTTATGTTTACATCTACTTTGTATATCTATGTATACGATATGAGCTCACTGGACTTTCTAAATTCACGTATATACGAATTAGTCTCGACTCAAGTGTTGGATTAAAAGATGCATTACAAACAAAGCCCGTAGCCCGTACGAACAACGTATTAATCTGTGTGTTATTACCTTCAAAAATCATTTCCGTCAGTCCCAACAAACAATATATACAAATTAACCAAAAAAAAGGTTGCCTCGTTCTTTAATTTAAAATTAAGGACTTTGAGCTCTTGCATCATAGAAAATGGAGCCTAGTAAATAATTCTTGATGTTTTTTTTTTTTTTTTCACAGATTGAAATTATATATAGAGTTTTTGTCCCCTTTTTATACTTTTTGATATAATTTTGTTCATTGCAATCCGGTGAAAATAGAGTTCACTATAATTTTCTATGGAACGACGATGCAGTTTTTTTTGCATTTTATATTGTGGCACAATCTTTTTTAGGGTAAATTAATAGAATAAAGACCTTGGTCTGGAAGTTTGAGTTTTAATTAGTACCGGAATTCTTTCTTTTTTTTTTTGTTATTTTAGAAGTTTTGTTGCTTTACTCAAATACGTCATATCTGTGGTACACTCACACGAATATTTTTCATATTGCGTACTTTTTAAAACATTCATAAATCGTGTATTGCCTACAGCAGGGTTCGTAATACATTGCTAATATTATAGTGTAACCAATCCACATACAAATACACATATTCATCCATACACACGCGAATATATACGATTCACCGCTTGCACTTCGATGCATTCTGCAATGCACTTACATTATATACGAGATTTCCCCTTTGAAGCTCGTAAACGTCCTTTCTCGTTACACAATTTCCCACGGGACAGTAATTTCTGACGTGAGAAATTTCAAAATTGTTTTATTTTTATTTTCAACATACGTATAGAAAACAAATAGAGGAAATAGAACTGATTTTTATTTCGAAATTATCATTTTTGTTGTTGTCTAAATACAAAGGAAACGAACATTTGATGGCTTTTGATATTTTTTTACCCTGATTTTTACGTTTTTGTTATAAATAGTGAAAAAAAAAATTCTCACATTTTGAATATTACGATTATGACTTAACACGATTGTTGTGTTTGCACATCGTAAATTTACGGATCATATGCAGAACGAGGATAAAAACGATTTTTCAAAGCGGCGCCTTATTTGTGCAAATGACGTACGTTTGAGTGAAAGAAAAATCGTAGGAAAAGAGAGTGAGAAAAAAGAATTAAACGACGAAGAGACTAAGCTTCGACTTGTTTATGACGAAGAGAGTCTCGCGGCCATAACTCCGTTTGATCGGGGCGAGATATTTTTTGCAATTCAATCGCAGGTGACAAACGACTCGGTTTGTCATGGAATACGAACGTCAACATACCGTAATCGGACTTCAAACGTATAATAAACTTTACGAGGTGGCTCGATGCAAAATCTCAACACCAATGTTTTTTCTTTCTCGCCCAAAACAAGTGCCGTTATTACCGTTCATTTTATTTGCAACTCATAATGTTCTCTGAATCCTTTGAATTTAATATTTTCACTAAATTTCATAGTCAGTCGAATTTTCAAAATTAAATTCCGATTATGAGCAGTTGTTAAAAAATATCGCACATTGATTTCGAATCAATAATTCTTTTATTCACTATTTCTCAAATTTTCGAATTTGTCCCAAGTTTTCTCACGGATTTGGTTCTCATGTGCCAAAAAAAACTTTTTTCCAATTATCGTAAGTTCCCTGCATAAGAAATTTGCGGTTTTATACAAGAAAGCAAAGAATTTCGTTGTGTTTTACAAAGATTTCTTCAACATTATTTAAATGAAACACTTTTCGATCATAGTCATTTTTCGATGTATTTTGAATAAAATGATTTTTTTTTGTTCCACCTCAATGAAACGAAATTCATCACTGTCACGTTGAAATTTTCATCTAGTTGGGTCAATATATCGTCGTTTGATTCGTGGTCTTCGAAAGTTCAATGTACTCGACGAAAAATCATTCGAGTTATTGCCACTATGAGGCTTGGGTGAGTTCATGAAAATTTAAGTCCAGCAATTTTGCTCACACATGTGCTCAGACATTTAGGTATTATACAGGTTATTATTATTATTTTATTATTATTATTATTATTATTATCATATGTCATACATGTATATTCCATCTGGGCAAGTACATCGTCGTCTCCGCTCGACATTGGTCATTGCTCTCGACATCCAATTATACGTAGCGAGACGACGAGAGGTACAAGGTCGTGAAATAATGTCATCGACCGGTAAATCTCTTATTTCTCTATCGCCCTAACCATTTGCCACAAATTCATCACGTTTACGAAGATTTTCACACGCCCGATGTATTTCTAGGTATAAAAATAAGAAAAAATAAATAAACCAGTCAAAAGTCCACGAGTGCACTGAACTTTTCTGAAAAGAATTTCGAAGAAAACCACAAATAATTCGCACGAAATTCATAACCACTTTTTATATCAATTTTTTAATACATTCAATCGACATGGCCAATAAATCGAGTCATCGATAAAAAAATTTGACATCATTTTCAACGGAAATCTATTTCTTTCAGGAAAGAAAAAAATATTACGCTCTTTTATATCATCCAATTTACAAAAGTTGACAAAAATAAGAAAGAAAGAAAAGTACAGGATCGTATAATTTTTCATTCATTTGAATTGACAGATAAAATAATTCAAGAGATTTATTCAAGGCAATTGGTGAGGGTCACGTCACATGACATATGGGAAGTTGAAAAGAAAAAAAGAACGTTAATTTGACAGGATTAAAAATAAAGTTTGCAGTTCTTTTTTTATTTACTTTGAGCCCAACGTATTAGTGGATTTTTTTTTTTTTAGAACCCTATTTTTTTCATTAAAAATGTTGAAACGAAGCTTTTCATGCAGGATGAGAAGAGTAAGGAGGAAAAATAGAGAAGTAGATAGAAGAACGAGAGTAGCACAGAGAGCAAAGGCGCACAAGACTCGCCTCTGTACAACGCTCTGGTATATTATTATTGTAACCCCGCGAGCATTCATTGCATAGTGCACGTAACGCGTGCATTTGCATATGGATAGAACTCGGTGCCACTAAAGATCATCCTGACACACGAGTATGTTCCTACGTACGAAAAACTTTCAGTGGCTTGTTCAACTACCGCAACATTTTTTGTCCTCCTTCAGTAACTGGTACAATTTACATTTTTTTCAACAATTTTTTATCCCAGTGTCACCAAAATGATCGTTTATTTGCACAAATAATTTGCTGCAATTCCAACCAAAAATTCAACTTGAAAACATTTCTATTGCGTCGTTTAATTAAATTCAAAATGATCAATGATTTTTATTTCTTTTTCAAGCGAAATGTCAATAATTTATAATCGTTTTATAAAACGAGAATTGGAATTTTGTTGTTGTTATTATTATTATTATTATTATTTTCTTCAAGAAATATTGATGACGTAAAGAAAAAGTTACTATAACGGGACTCAAACGGTCAGAACGTTGAGGAGCAAAGTTCGAGTTTATATAAAAACAACGTAATACTTTAGTCGGGTGGGGCGATAGATATGTACAGGTGCAAACCGAACAATGTGCACTGTAGCGATGCATCCGTGAAGAGGTCAATGAACTATCGATACGCGTGTACCGGTCGGACATTTACCAAAGGCCCCACAACGAGCTTTTTATATTACTTTTCCTGCTAATCTTCCAACATATCGGCAAAAGGAAATAAAATAAATAGCTGGCTAGTTGAGTGCAGAGACAAATACTTTGCAGGTAACATGTGTTTGTATACAAACATAGTCAAATGTGTGAATGGGGCGTTCGCGAATAAGTTCACAAGAAATGTCAACAATTTTACATATCGTACTACATTCTCCAGTCTCAGGAAAAAAAAACAATGTTTCCAATATTTACAATTATTTGAAAATTCATCACAGTCGTGATAAAAAGTTCCGATATCATTTGTTAAGAATTTTTTCAATCCCTTGAACGTACAATATTTCTATTAAAAAATTTCTTCACGCCAGTTATAATCAAACTGGAGAAAATAATAATTTAAAGAAAGAATTTTATTTGAAATAGTTAAAGAAGTCAAACAATTTCCTTTTTCTTTTGTTCCTGAGAGTCGATTAATTTTCGAGAATTAAAAAATTCGTTCTTGAATATTCTGTCATTTATTTTGTAATTATTTTTATTATTTTTTTATTCTCACGTTAACAGTTAATAAGAAATAAATAAATAATTATGGTGGCCCTTTGGTCTGGAACGACCAACGCAAACAAATAAGTAGTAATACTGGCGACTACGACTTCTAGTTTAAGTCCGTTAGCAAGGGTTACAGGGTTATATTACAGTTCACGTCTATGGCTTGCGAAATAATGATAAAATTCGTTTACGTCAGAGGTTTTTTTTTTTCTGAAAAAGTAATAAAATAAAAAACGTCAAACAACGACAAGTTCCGGAAAACGAAAGTCGTGCACCACCGAAGGTCTTGAATGGTCGTAAAGAAAAAATAAAATAAAAACTAGTCGTCAACACTGAACCACCGTGTCAACGAACTTTGTCAATAATGTTTCGTGATCCTGGCCCTTCAATACTTTCTGTGCCAATTGCTACATTTTTTTTATCACTTAAATAACTGTCTGTCGATCTTTTTAAGTTAAAAAAAAAAAAAATTAATCGTATTTTCAAATGTTTGAATTTTCCCAAAATAACGTGTCAAAAGATTCGTGTGCAGTTTGAATGGAAAATGTTTGTATGCACAAGATCCCCTGCTTATAATTCGTTGTGGCCCACCTGGTATTTTTCGTGACTATTTTTTTCTTTGCCCCTCCCCTTGTTACAACGTGGGAATTATATCAACGGAACTCGCTCGCGCCATTACTCCGGAAATATTAAATTTCTATCTACACACAGTTTTCTATGTACATATACAAATTCATGTGTGTATCTGTACAGACTTGTGTGTGTGTGTGTGTGTATTGAAATATGTGGTATATGGATGTGCTATAATGTCACTACACAGCACACGCTAAGACCAATTCGATGGATCGTGCTGGGTCGTGCACTCAACTATATAGACGACCAACCGATAATTATGGACTTCCGGACCACTCTCCTGCCCTAATTCGAAACGTTCGATATAACAAGTTTGCACCTATACGTTTATGTGCAAGCGGTAGCCTTATTTATATTTGGAAATAATTTATGATGCATAAGTGTCAGTTTCACTATCATTCAAAACATATGTTGCATTTGTTGCGAAAAAGCTTTTACGATGTTGAAGTTTTCATCGTTCGATTGCAACGAAATTCATTTTTTTATTCTCAGTAATAAAAGCAACGACATTTTTTTATCATGTTATATCAGAATATTGTTTACGAAATGATAAACTTGTTGAAGAAATCCAATCGCGTAACATTGATTTAATACGTAAATCGTTATTTTGACAATTCAAAGGTAAATCTTTGATTATAAATAGCACGATTGGAACTCGTTATAAAACACGATATTACCGGAAATTGTAATTAAATCGTAAAGACAACGAATTGATTTTTTATATCTAACACGCGTTAGGAAAAATCACGAGCAATCAGTCATTTATTTTTTCTCCATGAAAATTCATAGCACATGTTTTTATTAGTCGTACACACGAAATTTGTCGTTAAAATTTACAAGGTCGTAAAATCCCTCAAATTTCGTGATAAAACATTATATTGATCGATAAAAATAAATGGGTGACCAATAGTATTGTGAACAAGGAGAGTCCAGTAAAAATACAGGATTATTTAAATTTATTGCTTTTTTATATTCATCAGATGCTCAATCGCCCTTGATTATATTTTCCAACTCTTTATAACATCGCATAAAAACGTCTCTGAATAGACTACTATTGAAAAAAAACGGATTATTTTAGAATTTGATTCTTGATTGACTTTTGATAAAAAATCTCCGGGATTATTTCCTTGTATCGAGTAAAAAAAAAATACAAATACTTGGATTATTGAGTTGAATGAAATCGCATTAAAATTTTATTCCATAGTATCCTCGCTTTGTCATTTTATTATTATTTTTTTCGACTTCTAGTATTATAAAATGTGTTGAATGGAGATTGGTGAAGAGAATTTTTTTTTTTTTTTACAATACATAGTAAAAGCGTTATTGACATCGCTTCCGTTCTAAGAGAGCCGTGTGATCATCCCACGTGACTTCCGCTCGCATCTATGCACTTGTACGTGTGACACCATAATCCACACGTATATGAACGGATATAGCCATTGAGCTATCGATGCTTTTGATAATAGAAAAAACTCTGATGCTCGTCAAAACACATGGAGAAAAAAAAAATAATAGGAAGAGAAAAGTTTGTAGGCACTAGTGTTTTTCTCGTTAAAACGGCCAACAAGTGACCTTCACGTCATTTAATTTGGTAGTCAATTTCAAGGATTTCAAAATCATTATAAAGTCTCTTTGAAATTTTTGTCCGCAGGGGATGAATTTCAACCAAAACTGAATAAAAGGAAACGTCAAATTTTTAATCAATTCCACAGAAAAAACCCCATAAGTAAATATATTTATATATTTTTTGTTCTTTATCGCCCAGTCTGTCTTGTCGTTCACGGTGCATTTCCATATTCACGCAGCTGGAATACAAAATATACGTATAAAGCTTATACGGGGGCGAATCATACGTACGTGCATAGGAATGCATTTCTCGAGTTCCCTTGTTTGCCTCCGAGCCTGCTTGTCTTTCCCTCTCTCTCTCTCTCTTTTCTGTTAGAGGTCTTCAATATTCCCCCCCCTCCCCCACCAAGATCCAGGATAATAAACAATGATGAATAAAATTAATTGCCATGCTCGAGGCAATAACACAAATGAAAGATAAATATAATGAAAAAATAAACATTCGAAATCTATCAATTAATGCAATAAAAACATGTTTAAATTCATATTTATTTTCATTGAGATTTATAAACACAATTCAATTATTATATCGACGTCAAAATGCACAAAAAATTTTGATCGTTTTCCCTCCCACTGTCTTGCACAAGCAAATGATTTGAATTTCGAATGATTCGTTCAAAAGTTGCCTTTATTTTTTTTTTTTTTTTTTTTTCAATTGCTTGATAAATTCAGGGTTACAGCAAATCATATTGGAATTTCAGTCATCCGGAAATATCTAGAAAGTTGTAACGGTAATGGCGCGGAGATAATTCTGTCGAGACGAAGATGACACGAAGCCAGACGAGTCGCAGACAAAAAATTGTATGTCAGTTATTTTTGTTTTGTCATAAAAATACTCTGGTATGATGTGTATTTTTTTTTTTTTTTTTACGATGCAATAATTAAAGTTCTTGGCAAGCTTCACTATTTTTGTTCATTATAAGCTTTTTTATCTGTTGGATTCTGTGATTGGCGTCATAGCTCTGATTTTTATATATAAATATTTTTAAAAACGTGTAAATTTGTGGTGTCTGATTTTACTTCACGTCTCGTCAGAAGAAAACACGCGATCGTCATATATTCTCGTTACAAGAGTCAAAGTTCTTTTCCCTACATCCAACTCCCTTCTCCCTTGTACCTCATTTTTCCTCTTTTTCCCTCTACCCAGATGTTTTTCTCGAATTCCAAGAGAAATTCCCTGGATCCCATCCAAACTATCAGAGTACGCTCGCAACTTCTAAACACGAGACTCGAGCTCCATTTCTTTCTGTCGTACGTCTGCTTAAAAAGTTCAGCGGCCGAGTCTTTATCGATCTTATATGCAGCTCAAGGAATCTATACGAGAGATTCTGCTTTTTTTATCGAATCAATCATTTTCCTTGAACTATTTTCTCGATTGTATAACAACTTGACACACTGTCTCGTAGTATCGAGTGAATATTTGTCGTACACATATGCTCGTTAATTCAAGGATGAAAAATAAGGCCAATTATAATTTAGAAGCTATTGTTACAATTAATAGAAAAAAAAAAGAACAATATTATGATAAAATTTTGTAGATTTAATTTTCATTGAATTTAGGCTGCAATTTCAAAAATACTCTTTTTTTTAGAACTAAATATTGGAAACTAAATTATTAGCAACGATTGATGGAAAAAAAATGAAGTTACAAAATTAAATTCTTGCAAGTGTTTGCCGAAAACTTTCCAATGAATAATTCCTTGTATAAATAATTACGAATATATTCTTGTCCACAAGCAGAAATGCAGCAGCAATGCATAATAATAATTATCAACACTTTCACGTTGAAAACTTGTGAAAAAGATTTTCGAAAGCTCAAAGTGGGCTCTCTGGTGCAAACTAGTGTATAGCAAAATCTCCTTAATCAGTGTCTGTGGAAAACAAGCGTCCGGTTATGGGGTACTTCAACACATAAATAACTTGGCCAGTAGTAGCCTCATGTACTTTAAATGTATCTGAGAGATTATTGTGTCTCTTTGGTTCTTGTTGAGCGAGAACGCACGAGAAGAACCCAGCAAACAATCTCGTGTGGCATTCCGAATGCAGTTTGTAACACGTGTTCGTTTGGGAACACGTGTGTACTTTGTGGGGACACGTGAGCTACACAAAACTCTGAGGCGTGAGATTTTTCTCTTATATTTCGTTGCAGCTACGCTCAACATCCGGTTTTAAAATATTTACACACATTCACAAAAAAATACATCGAAAAGTTGAGAACAAAATGAGTCACAACTTTTGACAAAATGAAAACCTCATTTGTCGACTGAAAAAATATCAAATTTTCGAATTTACAGTACATTGGAAACTCAATTTTGTTGAGTTCTCATATTTTCAAGCCTTCCCTCAGTTTATCAACAACTTAACCCACGTGCTGCAGTTTATGTTTTCGAGGACATAGTTTTTCATCTTTCTCTCCGTCTTAGGGTGAGAAAAGGGCATAAAAGTTCTCCCTAAAATTATTCAACTGTTCGGGTCGTACCATTGACGATTCAAGCGCTTTTCCCTCCTCCAAAAGTATCTAATTACGTCGAAAGATAAAAAAAAACTCGACACCCCAATTAGTTGCGCTCTGTATACAAGCCCGAAACACGTAATTCGAGACTCAACGAGTTTGCTGTTAATTTTTTTCTTAGGGTTCCCAGGATTTACTGAATGAGGGCGGAAAATTATTACGACAATTTTTAGGGGAATGTCGTTCGTTAAAGAAAAAATAAATGAACTCGTAACTTTCGACCGTGATTTTTTGTCATTCTTTTTGGATTTTCATGATTTATTTTATGGAAAAATTAATCACAACCTCATACCATTGTTTGAGCAAACATAAAAATTCTACTTAATATTTTTCTTCGCGATATTTTATCGTCGTTTTTATTTACTGTGTCCAGAGTTTGCCAATGTTTATCTTTCGATCTCTCAAGTTCCAGTTTTTCCATCCATCCTCAGTATTCTCTCTCATTGCGGATCTCATTCTTAAACGGACGATGGTACACTTTTTATTTTCGTTTTTCTCGCATGATTTTTCTTGGAACAGAAAATCTCGTATCTGGAGAACATCTTCTTCGATAAAAGCTCTGTTGAGGGAATTTAAGCGCGTTCTAAATTCAATGTAGGTATGGAGTACACCGAGTATATAGACTATGTATTTTATATGTATATATTTATTAAGGGGTCTTTTGAGCATGCGCCTCATCTCGATGCGAACTCGAAGAGGTTTTATATACGACACGACTCTGTACCCAAAGTGGGAATGGTACGAGTGCAATGTCGTCTCGTCTCGCCTTTTACGTTCACCCCTAAGGTTTCATCGCCTTATTAAGATCCCTCTCGGTGTCCGGCATCCAAAGAGAAAGAAGGAAATAGTGAGAGAGAGAGAGAGAGGCAGTTAAATTCGTACTTGCTACTTGAATCTCGAAAGAAGCTTGGAAAACCGGAACTCGGGCTGCGAGTTTCTTTCAAACTCATTTATCTCGTTACACATCCGTCCTTCCAACAACTAACTCACGAGATGACGAGCATAAGACTGAATTCTCATCTTATGTGAATCTCAAAACACAGTTCCCCTGGGTTTGCGATTTGAATGATAAAGTAATGTATTTTAACAAATTTACGATTTTTTTTGTTGTTTAAATTCATTCTGAAGAATTGATTGTTTCCAAATCGTTCGTTGTCAATTTCGCAACAAATTTGTATGAATTTATGATCATTCTGTATTCTCATTCGTAGTACATCTGCATTTGTACAATTCCATTATAAAGTTAAGCGTTTTATAGAATTGATGGAATTTAGGAAATATTATTCAAAAATTTCTGGTTTCCAATTAAAAAATAAATACTTTTTCTTTACATTATCATTGGCGAGTGGAAATTTTGATACAAAATTTATAATGATTATTATTTTTTAAATGTCATTTCAATTCGTTTCAAACTTTCTTTGAACCTTATTTTTGATTGCCAGAAAATTATAAATACGATTCCGGTTTGTTAAACGATCTCTCGCGTCGCTCGTGGGCACGAACGTTCCCGATTTTTAAAGGGGCAAGAAGGAGCAAAAGATTACGACCAGGTGACTTCTGAAACAACTGGGTCAGTGATAGCATTGCGTTGCATTCTCGTCATTCAAATATTTGTCACGAGTTTCCCGGCTTTTTTTGGAAAAAAAAAAAACTGTATACAAATCTTTGTATAAAATTTATGAGTGCATCATGCCAACAACATAAACTTCGAAAAATCAGAATTTAATGGAACATCAATTATACGAAGAATATTAATCCACGCCTAATTAATTTAATTGACTATCAAGTTGTTCAATCGATTAACTAATTATAAAGTGTATATTCAAATAATGAATACTAATTAATTACTGCAATTAAAAAGAAGAAAAAATCACGAATACAATTTTTTAAATATAGTTTCCCAACTAATTAGGGAACTCTTATTAATAAATTGTAAACAAATGCAAATATTTACAAGCTTTCTAAGACCGTTTTGCATACAAATTTTACATATATTTATAAATATTCAATCTTGAATCACGATACTCTAATTTCCGAGCAAACAGCAGCAGCCACGAATCGGAGGTGCTACTTGAATTTATTCCGAAGCACTGGACACTTTTATCGATTCACTCGAATCTCGTTCATTCTTTCTTATCGCGCTTACATTAACAGACCGTGGAAAAGGGTGTCTGACAAAATGCTTTTACCGCGGTGTGTGCTAACCGATTTGTCGATTATTATCGATATTGTCGTACAAATCGGATCGACGCGAGTGGAATAATATGGGTCGTTGAATTGAATTCATCTTTCACATCCTATTCCCGTAATACAAGCGACATAACGTTTTTCTGTTCCGTGAGATACTTTTAAAATGAAATATAGAGACGAGTCTATCAATATCTTCATCGAAGACACTTAATAACGAAAAAAAAAGTCATAAATAATCGCTCGATTAATTAAAAACTTCGACTTAACATAAAAATCATTGAAATTCGGAAATTAAAAATATTAATAAATAGTTAACAATTTAATCCTCACTGTCATTAAATAAAATAATAGTTTTTATCAATTTTTTCGTTGCTGTTAAATTTCTTATTTTACTTTTAACTCGGCTTCGTAATTTAAACTCCCACCAGAACAGTTCGCATTGTCAATGAATGAGATTCATCGATAATCGAACCGATTGTGTATTGCTATTTATACTTAACGATACGAGATTTTTATTCATCGTGTTCACTCGAACGTTTCAAATATCCATTTTATTTTCGAATCGAGAAGCTTTTAAATACACAAACAAAAGGGTTCACACAATTCACACGGTTTAAAAATATTCGTTATGTCATCAAATTTTCGCTATTTTTTGACATTCCAACTTTGGAGTTTAGATTTGTTTTTTTTTTTTTTTTTTTTTTGTATTTTATGAATGAAACGCGACGATTCGATTCGCCTGGCATTATTTCTTTCGGTCGACTCTTAAATTGTCGTCTCTTTTTTGAACGACCAATGTTTAATAGGCGTCGAGACGAAACGAACCGCGTGATGCCAGTTGATTTATCTGCGCCGTGTTCTCCAATCATTCATATACGAATGTACACATATATATACATATAAAAATGCACGCATAGCGAAACAAGATTTATTGGTATTAATTGGTACGAATTTGCTAGACGATCAACCCTTGACGCGAGTCAGGGACGTTTTTTTTTTTCTACTCACTGTACTCGTCTCTAGACAAATAGTTGATTCGCAACAGTTTTTCAAAACAAATTTCAATCCGAATAAAAATTTTCCGTATTTTTATACAATGGTTTCGACAAATTTCTAGTTTATTTCCATAGAAATTTCAATACGTCAAACAACTGCATTTATAAAATGTTGAACTTTTTTTTTTTTAATTCGCGATGAGACGACCATAATCTTCTATATTTTTTATTTTTATTTTATTTCTTCATCCTGAAGAACTACTTCAATTCCTTATTTGTCTCGCTCGCAATACGATCTGATAAAAATCAACATTGAATTATTCATCGACGATCAATTTGCATAAAAATTTATCTCACGTCGAGAGAGAGAAGTGGTAAAAAAAGTGAAGCACGCATTTAATTGTGTGCATTTCTCGAATTAGCTTGAAATGACTTTCGCACGGATTACAATTGGAGAAATTCAACGATTCCCGCAATTATAAGTACACAGCACGTTTATTTGTGCCAGCTCATTGGAAAAGTTTTATACGATTGACCTAACCGGTACAGTTCGAGCTAACGAAACGTGAATAGAAAATTTTACAATACGAAATGTTTTCGATAAAATACACTCGATGAAAAATAATTCATAATCGATTATTTTCAAAATATCGAAAATATACGAATCGAGTGAATAACAAACTTATTTTTCTCACATTTTTTTTTTTTACTTTTCACAAAGACTGTACCGAAACAAAAGAAAAGTTGCAAACGAGTAGAGAAAAAAAAGCATTTCCGTTTGCCTGAATGACACTGATCTTTGTACTGTGTAATTCTATTGTCATTTATGCACAAAAAGATTTAAATGGTTCAATCAAAAATTTCTTTTTCCAATGAATAAACATTGAGAAAACAAACCTGAGTACAAAATCAACAATAAATAAAATAAAATTTCATAATTCATTGACACAATCGTGAAAATTATATTGCACTCTATTCCGAAAGAATGAAACATGAAAATTACAAAGTTTGTCTATTTTTTCATATGATATAAACCCATAAATAAATAATGAATACAATCCAGTGAAACTTTTATGGAAAATGAATATCGTGTTAAACAGTCCTGTCATTTCGAGTAACATTCACACACAAATCAAAATCTGACATCATTTTTTTTTCTCTACATGCACCAAAAATCACAATGGTCCCGTATGTTACGTAACTCGAGTCAATAATAGATATAAAATTCAGGATCTCCTGAACACGGAGTATGAAATTTTGTTGATCGTGTTGTATATTCGGCCAACCCGCACATAAACCAATTAGGACGTTCTAAAATCTTTCTCTTCATATATTTATACACATAAATAATTTTTTTTTCTTTTTTTTTTAACGACCCATTGACGTGAGTGATGTTTGGTTCGAATTCATGTGCGGGTCCACCTGAATACATAAAACGATCGAGATACCAGCAGATATTGACGACAGAGAGAGAGAGAGAAGAGAGCGACTGAGGCAATGAACTCGAGAGAAACTGAAAACTATTGAAAAGTCAATGCATTGTACAAACGTGAAAGGATTTTCAGGGCGTGCATCTTCCCTTTTTTAATGCATTTATGTTAACGACTTGGGAGAAGAAGAGTGAGAGTAATCATTATATAGACATCGTGTCTTTATAAAAAATATATATATATATATATATACGTATGTAAAGCAGTTGTAAAGCATTCTAGAGCATTCAACATGAAAAAACTGTCGGAAGAAAGTTCGAATGGAGATTAATCAACGCCTCGTACAAACGCCTCGCCCATTTAAATAATTACAGAAGAATTTCTAGCATGTGATCGTTAGAAAGAAAAAATTGGATGTTTAGATGCTTGAGATCGGTTTTCATATTGAAGATGAATTAAAAAAATGCTTTCTACGATAATTATATTCATTAATATTTTCTGATAGTTATCGCAGAAGATTTTTTCATTCAAAGAAATTATAACTCGATATATTTTCATGATCTGACAACCATCTACCGATGATAAAGACTTTCTCCATAAGTTTATTTTTAAAAAATATCAAATGAATATGTTTGAATGAAATTTTTTCACTGATGTTTCCAATATGACAATCTCTCGTGATAGTTATCGAAAAAGGCAGACTTTTAATAGCGAATGTTGACAAAAGAAAGAAGTGCCAAAACATTGTACCCTTGCCAAATGGAAAGACAAAAAAAAATCAAACAAATTTTTCTCATCAAGATAAAAGGAATTTTCGATCTTTCGAGCTAGTCGCAAAATAACAAAGATCGCATACGAAACAAATCCAATAAGAATTACAGTGTGACTAAAAGCTTTCTCGACGAAAGAATAATAAGTGGGTCACGAAAAATCGTATATGTTTCAACTTTGAAAAAAAAAAATAGAAAAAAAAAAAAAATCTAGCAAGTGGCGAAAAAATGAGATTCGGAACTATTTCAATCATGAATGACGGATGTATTCGTTCCAAATTTTAGAATTCATTTATCACTAAAAGCTTTCTTGAAATAACGAAAAATGTAGTGGACGACGAAAAAAAAAATGGTGACATTTTTTATTAATAAAGGTTTAATTGTTCTTTTTTTTTACTTTTATATTTCGATATATTAGTTTGAAGTCGACGCGAAATGCACCGACCTTTGTAACGCAGTATCGAATCAAGCTTCACTTTGTATACACGGATAATAACTCTCTGAGCTTGGTGAGCTTCCGTTCTCGCTGTAATGAACCCAACGTTGACGTCGACGTGATGGGTACGATCCTTTTGCAAGCGTAGGGACGACATCGACGACACCCACGTGTGTTTAATTCTCCTATGTTCACGTTTATTATATACTACTTTTCAAGTGGGTGTCTCGTCTCGTTGTGTACAGTATTTAGATACCAGTCAAAGTAGGCGAGAGAAAAGGCTAACGCATACTTAAATTCGTATTTACACAGGTCATTCCTTGACTACCCAATTAATTTTCGATTTCAATCAATGTTATCAATCAATTCAAATCCAATCTATTCTTACTCCGTTTATAATCTCACTATTGTATTTTTTTAAATAATTATCTTTAATTTTATTCAAAAAGTTACAATATAATAACGAAATTTCGTTTATTTTCTAACATCTGTCAATATTATTATTTGCATTTGTTTTTTTTTATTCAAAAAATTTGAAAAAATGAATAAAAAATTTGCATTATTTTTTCTCTTCAATTATTTTGAAATGTTAGTTAGATATGTTTTTAAATATTTTGTCACTCCTTTTTGATGACTAATAGCGAAAACATTCATTTTTAGAATCGAAAGTAAATAGAAAGAAATTCTTGTTCGAGTATGTCTTTGAAATGGAGAGTGGTCGATTTTTGATTGAATTTCCAATGGGCTTGTAAAATACCTACACACTAGCACTCAAACCAGTAACGAGAGACACGCTTTTACACCTACGTACGAACATACACGTGCCAGATGCATTAGAAAGGTGCAACACGAGGGCCACTAAATACATATATACGTGTAATAAAGGAGTGTGTACTGTGATGATCCACAAGGCAAACCACATTACTCTCCGTGTTGAGGAATAATTACGTTTCTATAATACATCAAGTCTCGTGTTGCCACGAGAGAGAACCAACTCTTTGGTCACAGTATGACATGCTTTCAGCCTGGAATTTCATCAACCGCATTTGTGGTACCGTTTAATACTTCATACCGATGCTCCTTGCACATTGACGAGTTATAAATATTATAAACTCGACATACGTTGCTTTTATGACACCCATTTATCGAGCTTCATATTTACATTGAATTTATAAGTTTTATCGAATTAATCGCATACCACCGATCGATTCATGCTTTCGTAACAAAGCTCCATTTATTCCCTCAAATACTATTCCTCATTTAAACCATTTACTGATAAAACGATATGAATGAAGTTCAAATATTTTCTAAACATTTAAAAAAGATACAAAATGTGCAAATAGAAAATAATTACCATAGATATTTAAAAATTGATTAATTGATAAATAAAAAAATACATTTTGTTGCATTCTCACGATACAATCTGTTAATACTAAAAAAAAAAATTCCGACAAATTTCCGAAGGGTAATGAGTTCAATAATTATAATCGACCTGAATATAACAAAATAAAGGATTAATATTCCATCGAATATACTTTTGATGCAATTCAACGTTTCTTTTTGATAATTTAAATGGGATTTTTGGAGCATTTTCATTAGGTCATTGTGGTTCAATTTCGAAGCTGAAATGGAGCACGACATAAAAGCTATCGTTGGTCTCGTCCAATATCAGCACCGTTTACTTCGATAGATATATATATATATATATTCATATATAAACATTTATTTACATGTATATATATAAGTTATATGCAAATGTCTCGGGATTGCTTTCAATTTCAATTCAGCTCTCGCGAGTCTTTCTCTCTCCTCCCCCTCCCTTACTCTTTTCTCCGTCAGCTGTGCTTGGTTTATTCACCCGAGCGATTTTTTTCTTATTAATACAACGGTCTTGATAATAAGACTCGGTATGTACGGTACGTACAGTCCGATGTACATAATGTTTATATAGTGTAACAGCGCACAATAGCGTCTGCCAATTTCTATAGGTTGTTCTTTTTCTCCTTCTTATTTTGGCCCCTTTCTCAATCTTTGCTCTCTTTCTCTTTCTGTCACTTTTTTTCTTTATTGCACGTGCACTATCTTAACAAATGAATTCATGGACGATTGTTCCACGAAAAATGATTATTTTCTTAATCACCAATAAATTATCACAAACAAACCAATAATTGACAACGTTGGTAATAAATTCATTGTTGTAACTGCATTTACGAACACGAGTGTGTTAAATACCTAATAAATCTGATATTTTATGGATGAAAGTTTTTCTGCCTGTCTTTACAACTTGCGGTTGTGTTCCAACTCACTTTACAACGATGTATTCGTTACAACGTTTCAATCACTCAGTTGTAAAGAGAATATCGATAAGTTATTACGCGTTTGACAGTTAAGATATTTGACGTTTGTATATTTTTCATTAAGCATTTGGAGAATAGATAATAATTATTGATTATTTTTAATTATAAATTAATTTACAAGTACGAACGATCGACACAAAAATGCATATTTAATTGCATTTATTTGAAAATGAAAAAAAAAAAACCCTAAAATTAGTTTAAAATTAAATATAAAGCTCGTAATTAAATCCCACGATACTTTGATAATAAGAGAAATCATGAGACTTGAGAAAATTTTGTTCATCTGTAATTTCATGAATCTCTGAATTAGAAGGTTGATGCCAAATGAAATTCTCAAGAAGCTAAAGTAAACGTTGGACAAGTTGACAGAGATGCTGCTAAATTAAATTTGAGAAATGTTGGATCACAAGATTGAAAAGAGCAATGGGGTGAGAAAATATAAGATTTTGTACAAGGTTTTTCTTCTTTTGGGTCGAGTGTTTAATTCTCTTGGATGTTTGGCACTTGGTCACAAATAATTTCGGGGTATTCTTGTGGGTGAAAAAGAAGAGAAAAGGGTCAAACGAGAGAGGACCATAGATGTGTTAGCTGGTAAAAAAGAAGCAATGGGTTTTCTCCCTCAGGATCGATACGTCTCTGAGGACATGGGCAGAATTGTGTTCACGTGTTAATATGTGTGTATATGGCTGTGTGGGTTAGCTGAGAAATTGTGGCTTTCTGGTCGTTTTATCTCGTTCCATTTTCGCCCAGATCTCGAAAAACACCTCTGTTCCACCTTGTAATGAAAAAGTTTGTAATCTAGTGCCTCTGCAACACCAGAATACTGTATATATAAACGTATGTGGAGAGCTGTCTTTTCTCGACATTTTAACAAAGATAAAGAGACCCCAAGACTACGAGGAAGAGAGAGAAAGAGAGAGAGAGAGAGAGGTTAGAGAGTCTGGGTCGCATTAACGCAAAAGCATTTTTCGTCATTAGACACTAGACCATCCTGCATACATTCCGAACTGCCAGAAAAATAAAGTACTCTCTCTGGATTCTAATATCCTGATATTTTAAGCCAACGAAAATTTATACATTTCTTAAGAGCTTTAATTTAATTTCTTCAATTATTTACATTTCTCCTTGGTAAATATTTTTCTTTTTTTTTCATTCACGTCTAAAGTTATGTAGCTCGATTTTCATATTTCCATTGTTGTAAATTTTTGAACCAATTCCCGTATCAAATTTCAGTTTAATGGCTGAACGAAATCGATTTAATTTGCAACACAAATCAATAAAGTATTTCATCAAACTTTAGAAAAAAAAATTCAAGTTTTATAATGTACTGAATTTGACTCGTAAAAGGGCTAAAAACGCAGACGTTGATAAAATCGTCTCGAAGTTGCAGACATTTTTTTCTTTCATTTAGTCTCATATATGCAATAAGTGCCTTTGAACTCGTGTATTAATCACTTTTTTCGTTTTTGCTTCTTTTGTTACAGAAATTACCGTCTCTCGGTGGTAGCAAAGCATCGCGTGTCGACAGCACCGATAACAACAATGCGAATCACTCGACCTCCAACAATATTCACAATTTGCCGATCCACGATCCCCTCAACACGAATTTACACGTCGATGCATATGGTAATACACATATTTTGAATTTTCATGCAAAAATTCTTTTATTCTATTTATTTGTTACAAAATGTAATGAACTTACAAGTATTTTTCGAAATTTATTTCATTCCAATACTCGTTCTATCGCAATTAGAAATTTTTATGTGTGAGAGTAGAAAAAAAAATTCCAAATTAAATTCACAGATTCAAAAATTTTTATTGATATTCTGCAGAAAATTGGAAAAAAAAATAGATTTTTTGTTTATTATACTATTCGTATTTATTATACTATTCGCATTTTTTATATTTCGATAATTCTTTGACGTTAACCAGGTCGCAGATTACCAATGACACCTCAGGAGGCAACAAAGTACTATGGCTCACGTTTGACCGAGTATGAACGTACTGAAATCGAGAAATACTCAGAGATCTGGTACTTGGGTTTGTCTGCGCGAAAAATTTATGGTGAAGAATTGTCCGAGAACAGTGGTTACGACGATGACACTGGAAGTTACTACAAGATACCCCATGATCACATCTCTTACAGGTAATAACAACGTAACGATCAAAACAATATAAAAAAAAAAAACAACACCAATATTCCTCAAATCAAAACAAAAACCAGAAAATTCTTTTCGATACCTTTCTTCCGTTTAAATAATAAATTATTCAACAAATTCGACGAAAAAGAAATCTCACATTTATAAATTAATGAAATAAATGATTTTGCTTTAAATTGCAGATACGAAATATTGGAAGTAATAGGAAAAGGAAGCTTCGGTCAAGTAATACGAGCCCTGGACCATAAAACGGGACAACATATCGCCATCAAAATAATCAGGTATTTAGAAACAATGAAGATTGTGTCAGAAATCGATAATAAACGATAAATCAACGAGACAATGTACGAATCAATCAGTCGAGTTTGTAGCTATTTGATTTTCAACGTCGTTACATTATTACGTCACTATGTTGTTTATATATCTATAGATATTTGCAAAACTTCATGCCTATATATTCAAATACAATGATACACAATGTAACGCTGATTGCAATATCCTGTTTTATTTGATTCGACGAATAACTCGACACATCGTTACCAAGAATCGAATAATTATTGACACTCCTATGTCTATCTTCGTAGAAACAAAAAGAGGTTCCATCATCAAGCACTTATAGAAGTGAAAATCTTGGAGCATCTCAGGAAGAAAGATCTCGATGCTAAATCTTCGCACAACGTAATACACATGCTCGAGTACTTTTACTTCAGGAATCATTTGTGCATCAGTTTCGAGCTCATGAGGTGAGTCATTTTGAAATATTCACATTTACGATAAATACACTTTGCAAAAATTCGTTTGAATTATTATAAATTGATATAAAAATGAATTCATTAGTAAATTATTTAAAAATTCTGAATTAAATTCGAGTTTGACTCATTGAATGCAACGAAAGTTCATCATTTAACTTCGACGAAAAGACATAAAAATTTGCAGTTTAAATCTCCAAAAACTGATTAGACTTTTACCCAAAACCATAAAACCAAATTTGGAAAAAGAAATCAAACGATTTGAAAAGTAAATATGTCTTTACGATGTTGACCTAAATCGAGCAATGAGTAATGTACGTTTTACTTAATTTTTCCCTCAGTCTCAATCTCTACGAGTTGATCAAGAAGAACAACTATCAGGGATTCAGTATAAGTCTCATTCGAAGATTTGCCAATTCTTTGATCCAGTGTTTGAGGCTTTTGCATCGAGAGAACATAATCCACTGTGATTTGAAACCGGTGAGTAAACTTAAACTATAAAATAAACTGAAAAAAAAAAAAAAAACTCAAAAACTCAAACGTCTATTACGACGATATTATTCGAGAGAAAAGAAAAAGTGTAGAATAAAAAATACTATTGTACACGATGAATGGTGCAAAGTGAGCAGAGTTTAAATTTCGCTCGATTGACACGTATTTTCACGCTTCAAAGCATTTTCTTTCTTCCGAACGAACAATAATGTAAGACAAAAATAAAAATGTACTCCTCGAAGCCCAAGTCGCGTGAGTACTTTACGTGCGTGTCCGATGTGCAAAACGAATTTGATCATATTCTCGTGTACATGCTACGATATCCATGTGCAAGCTTATTATGTGAGTTTTATTTTCTATGTGTATATTGTGATATATATATATGTATATAAATTATGTGCATAGAGAGACACGTTAGTCGTCAGAAAGGCATTTCAATTTTTTCTCCTTTTTTTCTACATCGTTTTTCCTCGCCAGTCGCTTTCATCTTGACGCATACTACGCATTATATTTATTTTACACACCGTGCAACTTGAAGCCTTAGGCTCCCAAGATCTCTCATCAAGATTTCAATTTGCAATGTTCCTTTCTTAATCAAAATTTGTTAATTTTTCGAAAAATTTCAACTTCTGAATGGACTAAGCAACATTTTATTCTTTAAAGGAGAAAAAAAAACATTTTTGTAAAGTTAAGTGAAAAAAGTTCAGATTTGAGGAGAAAGAAAACTCAATATGCGATGGAATGAAAGAAAAAAATTTCGTTGTTTTTTTTTTTTATGGATTTGTGAATAATGCTTATGTTTTGCTTTCGAATACAGGAAAACGTTCTTCTCAAGCAACGCGGTAGCAGCTCAATAAAAGTGATAGATTTTGGTTCCTCGTGCTACAGTCATCAACGTGTATACACTTACATACAGTCAAGATTCTATCGAAGTCCTGAGGTCATACTCGGGCTTCCTTACGGAACGCCAATAGACATGTGGAGCTTGGGCTGCATTCTCGCTGAATTACACACGGGATATCCTCTATTTCCGGGTGAAAACGAGGTCGAACAACTCGCGTGTATCATGGAAGTTTTGGGATTACCGCCAGAGAATCTCATCAATCATGCCTCCCGTCGCAGGCTCTTCTTTGGTAAATTTTCAATATTATTTTTGTTAGCTAGTTTAGCCACGTTTATCGAGTTTCGATATTTTTCTTTATCGATTTTATCAATATTTTGTTTCTGTTCCTAATTTACAATTATTAAGTTTTATACAATTTTCCATTTCCTTTAAAAACTGCCTTTCGAATTCTGAATTCTTAACTTTTTCAGTATCTACGATAAAAACGATTTTTTTTTTGCTTTTATAGACTCCAAGGGAAATCCACGCTGTATTACGAACAGCAAAGGCAGAAGAAGACGACCTGGCAACAAGAACGTAGCAATAGCTCTGCGATCGAACGACACTCTCTTTGTCGACTTTGTCAGCAGGTGTCTCGAGTGAGTCTCAATTATTTAAGTTTTCATTAATTTAACATAAAATTTATAAAACAGCACGGAAAATCTGTTTTTATTTTGATTGTAGTTTATTCTATTTTAACATTGGCTCGTTCTTCATATCGTTTTCGTTTTGTTTTGTATCTCTGATTATAATTTCTTAACTTTCTGTTGTTGGGATCAAACTTCCTTTTCCTACTTTGCTCTGTATTCAAAGTTTTTCTTAATTTTTTTTTAAACTCTCTTTCAATTTTGTCTCTCATTGCAGATGGGACGCAAAGAAACGAATGAAACCAGACGAGGCTATGCGTCACGAATGGTTAAATTCATCGTCGTCGACGACCCATTTGTCGAGCTCGTCGTCGATGAGTACATCGGTCGTTGGTTCCTCGATGAGCAGTAGCGTCGTGGAAAGTTCACAAAACGTTGGACAACAGACAGTGAACGTTGGTGCACCACGTTTGAGAGCAACTACAATGGAAGATCCACAACAGCAATACTCGGTGTACAGGCTTTATCGTGGAAGAAAATGCGTCTCGAAAATAACGACTATTGTTAATCCGGACGGTGGTAGTCTCGTGGTAAAGGGTAAATTAAACGGTAGCGCGAGTAGTCACGCATTGGCTAGTGGAACACAACCGGCGGCATCGAGGCATGCATCGACCGGTGACATAGTCGCTAGTCTCGATCCAAATCTCGATGATTCGGGCACATTTTTACCGGCCATATTGTGAAGCAAAATATCTGTTAGCCACTTTTGAATTATTTAAAAGCGTATTTGTGGCTCGCTCGTAGCTCGAATCCCGAAAACCTCCAAAAACGAAATATTTTTTTTTTCCAATCAAAAGGAAAATCAATTTTTTTCAAATTTTTTCTTGAATTCTGGGGGAGCGAAAAGCAAAATGAACTTCGACGTTACGATCTCGAGACGAGAGTCCAAAATTTTGTTTTTCGAGATACTTCCTTATCCCGATTTCGCGAGACTCCAATGGTCCAGCGACGACAATAAATAAGATCGATAACGAAGATACAAACAAAACAAGGCTTGTGATCGCAGACGAGGAAATATTACACTATGTGGCAAGAAAAAAGAAAGGAAAGAGCGAGATTTATGGACTAACGAAATTTGAGAAAAAAAATCACTCGACGAGGCAGTAATTTACGAGCATGCAAGAAAAAAACGATTTTTCGAAATTTGTTGTCTTTTGTAATCAAATCTTTTCAATTTTTTCATTTTAAGGTTTCATTGACACAATTATCATTACTATAACAACATCAAAATCTAAAAAAAAATCTTCCATTTAAAAAAACGCGTTCGAAAATGACGAGCCTCCATTAAGGATGAAGCCAAAAATTTTCTCTCATTAGATCACGATTTGATTGAAAACGTTAGTCGAAGACGAGAAAAAAACAAGCGATCTTCGTTGCATGCTCGGAGATTGAAGAAGCCCCAATAAAAAAAGGAATCAAGACGAGGTAAAAAAAAACTGTAAAGATCGCTGTTGACACGAGGCGCAAGACTGTAAAGACAAATTGTAACGTAAACAAAAAAAAACAAGCTTCTCTCGTCTTGAGATAGAATTCTTTATCCGTTGTCATTCTTTTCGAAGCCGAGCAAATTACGAGTTTCGAAAAAGAAGCTCGACGACAATATTGGAGATTCCGATTTCTTTTTTCTTCATTTAATGGCGATAAAGTATAGAAAAACGAAAGAGAATAAAAGGAGCAATCGGATGAACAAAAGAAAAAACGAGTCCAGATTTTGCACGATATTGAAGTTGGCCAAAAATTCGTTTACAATCCGAAATTTTGGTTCTAAAGACCACGACAATTCAACGGACTGTCTTTTGTGCGCTTGGCATAAAAAACCAGTGGCAAAATTACGAAAGATTTAACAATTTTTTTTTAATTTACAATTTAAAGAACAATTAATAACGTTTCCATTGTTTTCTAACGTTGGAAATTTCAATATCGTGGTTTTGCGTGATTTAGTGAACTCGGAAGTTCAGCGTACAGCCCCAGTTTCGCGCGAGGCCTGAGTAGTCTTATTGTGATATTAAACTACCACTGTCTTACTTAGATCTCCGATAATAAAAATTGTAACAACTTATATATAAATAATATACATATGCGTACATATATATGTATAATCGTAGATATGTATATATATATCTATATATATGTATATCTTTATATACGTATACATAAATATATGTATATATATTCGTAATATTCTTTAAAATTAAGATTAAAAAATGACTACTATTGTTTTCTCGTACTATCGTTATCATCTCGCAGTTATCTCGCTTAAAATAGCATGTCCTCATCGCAAAGAATAAATCGTTCGCATCTACTGCGGGAAAGTAATCAATTGAAAGAAATATGAGAAATTAGGAAACTATACTCGAGACCATGAAAAATATTGACAATACCAAAGTTAGCATCGTTGGAATGCAATGATATTTCTTTTTTTTTTTGTTCTCGTCGTGTTCATTAATTCTGTTTAACGTTTGTTTGTATGACAAGAAATATACGAACTCCTTTTCGGTAATCTGTGGATATTGTTCAAATCAAGAAAAAAAAAGGTTAAATACAGTTTAAAAAATGCGGTTTGTAGAAGGTTTGCAAAATAAGGAGAATTTTCGGTGCAATTCAACGATGCGAATTTTGGTGGTATGATAAATGCTCGATCAGACCGAGATCTCTGTGTAAATAGAATAATCAATAAAACTATCGAATACTTTGTACGTCATTCGAGATAGAGACGCGTCCAAGGTGTTTCCCGATAGCCTTTAAAAGGAAAAACAAAGAAAAAAACGTAAAAAAACTATCACACAATGGGACACACCAAACCAATCATCGTCCTATCGAGCTCCACGTTTTTTTGTTTCTCTTTATCGTCGTTTTCGCATTTACAATTGTTGTCGATCATCTAATTTTTTTTCATGACTTCGAAGTTTGACACGTTGGAAGGAAACTATTTTCTTTTTATTCGATGAAATTTGGATGCTTCATATAAGTTAAATTTGGATGCTTCAAATAAGAATCTTGCAAAAAAAAACAAACATTTCAGCAATTGGACGTATGCACTTATATTTGAAAGAATTTTTGACGCATTTCGAAAACTCAAACTTCGATGACATTTTCTTAGTTTTTTTTGAACCATTCGAAGATTTTTTGATGTCTATTCGAGAAAAAGTAGACGACATCGCTCTGCAATTATTACCACTGCCTTGATTCATGAAGCACGATTTTATTAATTGTTTTTTTAATTTCTGTTTACGATGAGTACGAAGCAAATTTTGTGTCGAGTAAAAAAACCTAGATATTGAAAATAGAAATGGAAGATTAGAGAATCGGGACAAAAAAGTGCTTTTATGGTCCATCGATTAGTGTGTGTTCGTCGTGTTTTGTTGTTATCAAATTGTAATTATCAGTTTTATGTTAATTGCGTATACATTAAATGCCATTGAAGAAAAAAAAACAAACAAACAACGCTGAAAACCAAATCGCTCATGTCGTAGAAACGGAGATACTGAGAGATAACCTGACAAGACTGAAAAAAACCGAGAGAAACAAATGAAAAAAAAAAAAAAAACACGTAATAATGAGATTTTTAAATTTGTCTTTTTTTTTAATAATTTTTTGAACCCGCTCTCATGACTCATTAGCGATATTTCATTCGTACAGTATTTAACGATGAACGAGCGAATAAAAAGATAAAATTACGAGGGGACGAAAAACGAGCGGTAGAGGACGGAACGAAAATGTGGCCAAAAGTTTTGGACTTCAAAATTATAGAAAGAAATAAAAAAACCGCAGGTCTGTCTATTGGTAAAGTTCGGTAAAAAAAGGAACAACCCCAGTGCGAAAAAAAAACCATCATTGCGATCGAATGTGAACGCCATTGTAGATGAGGTTACGAAAAAAAAAAAACAAAAATAAACATAGCGAAGTAAAAAATTAGAATAATAAGACGAGAAACACAAAATCTGCGACGAAATATCAAAAAGGCGAAAAAAGCAGTAAATCGAAGAAAAAATAACAATGTGGAGTATCGATAGACATTGCGAAAAGTAGAAAGACGAGGCACGAAGAATTGGGGGATAAAATGGATAGAACAGAAGGATAACGAGAACGAGAGAGGGAGACGAAAGAAATGTGAGAAAAAACCTAGATAATCAATGTCGACATAGAATAATAAGCGTTAATGATAAACCCTTAGAAAAATAGGATTTGAACGAAAATTGTAAACGGATTGTAATAATGGACAGAACGAAGAAAAAAAAAGGCACGAAAGAAAACAAGAACGTGTGTACAGAGTTTTACGTTATTAGGTGTGTTCAATTATATAAAGAGGGAACAAATTACGTGTATAGGCGAGTGAGAGTAAAAAGAGAAAAAAAAATGAAAAAGTCAACAGAACAAAAAAAAAATCATAAGCCAAAAACGAGAACGAAAGAAGAAATTTTATTAAAGTCTCTCGTAACGCGACAAAAATATCGATAAATACACGTATAAATGACTGTAACCAAGTACTTTTGTAGTTACGAAGATTAGCGAAGCAAAAGAAAAAAAAACCGAAAAAGCTTCAAACTCACAAGGCAAATTTTTTCCAATTTTCCTTTTATCTCGTCTTCAAAATAAGACCCAAAAGAGTCTCAATCGTCTACTCCATTTTTCTTCATTCGTTTTATTCCGAGTTCGAAACGACGACGACGAAGAAAGAAGCAAATAAAATTAAAATAGCAAAAGGAGGGCAAGAAAAAACACCTTTTTTAAGACTAGTCACGGACAAATAGGACCATCGGGGCTAGTCCTTTTTGACGAACGATTCTCGTATTTAGAACGCCTCTACCTAAACGTGCTTTACAATGTCTATCGCGATTGTGTGTTTTTTTTTCTTTTTTGTTTTATGTGTAAAGAAAAAAACCGTAATTCCACTTTTTTCCCCTTGATGATCGGCGTGAAGTTTTTTGCAGAGAGAGAGAGAGAGAAAGAGAGAGAGATAACAAAAAAGAAGAAAAAAAAATTGAGACGAATGAGAAAAAAAATATCGAGCCTAATCATAAAGCAGGCGATGTGAGTGTAGTGTGTTCGTATGTGAATTTGTATGTTCGAACGTGTGTAAGTGTAAAACTAGTTATTGAATAACGTGATTAGTTTTTCGTAGTAGTGACGTTATAATAATAAATATTATACAACAATATTGTAGATTAGATAGTTATAATTGATTAATTATAACTAAATAATATTAACGAAGAAAAAAAACAACGTAATGATAACTAAATATAATGGTAACGAATAATAAATAAATAAATAAATAAATAAATAACAATTATAATAACAACAGTTATAATTAATAATAATCGTGTATTTTCGAGCTCCCCCTCTCCTGCACGGTGAATAAACAAAGTCTCTCATTGCCAAACGACGAAAAAAAATCAACGACAAAATAATAAATCGCGATTTAACGAGAAAAAAAAAACAAACGATACGAAAAACTGAGAACATAATTTCGGTTCGGTATCTTCGTCTTCACTTTCTGTGTCTCTCGTTCTATCATTCTCTTTCTCTCTGTCTCTGTCTCTCTCTCTCTCGATCCAAAGCGTTTAAGACCGTAAACGAAACGGAAAACAAACAAAAAAAGTATATCCGCAGAATAGAGAAATATATAGCCTAGTAGGACAATCATAAGCGCGCTTTAGCGTTCTTTAACGTTTAAGGTGTAGGCTAATAAGATATATACATGTAATAAAGTGCCGAGTAACGTAGGTAAACAAGAGCAAGCAAAAAAAATAAATATATCGAACTTTTTTTTTTTTTTTTTTTTTAATCTCGACCAAAAGCGCGAGAGAAACGAACGGAAGTCGTTGCCAATGCATTCGAGATATTCGTACAATGGGAGAGATACGAGAAAAGAAAAAAAGAGAGAAGAAAAAAAAAACGTCGGCTAAAATTGATTGATTTGAGAAAATATAAACAATTTTTTTATCGCCAATCCTCGGAGCTGGGGGAGCGAAAATAATCAAACATTTTTTATTAATGATTGATTATTCATACAATATTAACGATCGTGAGGATTTTGGACCGAACAACTTTTTCCAAAATACGCTTAAACGCTTTGTCATCTTATCGATACCCATTTTTTTCGTATACAGGAAAATATCTTACTGCTGTCAGAATGATTTTTGGAAAAATGCAACATTTTTTTTTTTTTCATCGATTTTCAATCACTCGGATCATTTTTATACAGGAGACATTCTTCGCTACTTTAACTTTGCTGGAATCTTCTTACATTTTCAATATTTTCTTTGAAAAAAAAAAACCAAGAAAATGTGGATATTCTTTTTTTTCCCAAGTTCATTCGAAGTGTGAAATTAAAATATAAGCCACGAGATGGTTGGTGCAATTTTGGTATAATTTTCAATCACAATTACTTCATTCGATAAAGACAAAATAAATATCTTGCAACGTAACGTCGAGGAATGTGCAATTGATTAAAAATCTTTTTTGAAAACTGCGATTTATGGAGAAAAAAAGATCGAAATATGTTCGATGATAACAAGCGATGAAAACGGAGCTAAGGATGTCTAAGAAAAAAGTGTATATATGATTTTCCATCGATTAAAATTACAAGAATAATATGATTTGGATCGACAATTAAAAAACCGAGCGTGTGCAATATCTTACGTTGTGCGTGAAGGAATTTTTAAGCATTAGCGTAGTAAAAACATATACGCGATGACTGTAAATATAGTTTGTCAAAGCATGTACCCCCAAAATATAAATATAAACAAACGAATAAAGTCGAAACAGAAAAAAAAAAACACATAAACAAAAGGCGCCCCTGTGACGTACGCACGAGCGAAGAAAAAATTTCAAACGCGTGAATGCAAAAACAAAACCAAAACAAAAGAACAGCAAACCGAAAAACAAAACTGGAGAAAACTCGGTGATGCACGTTGACGACGATGATAACGATTTTGTACGTGTTGGGGTGTTTTAATAGTTCGAGAGCGATTATCGAAAGTGCATATTGTGATTCGTATAATTAGAGGATAAAATAAACAAAATAAACAGACACATGCCAGCGATGTGAAAAAATTGCTAAACGAACAAACAGATAAGCAAAAAACGTAAATAAATAATCCCAGAAACGTTAGTTCTCGGATCTGTCGAATTTTGACGATATACATATATATGCGTTGTATAATCGCGGATTAACGTCAATTTAAGCCTGACTTATAATTATAAATGTGACGAATAAATCGATTACGAAGAAAATGAAAAAAAAAAAGAAAGGAGTGAGTTGAATAATTGAGACGTAAATTTAATAATACGATTACGAAAACGTATATATACACCCATTATACATATATAGCGTGTATTAGTTACGAAACTATATATAAAAAAACATAAAACAAACAAAAAACCGCAAAAAAAACAACAACAATGAAGCATCATCATCCTTTTTGTATCATTTGTTCGTTTTACTTTATTTTATTTTTATTATCTTAATGCGTTTGTCTTTCATTAATTAATGTAATAAAATAATCTATCATTATACCGGGCTCGAAAAATCCCGAGACATTATCCTTTTGTGTGACACAAGAGCGAATAAAAGAGAAATACAAAGGAACCATAAAAATACCCTTGTTTTATTCTTGTACGCAATATTTTTTTTACTCGTTTTTCCAAAGGTTTTCCGAATGGTTTATGATATCGCAGTGCAAACGGTTTCAACGTTTCAATTGTTATTTTGTCGACAGTAGAAATCAGCTGATTCGCATTCAAAAGTTTGGAATTTCTCACCAGACATCGATATCACTTGTTTTTTTCCTGCATAATTATTGAAAGTTCGAAGAATGGTTTCTTTGTCATTCTAATAAGAATATCGGATTCGTCAACGATGCACTTTGTTTTGTGATTTATTCGAGATTTTTCTCACCTAGCTTCCTATTTTTTTATCAACCTTTACGATGAAAAACTTTTTCTAACGAGATTTTTCTCATTGTCCCTAATGGAAATTCGGTTTTTGACTCATTATTTTTTCAATTCATTGATTTAGTCAATGAGTTACAATTCCCAGCAAACAAAGTGATCCTACAGTACTAGCACTGTATAACCTAAATAACTCTCGGATACGAATAACGCGCTTGATCTTTGGCTTCGTTATTACGTTGTACTGCCGTGGTACTAGTACGGTATGTCTACAATATCGACGGCGCAGGGTTCGATTGGGCTTTCCGGCCACCCTCGAATTAGCCCCCTCAAGTCAAATAAATTAATTAAATTTCTTTTAAACCATTGGTGGTCGTACAGTGGTTCGTGGTGGCGTAATTAGACCGTTCAGTAATGAACCATTTTTTCAAAAAATGAATTATTAAATTTAGCCTCCGACTTAGTCGGTGAAGTAGTTTTCATTAAAAAATTGTCAACCTTGGTAAACCTTGCTAGTATAAGAGATAATATTAACATCGAAAATACCTGAAAGTATACTTCAATTTTTTTTGAATTTTTATGCTGCCTATTTCATGGTATTGAAATGATTGATTCACTCACCGTTCGATGTCTTGTTCCATCTCTCACGGTCTCTCCATCCAGTCGTCACCTGTGGCAAAGCCCCTGGAGTTGCGCATAGTCGAGATCCATTGCACGAGACCCTCACTCCATCATATTTCACTTATTTCCTTCCACTCAATGAAGTTGTATTCCGTAATAACGATTGTTCTATATTTATCAATGTCAATCCCGCACAAATTGTTTGATTAATCTCACGCACTATCATTTATTCACGCTCCTTTGGCTAATTAACACTCGAATTTATCACAATCCGCGCACTATGAACTTTGATTTTGAAAATTTTGACACCCCACATTTGCGTTTAATCACAAAATTAATTTTGAATGTAAAACAAAATGCTTTTTAATTTGTACATACAATTTCAATTATTAAAAGAAACTTTTCAATATTATCTCTTCTTTCTAAGAGACTCGGTTTATAATGTCGAGAAATATACCTACGTTGACAAACAAACTTTTCCCCGGTAAAAAAATTTTGAAATTGAATGGAAAAATAATTAAAATAGAATAGTTTTTGATTGAATGAATGCAGACCAATACTAAGTAACAGACAGTGTAACGACAACTCTAACACATCTTCGTGGAGAACCGGGCATGCTCACGTTAGTGCCACGCGTGCGTGCGTGCTCGCCTTTTCAAATGTTAAGCATAAGCAAGTTCAAAAACCGTATATTGCTAAACATTGTGCATAGATGCGTACTCGTCTCGCGCCGCTCGCTAGCTGTCCGGCGTCACAACAAACAAGTACTTGTCATGAGTCGCTAGGTATAGTACCCCGTCAAGTAACGTTCGGCACCAGGCGAGTATGTGCCATACTGGAAGCAGATATACACACATACTGCTTTATGCTTAGAAAGCCAAACCTGTATGTACCGCGCTTTATGAATACCGCCGAGGCACATGACGACTTGAATGCCAGTCGGATCGCATTAACGGCATTGCTTACTTTCGGCTGCGTGGTGGGCGAACCCAGACTTGCTACGATGCACGCGGGCGCGCGAGCGTTTGCGCGAATCTCAAAGTTGTGTTAGAACGGTCACTATACTGTCTGTCATATAACCATAGGCCTATCCATTCGTTCACGAAATTAAAACAGTTTTTACGATGTACGGACGAATCAATAATTCATTCGATTGTTTGTCAACGCGATCATTTTTTGAATCGTATTTCTTCGTAAATAAAATTTAGAATTTGACAACTTCGAAAAAAAAATGTAATTACTATATGGAATTATTTTTTTGTATTATTTATGAAAATAAAAATGTAATTCCTTTTCTTCAAATTTATTCAATAAAATTATTCATTATTTATTGGTATTGTTTTGTTTTTATTAGATTTTAAAACAATTGAATCATAAAAAAGATCCTAGGGTTGTATAGTTATTCTCATTCGTTGAGGATTAAGTAGAATTCTACTTGTACTATAAGATATTTCGTTCAAACTTATCCGCATCGAGGAACGATGAAGCGTACCGTTTAATCCACCGACCGACGCTCAGACCGCACTCTCCGTGTGTCGCCGGCCGGCGCCCGACTGATACTAGGCCCCGCGCTCGCCCCACCAGTTGCGCTTCCCCGCTTCACCCCTCGCAGCGCGCCGCCACGACGAACGTTCCCCCACTATGCAAGCACCTTCAACCGTAGTAAACACACGGGACTCACGGGAACGTGTCGAACGTAAACAAACGAACCGCATACCACACAAATTTACTTCGAACTCGTTAATTTATTTCAATATACCGAAAAATAAATTCATCAAATAATAATTTGCATTCCATCATTCGCCAAAAACACTCGATAGTATAATTGGATTTACTAAGCCTAATGAAAGTTTAATTATACACACAGTTATACATATAATAAATTCGTTGAAGAGTGAATAAGGAGCACGGCGTACGCTGGTATTTCGTCGCAATACGGTAGTCTGATGGTCATTTGTGTATTCGGGTAAGTGAATAAAAATTTGGTGACAATACAGAATTGCGATGCGATGGTGTCGCAAACTATTTTTCTGCGGACGAGTATATTCTGCAGGTATCGTACTCTGATTTAAAGAAAAGTTAAATAATCTCTATTTTTACGAAAATTTGTTTTATTCAGTAATTTTACATTTTACACATTACCTACCACTGGGGTACAAAGCCTTAAAATGATTTATGAAATTTTTTGTATTTTATTTATTTCGTTCATATGTAAAAATTTATATCCGTAGTTTAGTCTATAAATATTTACATTTATTCATGTATTTATTTTATAATTCTGACCAAGCCTCGGCAAATTGTATTTCCCGGTATTTCCCATTGAACAATTATTCTTTTTGCTACTCTAAAATAAATGTTTAAACGTTAACTGATAAGGTATCGAGCCAGGGACAGGCTTCAATAGCAGATCAAAATCATTCTCTTCATTTTTCATTAAAATAAACAAAAAATCTTAACATAATGTCAGATTCATTTTTGGAATCAATGAATTCCAAGGAATTTTAAAAAACAGACTGAATCGAGTGCCATAATTCATGAACATTAAAACCTCTAAATTCACAAACATTTGAACGACTGTTCAAGATTTTTTGAGGATTGAAAAAATTTTGAACAAAATTACCGTCAGGCAACTCGAAGTGACGGGCTTGAATAAACTATTAACCTAGATATTCATCACTTCATATAAACCTAAAAGATTTTGATTTTTGGAGATAATAAGAAAATTATTTATAATAACTGACTTTTTAACAAATAATAACGTTCATTATTCTACTTATCACTTTTGGTAAAACTAAACTTTTTCATACATGTGCTATTTCCTTTTTTATATAAAAACAAACTTTTTTTAAAAGAATTCCAATATCTAAAAATTCTGCAAGAACATAGAAATCACCAATGAATAAATATCTCCAAGAGAAATGGACGGATTCGTCTGATTTTTTAATATACTTCAACGAAACGTGTTAAGGATTTTACTAATTTTTGTGGACAGCTAACACATTGAGTATTCATTCTACGAATCATTAGAGAGCACATAATTCATATTTTTTGTTTATAAAAAATCTGTATATTGCACATCAAATACGAGTTTTGAATGTACAAAATTATTATGACAATAACAACATTTGTAATCATTAAAAGATCACGAATGCATTTTATTGTGAGATACTTTTTATTTTTCAAACGCGACTTTCATTATCATAACATAATAACACTGAGTGATTTCATACAAAGTGTTAACCGTTTCGAGTGTTAGCCTGTCCCTTTTTCAAAGATGTATCTTTATCAATACAGGAATTAAAAAATATATATATATATGTAACAAGTTGTAACGTTGTGGACTAACGTTGTAACAGTTGAGTATTTTCAGTTTTTTTTTTCTTCATTCTCCTTTCAAGCTGTGCTATGGGGCGGCGAAAATTTTGTCACCTGTGACCCTCAAAGTACGCATTTATCTGTCGAAACTTAAAATCTATCTAGGGTCGAGGCCAGGTCCAGCCACGGAGAAAAAATGTTTAAAAAATGATGAATTTCCGAAGTACCAGCGGATTTATTTAAGCTCAAATATGGCCGGTTATATTCGAGACCGAGAGTTTACTTTTAGGGTTAATTTCTATATTTATACATCAATTATAAATCTTTTTCACTTTCATAAACTCATTAAAAAAAAGTAAAATTAATCGAAATTAATCGTCGAATAACACAGATTTGAAATCATCGAATCGTCTACGTACGTAAATACAGTTGCCTTTTTTAAAATCCAGTATTCTCAACTGTGAGGTTGCATACGAACTGGGAAAAAAAGAATTGGAAGGACAAGTCCCCAATCCACAGAGTTAAAATTTTTTTTCCATTTTTTGAATTTTTTTGGTTCAAACTTCTAGAGGATAAATAAAAAATTGCAAATTCTTAAAACGGTTTTCCAAAATCACTCGAGACAATATTTCACGCATTTTAATATAATTTCTCGAAAAATTGCTCTATACATTATTGAAAGAAAAACATAAGAAACATTTTCGAACGTGACAGAATTTATTTCATTTTTCATTCGATTTTTCAAGTATTGAAATACCGATGAAAAAATGTTTTTGGCTTGAAAAATATTCAAAAAACGTTATATTTGTGGGGAAATTACTCTGTAAAAAGGGTTAACTAAATCGTTTAAATTCTTTTTAGATAAGGGGCGATTAATTTACAAATTATGTGACATCAGTGCGTTGCATGTCTCTCGCGTGATGACGCGAGGAATCGTGGTAAGCCATACCTCGCAACATTTCACCGTGTCGAAAAACGTCGTGAGGCGAAGAAAGTGTCGGTAAATTCGGTAACAAACAACTGAGCATACTGGCGCCGCTATCTGACGAGTATATTCCATTGTTCGATGGTCCTGGCATTGTAGTACCGCATGAACTCGATGGTATTCCTGGGATAACGTGACTACTTGGATCTTGACCAAGCATACTTGAGATGCTTGAGACTGGACCCATTAGATTTCCTGTTGATTATAAATCAACTATATTTATTCAATGCAAATAAAAAAAAACGCGAGAGACCATGGGAGAAAGTAATAAACAATACAACTTTTTTGTGGAATATCCCATGAGAGAAGAGTGTAGGGCAATTTTTAGATTTTTGTCATTGTAAACATTGTTTTTTTATAAATAATAAAAATGTCTAATTAATCAGTTGTTTTTTGTCTTATGTCTTGTAATTTATAATAATCAAATTTTGTTTCACCGTTAATGAAATTATTTAGTTTTCTTTTAAAATGCGACGAATTAATGAAAAAATATGAAAAAATTGTCTCACCTGGAAGACTGAGATTGGAAGCAACGGAAGTGACGACAGAAGCGAGAGAGAGAGGTACGTGTGTCGAAAAATCAGAGTTGTCAGAAGCTCTCGTATGATGGGAATGTAAAGAATGCGCGGGTCGTACAGTTGGCAAAGAGGGTCGATGTAAATCTCCTAATATTTCAGATTTTCGACGTTTCACACGAATCCCCGGTTTCCCACTGTTTCCAAGTCCAAAATGAAGAAGTTCCAAATGTCGTCGTAGATTTCGAGATTGTCTTAGAATTGCACCGCACAAGGGACAAGTCGTCGGTTGGTCGGAAACGCTTCGTCCCTTCGAACTGTCTCCTGCAAATATTTCAATGAAAAAATCTCAGTCTTTAAAATAATATTTTCGAAGTTATTTCCTGCTTTAATTTTCAACTTACAATTGTTAGAGAATCTTTAAAAAAAAGTGCGTGTGTCAAATAACACTGAAGAAAACATTTGATCGAATAATTTTTCATGTTTTTATTTGAATTTTTTTCCATTTTTTGTATTAATGAGAAATAGCTTACAATTTATATACATTTTTTTTATTCACAGATGCGGAAGGATGAATGATACAATGTACAAGTTTTAGGTTTTGTTATTTCTTCATTTTTTTCTTATACGCTAAATATAAATCCTTACGAGGTGATACCATCGTTATGGAGTACCCTGTAATTGTATTTAATTACAGGCTCTAATATTATTATCCGGGAAATGGAATTTCGCATTTGCTCTCGCTCGTTCCATCTGTATTTCTCTCCTTTCGCTATTTTTGCAACAAATTCGTTAAACAACGAACTAACAAACAGAAGAGAGTACAGTTTTGTTCATTCAACGATACTTGCCATCGGTTTTGAAAAAAAAAAAAAAAAATAACCAGAAAACTATTCTAAAGAATCGAGCAAATTTATGGTACCGAAGTTCGCATCGTTCGAAAACGATGAAAATGCTATTGTTGCTCTTTCATGTAATTTGATCAGTTCCACGGTTTTTTTTTTTTTTTTTTTTTTTTTTTCAATTTTCATTCGTTCAAACCAATTTTCTTACAAATAGATTGTAAACTAATATTTTTCGAATTCTTGATCTTTTTTGGCAACTTTATCTCTGGGTTTTTACAATAGAACCAAAAACGAATCCGACGAATAAATTTTCAATATTTAAAAATGTCCAAAAAAATATTGAGGAAATACAAGAAAAGAAATCATTGCTTTCCAACGATCCAAACTTCGAAATCATACAACTCATTAAACTCAATGTACTCAACGTACACGAGTTTTTTGATATTAAACTGCCGCCAGGGTCGGTAAAAAAATCTACAAAAAAAAAAAAAGATTCAAACGAAGTTCAAGATCATTTTTGAACGTCTCTCCAACAGGCGCAAACTTTACACTTCTGTAAAGACGACGATCATTTGCGTGATGAAAAAAAAGAGTAAAAAAAAAGATAATCTTAAATAAAAAAAATCGTCATCGCGAAAAAACCGTCAATATTCATTTCGAGTCAATTTCATCGTACATCGACGTCACAATTGTTCGTCAGGATAAAAACCAACTCAGCGAAAATACTGTTTGAATTTGGAAAACACTCGGTGAAAATGTTCGATTCACCGTACGTTCTCGCACCAAGTTTTTCTGCGTAGCACTTTTCACTCGCACTTTTTAACAGTTTTCAGGGTTGAAAAATGTTGAATACCATCGTTAGGGTTGATTTTTTTGTGTATCAAACTTAACAGTTTATAAATACGTCGAAAAGACGTAAATCTTACATTGAAAGAAAAAGTATCTTTGTCTTTTTATGATAAGGATGATGATTATGATTTTATCTAACAAGTATAAATCTATGTGCTATTTTTGTCCACATATATATATAATATATATATGTTAATCTCGAATAATTACTTACAACTGAATAATCAGCGTTTTATTTGCACTGTTCATACTTTTTTCCCTCGCTCATATTGTTTAACGCGACTCAACCGCGTTTGTTTTCTTCTAACTCGATGCAAGAAGTTACCAATCATGGATGTAGAATTAGCCGCATGTAGTTCGACAGCCAAAAATGTTCGATATTCGTATTAAGAAAAAAAAAAAAAAAATTCACCGTGGCCTCAAATTTTTCGGCTCTTTCCGGGCTGTACTCACAAGTACCAGGAAATCTTTATTCTCGTGAATTCCTCAATTTTATAGAATTGTTTTACTTTTTTTTCCATTTTGATACTTGAGTCTCTAACAATCTCTAATCTTCCCCCGATTTAAACGAAAACTGCAGGATTGTAAAGGCGGGTAAAGTTCATTGATGCGTATTTCAATAACAAAAAAAAACATTGTTTACGAGTGACAGCTGAAAACTGTAACATAATAAATTTTGAAAAAATAAAATTTCAACAACCAAAACGCGTCGAAAACTTCGCCCTGAATTCTGCAAATGTTTATCGAAATTGGAGAATAGATTCGGCAAAATTTTCTGATTAGTGACTTCCATGTCGAAACTGTAAGCGAATAAGATTTTCTGAATTTTATCAAACGGTGGTGTTTTCGCGTCGCCTAATGAGAGAAGGTAGCATTTTCCTACCATTCCTTCGTTCTCATCTGGCGATAGTGGGTGAGGGAATATTGCTATGTGGTGAAACGACGTTGGATCCATGTGGAGAGGGTGAAGGTAAAGGGCTAGGTTTGCAGACGATTCGTTCGCAGCTATTGCTGCCACCGCTGTCATTGGCGTACTGCATGGAATTGCTGTTGTAACCAGGCATATCGACTTCCGGTTTGATTTCGATGGTTTCAGCGTTGCTGGGTGGAGCGGGATGGCTGTTGAAGCGATATTTGCAGGAAGACAAAAGATGCCTTCGTAAGTTACGAGCTTGTCGAAGGGTCGCGCCACAGAGTGGACAAACGCCTGGACAGTCAGAAGCGCCACGAATTTTCGTAGATCCGGGGGAATTCGCTGTCCCAACGGAAGAAGTTGAAGCTGCAGCAGCGGCAGCAGCGGCGGCTGATAACGAGCCTGGCAATATCGAGACTCCTGGTGGATAAGCTAAAGAGCCAGGAAACGATGGTATGTGCAACGGTGAATATTGCTGCATCGGCATTAACGTATGAATATTTGGTTTCACATCCATTTCGTCGAGTTGCTGTTGTTGTTGATGCTGATGCGGATGATGTTGATGGTGATGTGGATGTTGATGCAAAAGTGGTGAATGAAGATGAGGATGATGCGAATTTTCAGGATTTCCCATCATCGATCCACTCTGTTGCGATGCTGGATGCCAATTGGTGCTCCGATGATTCATATAATCCGCTGGCGATACACCCGCTGCCAACAGACACAAACACAATGTTTACCATGCTGGGGGCTGAACTGAACGATATTTTATTTTGTTTCATTGATTTTTCACTCAAATTATTCTTTTGTTTGTATATATATAAATGTATTTTTTATTTATATATATGTATATATACATGTCTGCCGCGAATTTCCGCGTTATGGACATTTTTCAGTCCTACTTGAACTTGAAGAATTGATGACCAATCGAAATTTTTGCAGTTCAACCCTAACGATGGTTGTGCTTGTGTCCGTTTCTTTTATTTTCTCTGTTTATTTCAAATTGCGGACGATGCTTTTTTATATTTATTTCGCAGCCAATCAAATCGATGCGTTTGGTTTTTTTTTTTTATGCTTTCTCATTATTTCCGGACACAAAACACAAGTTGGGCACTTGCCTCTTTTTTTAGCACTTGGTTGTTCTGACTTCAATATTGTACGAGAAAAAAGCTTGCACGAATCTCAGTTCAGTTTTTACAAGTATTTATTCGTTACTTTTTGAGGAATGTTGAATTTATCGACAAAAACAATGCACAGTTCAATTTTTTAACGCTATGGAAAAAACAAATGTTTGAAAGGTCAACTATTTTTCATGGAAAAAGTTTTCCAGAAGATACTGCTAAATTTTTATTGTCATTCTTGCAAGAGTTTTGGAATAGCTTACTCATGCCACAGACTCAAAACAACCGTAATTAAACCGCTCGTTCTTTTTAGATGCACAGAACTCTGAGCTTAGATTCCAGAATGAAATTTTTTTTAAATCATACTCTCTGACTGCTGTTTTCGAATTTTTATTATTACGCAATCTAGATCATCAACCAGACGAATATAGTTAACAATATTAGTCAAAACTTTTTATCATTAAATACATTTGTCATATTAATAATGTTGTTATTTATTGATCATGAAGTTAAATAATCGTATTAGAAAAATTCATTTCAAACATTCAAAATTTACGTCAAGTTCAAATTGCGTTGATCACTTTGCCGATACCGATCGTTACATTGTTAAAGTGCAACAAATATTTTTTTCGTTCATTTAACATCTGCGACATTGGGAAAAGACAAAAAAAAACAGTACGATCGAGAAAACTGAAGGAAAAATTGAAACACAAACATGTTTTGTTATTTTTTACCGATTTTTGTAAATTCCATTTTATGCAACTCACCCATATCGTCGTGAGATCCACCTTCACCATCTTTACTGTGCTCGTAATCGATCGTTCGTTCGTTACTGTGATGTGAATCGTGTCCTCGGTCATCACTGTCCCCGTGATCACCACGTGGCCATTTACCCGTTGACGAGGACGACTTCCTCCTTTTTTTTCTTCGTTGCATCGGAATGCACGTATTCATGACTTCCCGCGTGAGTGGAACGGTTCCCGAAGGGATTGCGGATGCAGGAATTTCTTCACCGTTCTGTTTACAGAAAAAAAAAAACATTTCATTCCTCAAATTTTTAAATTGCTAGTTTTTTTGAACTGCTGACCATTTTTTTCTCCACCAACCATACATTTGGGTAATTGGTCATTATTTGTGATGATGTACGAATACTTGCATTATTTTCTGAATCATTTTTTTTTAATTTACTTAATACAAAACTATCGAAATTAGCCTGAAATTTAGTTGCCATTGATTTATTGTTTATATTAATTTTTAGGAAAATCCAACTCAAGTACAAACGCATTTATCGCATGGATCAAAACATTCCAAAAGATAAAAGCTTGCATAAAAAATGTGAAATGTGATTTTCTTCGTTTTTGGCAAAACATACCGAAGAATAAAACTCTTAAACGAGCTTTCCGATTAGAAAAGATCAGAAAGTCTCTCTCCCTCTCTGTTTGTAAAGAAAGCTTCGATGACATACTTCTGTAAGTATTGTAGGCGGCGTAAGACCGTGAATGCTGAGACAATGTGCGGCTTGTAGGAGAGACGGCAACTGAGAAGGCTCCACGCTCACTTCACCTCTGTATACAAATTCCAACAGTGACTCAAGGTCCTCAGCTCCTACCCCTGCGAGCATAACAACCGGATGCTGGCATGGTGTACTCTGTGAATGAAACCGTCAAATGTAACAATTCCAGCTGTGACATGACGGTTAATTCAAACGAATCCAAACTCTACTGTATTTTTCTGAGTTATTTGGTCAAAAATTCATAAAAAAAGGTAAACCCAAAGAAAATACACTTAAAAATCAATTAAAATCCTGAATCTCATTGTCACCGATTGAGCGTAAATAATTTCAAGTAAACAGAGACAGACAAAAAGTTCAAAAATTTAGCATTTTCCAGTATTTTGTTATTTTTAGTGCGGTACGCCTGTTTGAATAGTTAACAGAAAATCATAAGAATTCAGTAGCAGAGAGAATCCAAGAATACAAAGCATTGCGATAAAGAAAAATTTTGTTTTTTATTTACGGTGAAAAAAGACCTTGAATAAATCCAGGAGAAAGGGGCTCGCAGCACTGAGAACAATCTTGTGAGCAGAGAAACTGCGGCCGCCTGCGGCTAACGTAACATCAACCAGATCTCCCTGGCCTCTGAGCAATTGAACCGCCGAAGTAAGCGAGGATCCAAACTCACCCCATGAGAGGCTGTAGAGTTGTTGATTACTGCTACCCATTCTGTGAATAAGATAAAAAAAAAAAAAACAATGAAACGAAAAATATACTCCAAAATTATTACTATGATGGAAAAAAAAAAATTACAAGCAACAAAAGAAATTCGATTAAATGGCCTAAATAAATTCAAACCAGTCATAACTCTCCCAACATACGAATAATAACAATAACAATACTGATAACAGTAAAGGAAGAGAAAGAAGAAACGTTTGATTTGATTTATTTATTGTGGGAAGTTTGATGCAAATTTTGAATGTTGTAAGAGCCACAACTGTTCAAAGATTCAAATATTAACAATTATAATACGGAGGAATTCGCGCACACACACACGAACGCGCGCACACGAAAAAAAAAACGCGCAGCTTTCACAAACCCAATTGCTTGATATTCGACTCAACAGCATTGATGTTTTATAATCGAAATCAAGAGAAAGAAAAGAAAAATGGAAACAGAAATACGAAAAAAAATGATTTTTTTTTGTTTTAATGGAAAATGTTCGTACAAACGAAACTGATGAACGAAAAAGTCCCGTTATCTTGGCGAGTTTCTTGTAGTACAAGTCCGAAATGACGAGCCAAGCGCGGCGTATGAACCGTTTGCGCCCGTTTTTCCAACGCACACACTTAGGGCTTCGAGAAATTCTCTTTCTCTCTTTGCCCCGCGCAAATGGCTGACCTAAGAGTGCGAGAGAGAAACGAGAAGAGAGAGGAGAGAGAGAGAGCTACGGAGGGGAAATGAGAACGAGCGCTTACGCGCTCTTTCTTTCGTGCTAAAGGGAGTATAGAGCGAATCGAAGAACCGCGGAGTTTCAAGAGAAAGAGAGAGACAAAGAAATAAGACGCGAGAAAGACGTGAGAGCGAAAGAGCGCGGAAGAAACTGGAGTGGGAGAAGTACGCTGGAGAGGGAGAAGAGCTCAGGAGTGGGGAGCGCGACAGTCAGTCGTGGTCGAGAGAGCGCGAAGAAAAGTGGCGCAAAACAGAGAGAGGCAGACTGCGCGCTTTCCGATAGTGCAAACGCGCGTGAGACAAGGCGAGAGAAAGGGAGAGAATTTTTATAAACCCTTGCTTCCTCTCCACTCCCCCTGATGTTCAAAGCTTCCTTTTCTCGTATATACAGTTTCGTGAGCTCGGTGAGACTCGAAGAGAGAAAGACTTTTTCGCCCCACCACGGCCACCCTGAGCACAAATTCTCTCGATTGATGTCGGCGGCGGTCTTCTACCTCGCTCTTTCCCTCGCGACACCTTCTCTACACGCATAGAGAGAGCAGCAACCAAGCATCGACGTAAAAGCCTCGAAAACCCCCGTCTCGAAAAATTCTCAACGCAGCGTCGTCCCTCCTTTCTAACCCGTGAGGAGAGGAAATAACCGAGACAACCTAACCCAAAAATTGTGAATCTTCACAAAACCCGTGCAACGAATACGATCAACCAATTCTGGTTCTGTTCTGGTCTCGTAATTTCTCGCTTTTTTTCGCTCTTTACGCACGAGTGATTAGTGATTTTCACTAATTCGCGGATCTTATATTTTGCATAGAACCGTATGTCAAATTCAAAAGAAATCGACAATAAAAATCGCGCCTTTCTTACCTGTGTCGAGAAACGACGGAAATCGAAACGTAGACTCCCAGTGAAAGTCTCGTAACAAGGCAAATCGAAAGTTTAGCTCGCACAGACGATTTGTTGTTTTGTTTATACAAAACGATCGATTTGTTTCGTGTGAACTTTGAACGTCATGTATATTTTATTCAACTCTTTGGTCTCGCTTTTGCCATTATTTCAATACCCGAAGAAGTCTCACCTCGCTCGATATATTTATCGTGTTGGATTGGCGTGTGTATGTGTGCGCGCCTATATTCGTTGGTCAGTACGATTCCGTCCGCGAGCCGGTGCCGAGGAAGTCTCCTCGGGGGAGAAAAAGCTTTATTTGATCCTCTTATTTCTTGTTCCTTTTTTTATTACTTTTTTTTACTGTCTCACGTTCGTCTTCCGTTTTTTATTTTTATTTCTCGCACGTTCACACGTGTGTTTCACGAGATTGGGAGGAGTTGTAAAACACGGAATATCCACGAATTCAAAAAAAAACGCTGTCACAGAAATTGTACGCGAACGTCACATTTCACGGAGATACTGTGCTGCCACAGCTTGGCCGGCAACGACGACGCCAAAGCTAAAATATGTGTTACTATATACATATCGCTCTCTCTCCCTCTCTCTTGGGCTCTCCTCTCCTCTCCTCTCTCTGTTTTCTCTCCTCTCTCTCCTGTTCTCTCCTCTCCTCTCCTCTCGCACTCTCCTGGCCTCGCGCTCTCTCCCCTCGTTCTCTCCGTGCTAGCTTTTCTCTCCTCTCCTCTCCTCTCCTAGCCGCTCTCTTTCTCTTCTTTCTCTCTCTTTCTCTACTGGCTCCTCTCTCGCCGTTCTCTCATCGCTCTCTTCTGCGTCTACCAGAATATCCGTTCGTTCGTTTTCACAAAAAGCCCCGACACAAAAAAATCCTCTCTCGATTTACTCCACACACACACACACACACACACAGGCACGATCTATGCTTTTTTTCTTTACATCGTCTCAGAACGAATTTGCCAGCACATTCAACCCGTTCGTCGTTTCCGTTGGTTTTCAAGTTCACGAGACATTGAACTTGACATACTGATTAATAATTGATCGCATTTTCGTTTTATGTCATCTGTATTTTATAATCAAAGATGAATTTAAGATCTTTCGTATCCGTTTTACTCCCCAGACAATCGAGTATTTTGTTTCAGGTTCTATATGGAATATCCACACATATATATTATATAGGTCTCTCATCAGAGAGCGACGAGGGAGAGCGAAAAGGACAACGCACACATACACGTTTTTATGCTGTCCACATGCCCGTCTCTCTCCCTGCCTTTCTTTCTCCGTCTCTCCCTCGTTCTCTCTTTCTCTTCTTGTCTTCTTTCCTCTCCTGCTATTTCCATCTCTCTTTCTCTCACAGCTCGCAGCTAACGGTACACAACTTTCTGACCCGAATAATCACATTCCTCTTCGACTCGAATGATTGTAAATAAACATAAATTTGTTAAGTATCGTAAGGATTCGGGGATAATCGTAAATGAGAAATTACAGCATTAGTAGTACGAGAAGACATTATTTGAGCCAGAGTCATATTTCTCCGAGGAAAACCACGTATTTTGGAGCTTTCCACTGAGAAAATGGAGTTTGTCACTTTTCCTGCGAATTTTTCGATATAAGTTCTGCGAGAGCACGTATAAAGCACCGTCTGAATTTTCGTACCGCGTAAAACCGATGAGAGAATATATGTAAATTATGTATATTTGTATAGATCTGCCATCTACATAAATACATATATGCATAAATATACACATATATATATAGGTTAAAATGTCGAGTTCCACAAATAATTGTATAGGTGACCCCGTCGAATCAAAGATTATAAATGTTATGCGAAATAAAGGTAAGTTCGTTTCCTCGTTTCTTTTTTCGTGTTTATAATCGTTTTTTGTACGTTTGAGACTTTATACGCGTTTTAACCAGTCCGTGGCGCCACCTGTGTTTCTTTGGTCTTTTTTTTACCTCTTTTATTATATTGCGTGCAGATTATTCACTCGATACTGTCAATAATTATGGCGACGATTTGTTGCACGTTACGGCTGCGAACGGCTGTTACACCGTCATCAAAGAAATTTTGAAGAAACATGACAGTTCCAATATAGATGCACAAAATGATAACGGATGGAGCCCCCTCATGCTTGCCATTCGCAATGGCAATGTCGAGACTGTCAAACTCTTATTGGATAATGGATGCAATCCGGAACAGTCAACTTTCCAAGGTATTTGTCGTGTAGTTTCTGTTCGCAATTCAATGTTTTTTCGTTGTTTTATAAAATTCTTGAACTAGTGAAATTTTATATTTTACGAAACAATGTACTTGTCATAGTGTTTTGTTTTTAATCGGTCGCATTCGAACTTATTTCAGTTTTTTCAATTATAAATTCGTTAAAAATTTTAATTTCAATGTCTTTGTATATAATTCGTAATGCTTTGTCCTTGACAGTGAATTTCCATTCTATATATGAATTATTCACGATCAGTGTTGGGTTTTCCCGAATCAGTTGTTATCAAATTTCATTATGATGGTGAATTTAACGTGTGACAACGATTTTTTTTAGCGAACCATTGTTCTTCGAAAAGATATCGTAAATATGCATTTTTTTTAAATTCAACAGTACAATAGGGTCAACACGTGTTTTTTTAATGGGTCAATAAAATCTGGATCGAAATTTATTTTTGCACGTTTCGAGAAAAGAGCTTGCGTTGTGGTGATAATCCAGAAAATAAAGCATGACGGAAAAAAAAAGAATAAATGAAAACTTTTATTATCGACAGGCATTTCTGCTATCACTCTCTCCGTTGCCATCAGCCGAGAAATGTTCGAAATCGTTTACGCAGCTTGTCCAACAGTGCTCGAAAAATCAAAAAATGATACGGTCAGCCCACTCTGCATCGCCGCAATGAAAAATGATAAGGAATTGTTCTTCAGGCTCCTTGAACTTGGCCTCAAAGTCTCGGATGCTGGTAAGCTATTTTCGGAAATTCATGATTTATAAAAGAAAAACCATTTTTTAAATGTTTATCTCGATTAAACCATTTTTTTTTGTTATTTTTCGCAATATTTCGCTGGTTGAATTAATTAGAATTTAATTACACAATTTATTCCCATTAAATTAATTTCAATCAATATTTTTGTAGGAAGAGTGTGTTAAATTACAATTTTCTCCATGTTTTCAACTTTGCATGCATCAAACGATTTTTTCCCTTTGAATTCACCCAGTTTTACACGCGTCCTTATGAGGGCAGTAAAAAAATTTATATTCCACGGAATAACTCTGGACCATTTCGACATTTTTTTTCTTTTTTCTCTCAATTACAGGAAGAATTCAAATTGTAAGATTATTCCACAATTTATAAGCAACATTTAAAAAATAAACCCGAGAATTATCTTTTCATTGTTTCTGCGGCGAGACTACTGACTTAATAAATAAATTGTTATTGCAGGTGATTACACACTGTTAATGATTGCCCAATCGACTGTACCGGAAATAGCGAATTTCGGTGAATCATTTCACAACGAAAGTTCAGATTATTGGAACGAAGAAGTAATGATGGACAATTTGGAGAATTTTACCGACGAGGATTTCGACGTTCCACAAATGTCTTCAACGTTGCAGGGCAATGAAAATTCGTTTGACCAAGGCAACGACAGTCCTATCGGAAATCGTGAAATACCAAAAATTAACATAAGTTCACCGGAAAACGCGCGCGAAAATTCAGAGAATGAAATTTCTGAAAGCAAGAAATTATCTTTGGACAATGATATTAAGTCGAAAAATGTTTTTTCACCCAGATTGCAATACACCCGGGAACGTACTTTGGCAATGTCACCCAATTTGTGCCTCGCCAGACGAGAAAATGGCAATGACAGCGGTTTTGGCATGGAATTCAAAGTTAAACGTAATCAGATGAATCGAAAACTCAATTATAACATTTTCGAAACGACCTACGAAACTGCAGGCCCTAACAATGGAAATAAACTTCATAAGTACGTTTATTTTAATTATTTTCACAATTTTTATTAAGGAAGATGAATTAGGTATATTTGTAAGTCAACATTTTTATTCCACGTTACGTTCTATTAACGAACGTGAACGCATGTTCACGAGCCAGAATTTTATTTCTGTGAAAAGAAAAAATCATGTGAATCGATTGATTCAACAATTTTTATTAATCATGGAAACTTTTCGGATAAATTACAAAAATTGAATTCTTATTGTTACTTTTTGTTCACGGTTCGAAATTATTCCGAATTGCTATCAACTAATATTTAAATTCTCGAGTATTCTCAATTCTCTATTCAGTTCACTGATTTTTCCTCTTTTTAATTATTTTTTAATATAAACTTTTGTTTGATTTTTTTTATCAAAGGTTCCAAATGAAACGACCGCCAAATTTAGAAATTGCTACAACCGAAGATTATCAAATGTCCAGTGAAACTCCAGTCGAACCTCGTTACGATACACCACCAAGAGAAATGGCATTGGATAATCATCAGCGAAAAATGGCTTCTCTTTTGAAACGCTTTGGTCTCACTCACTTTATTCCTATTTTCCTCAAACAAGAGGTAAGCTTTGATGAAATTTCGATGAATTTGCATGGGTTTCCAAATACAAAAGTGATTTTCACATATAAGAAATAAAAGTCGACCACAATTGCATTAAATTAATGAGTTTTTGATAAATCATGACTTCTTATCGACCGAGGAATAAGTTTTGCTCAAAATTGGGACAACTCTCATAATTTCCAAACAATCAATCAAATTCTATTGATTTCTGACTTTCATGAATTCATAACACCTCATTCTCCTTTGTTTTCTCTTTTTTAACAGGTTGACTTGGATTTGTTTCTTTCTCTGAACGATCAAGACTTGGAAGAAATCGGAATTGAAAAAAAATCTGATCGTATTATTTTACAATCGGTCATCGAAGAGTGCAACCGAAACAAATTCTTCATCTGAATGAAAAATCATTGCAACGACTGATTACAGATAATTTTCTACTTTCTCATAATGTCGAAAACATTAAAAACAAAAAAATTGAGCGATTTATATATATATACTTGTTTTTATAATAACATTATTTATTCGGAGTAACTAAGTGATGATTTTGTACTGATTTGAAATCGAATGAAAAATAAAGCTTCAAATCATACTTGAAATTAGAGCCATTTATTTTTTATCCTCCTGAAAGAAATATTTGTGTTTCAACAAAAAAATTATTTCATCTTTGAATTTTTTTATTAAAAATTGTATCTCACCTTTTTTGGTGCTAAATTTCGGTTTAATTTTTGGCTTAAAGTTCTAGCAATTTGAAAAATCTAAAAAAGTAGAAATTACTCGTTATTTTATTAAATTTCTGACAAATTAGTTCAAATTTGATGATTTTCAGGAAACAACTTACCTTTGGATTTTGTTCTTTGCTGTCTTCTGGGCTTTCATCAAAATGGATAGAAGTTGTTTCACGGCTAACGATCGTTGGTTCTTCAACTTTTGCAGTCAGCTCATTTTTCGTCGACGTTGAAGTTTCTGGATTTATCTGAATTTTTGGATAATCAATGGGACGTGAAGACTGGTCCAATTCGAAAAATTCCATTTCCATCAGCTCTGCATCAAAATCTGTGAATTTTGTGGCGCGTAAATATGCCGAATTTTTATAAAGATCAGAATTATTCGGATCGTTAATCTTCGGACAACGGTTTTGAATTTTCAGAGGAAAATTATCGATTCGAGGCGGAAGCAAAACTGGTTTTGGCTCTTCAATTTTTTTGAAATTCAAAATATTTGGAGTCCCAGTTTTTTCTTCATTTTTTACGCATCCACCAAGACTCGGCGTCGGTGACATAAGAGAACTCATTTGACTGCACACTCGATTTTTCCCACGTGAAAATGACAACCGTGTGGTGTTGTCAAAATTCCTTTGAAAAATCAAATTCTTTGGAGTTCTTGGCAATTCGTTCATTTCTCTCTCTGCGTTTTCGTCAAGACACAAATTTGGTGTCAAATTTTCAAAGCTGTAATCTTCGCTCGTGGGATTGAAAGCTTTGCCGCACAAAAGGGGCATCGTCTCACGCAAATCTTGCATGAAACGACGAAGTGATGGTTCCGCATTTCCCAAAAAACGTCTCTCGATTATTTGAGAACGTAAACAAACGTCTGGATACAAAAAAATATCGCCCGTTGGCACGGGGAAACGAATCTCGTAATATATTATACCGATATCTGTTTTTGGCAAACGATAACCATACTGCAAAGAAAAATGGTCAAAAAAAATCAAAATATTTTCAACTATTGTTTGAATATTAAGAAAATAACTATTTTCAATTTTTTTTTTCATTCTATTCATAACTTAATCAACTTTTCGCAAATGAATTTTGATATAAACAAACGATTCCTAGGTAACGATTCATTAAACGACGAGTTTCTATGTTTTTGTGATTTATGGAGCAATTTATTTTGAATAAAAATAATTCAATTTTCAGAAATAATTCGTTTACCATATTTTTCCAATGTCGTCTCAGTTCTCCATAGTTTTTGAAAGGACACGACGCTGGTATGTATTTTAAAGCCGTCAATAGTTTTCCTCTCTTTAGACTAAAAATTAATTACAATAATTCTTTATAATTCGATTACTTGTCTTGAGATTTATGTATTTTTCAAATTTGTTTATGAAGATACCTCGGCAACACGGTTACACGAAAAGTACCGAGCGACGAAATATCGATGACACCTCTGGGATCTGCCATGAAATGTGCTATAATTTCTTGAGGAATTGTCATATTTTCAAGCTTGAGATCGATCATGGAAATTGTCAGTGGCTGGATTTTTAAAATCGATTGAGCGTCTGAAAATCATTTTTATTTATGTTTTGATCTTTTTTTTAACAATATTTATCTAAGGACGTTTAGTGGAAAGAGTTGGTGTAAACAAAACGAGTTAATTGTGGGAAATAACTTCGAACTCTAAATCTCAGATTTACATTTACGAACATTTTCAATTTTGCGTTGAAAACGTCAAAAATGATTTCGTTTTTTTTTCTATAAACTAAACATCCTTGTGAATTTTGATGAAAATAATAAATTAAACTTTTTTGTCCTCCTTGTATGGAAAGATTGAATCTTATCGAATGAGTGCCCGAAAATGTTAAAAAGTTTTCGTCGCTTATTAAATAGTGTCCGACTCGATTCCATCGCGGAGCCATTGCAAATTGTATGGAGTAACGAAGACAATTTGCATAAATGTCTGTCGTCACAGGTTTTGTCGTCGACCACTTGTACAAAAATGTAAATAATAATAAAATCGAATATTCATTATTTTTTCATTGAAATATGTTATAAATAGAGAAAACGCGCAAATAATACTTTTTGGTGAAATAACGAAAATGTTTGATTAGAATTTCCCACCTTCATAGTCAATTTTTTATTTCGAAATCGATAAAAATCATTACAAAATCATTACACTACAAAAATTTCATTTTGTAGATGATAAAAAAGATTTTTTACTTAAAAAAATTCAATACCGTCATATTTATGTTTTTCAAATGATTCTGCAAAGATTCGCCTTTGAAGAATTCCACGTTCGTAATAATGTTAATAGAATCGAGTGACTCGAAAATTGGGCACGCGATCACGTGATCTTGCATCGTGTGAATGATTAATCTGCATGTAAAATACGAAACACGATTTTGAAATTGAAAAATTACACGTTGCAGATTTCTTTGTCAACGTTGCTAACTTACCATTATTTTATATAATATCAAAATTGAGTATTTTATTGAAAACTGTGATGAGGATTAAAAAAATAAAAATGTCTGACCTGCACTTCATCGTTTTCCAGTGAAAATGTGATTTGGCTGAAGAATCTTTAGTTTCAGACAAGTCGATTCGTGCGATGACACAGCAAAGTTCCGTAGAATTTGGAATAGAGACAGTAAAACGAGATTCCGCCATTGTGAGATTCAAAAAGGTGAAAAAAGCTTTCCAATTAAATAAAATCGTCACTTTTAAAATAAAATATTTCCTTATTGGAATGATGAGTTCGAACGAAATGCCGCTACGGAGACACCGAACGCCGCGCATTGGAGATGCGCAGAGCGACACCAGCGTGATTGCGGGACGCCACGAAACTATGCCCTCGGTAATGCGCATGCGGACTGGAGGGCAAGAAGTTTCATCGTTTTGGTCTCGACGTGACGACGTCCTCGCCCAACTGACAGTTTCCCTGTTCCCTCCGTTGAGCGTAGGACATTAGAGAAAGCTTCGTCTTGTTTCGTTCGAAAAGTTGCATTTTTGTTGCTACCGAACTCCAAATCGACTAATTACTAAGGTAAGCTAATTTGATGATTGTTTTTGCAACGAGTTATTGTAAATTTGCCATGTCAGAAACGTCAACGTATCGAATTTGTTTTTTCCTTCCGATCGTCTTTGTTCTTGTCCATTTTGCGCAACGTCATCTCGGATTCGTTACAACACGCCCGTCGATCAATAATATCTCGAACTGTCTATTTTTTGCTTAAATCGACAAGTGAATCTTATCACATTCAATATTTTGGTTTTTTCTTCCGTTCATTTCGTTCCAATCGTTTCGCAAATATTATTGAACAAAATTACATCTCGACTGTTACACGAGGACGAGGCCATTCTTTGTTCCTTCAGCTCGTGAGTTCGACGCCATTTTCTCGAATATTCCTTCTGGTGGCTTTATCCTCGTGACCCAAATTATTTGTTTTGGATTTGGACAACCTTATCAAATACGAGTAAATTATTCTGAAACATCGATTATTTCGATAGCGGACAATTGAATTATTTAAATTGTCAATTTCTCAAGCATTTCGTATCGTTATTTTTTTTTCGTTCGTGAAAAATGAAGCTTACTATTTCTGGACTTACAACTGGAATCCATTTTGTTATTTTTCCGTTCACACCCATTGTATTTATTTTTCGTGGAAATTGATAAAACTACATATTCGATTCGAATTAAAGTTGGTGAATAAAACACAAGTTGGCAATTTTCACTTTGATTTAAAAGTTTTTTACGATGACAAAATAACTAATTGGGATGAACCCAGTTTTTGAAAACTGTTTGGAATATACGCAATTTGAGAATTATCTTTATTGTGAATGACAGAATATGAAAATCGAGTTATTTCGTAAAAACAATACAATGAAAAAAAATTATCCAAAAACCTGTGTATCAATATTTGTTTTTAATTTTTTTCATAGAGTTTTCAGTATCAGAATTGTATGATTTTGGTATTGAAGGGGAAAAAACGATTTTTGAAAATAATGACAATGTTGTTGCAGATAAAACATGCAGATCTTCGTGAAGACCCTAACGGGAAAGACCATCACCCTTGAGGTTGAGGCTTCCGATACCATTGAAAACGTCAAAGCCAAGATCCAAGATAAAGAAGGAATTCCTCCAGACCAGCAACGTTTGATCTTCGCTGGAAAACAATTGGAAGACGGAAGGACTCTTTCCGATTACAACATCCAAAAAGAATCAACTCTTCACTTGGTTCTTCGTCTTAGAGGAGGAATGCAGATCTTCGTAAAGACCCTCACAGGAAAGACCATCACCCTCGAAGTTGAGGCGTCCGATACCATCGAAAACGTCAAAGCCAAGATCCAGGATAAAGAAGGAATTCCTCCAGACCAGCAACGTTTGATCTTCGCTGGAAAACAATTGGAAGACGGAAGAACCCTTTCCGATTACAACATCCAGAAAGAATCCACACTCCATCTTGTTCTTCGTCTTAGAGGAGGAATGCAGATCTTTGTCAAAACTTTGACAGGAAAAACCATCACCCTTGAGGTTGAGGCCTCTGACACCATCGAAAACGTTAAGGCAAAAATCCAAGACAAAGAAGGAATTCCTCCAGACCAGCAACGTTTGATCTTCGCTGGTAAACAATTAGAAGATGGCAGAACTTTGTCGGATTACAACATCCAAAAAGAATCCACACTCCATCTCGTTCTTCGTCTCAGAGGAGGAATGCAAATCTTCGTGAAAACCTTGACTGGAAAAACCATCACTCTCGAAGTCGAGGCCTCCGATACCATCGAAAACGTCAAAGCTAAGATCCAGGACAAAGAAGGAATTCCTCCAGACCAGCAACGTTTGATCTTCGCCGGAAAGCAATTGGAAGATGGCAGAACTCTATCGGACTATAACATTCAGAAAGAGTCCACTCTCCATCTTGTTCTCCGTCTTCGTGGTGGAATGCAGATCTTTGTCAAAACCTTAACTGGAAAAACCATTACTCTCGAAGTCGAGGCCTCCGATACCATCGAAAACGTCAAAGCTAAGATCCAGGACAAAGAAGGAATTCCTCCAGACCAGCAACGTTTGATCTTCGCCGGAAAGCAATTGGAAGATGGCAGAACATTATCGGATTACAACATCCAAAAAGAATCGACCCTACATCTTGTCCTACGTCTCCGCGGAGGGATGCAAATTTTCGTTAAAACTTTAACAGGGAAAACCATTACACTAGAAGTCGAAGCTTCAGACACCATCGAAAACGTCAAGGCCAAAATCCAAGACAAAGAAGGAATTCCCCCAGACCAGCAGCGTTTGATCTTTGCTGGAAAACAACTGGAAGACGGAAGGACCCTTTCGGACTACAACATCCAAAAGGAATCAACTCTTCACTTGGTTCTTCGTCTTCGCGGAGGAATGCAAATCTTCGTCAAGACTCTAACAGGAAAGACCATCACTCTTGAAGTTGAAGCTTCGGATACCATCGAAAACGTCAAGGCTAAAATCCAAGACAAAGAAGGAATTCCACCAGACCAGCAGCGTTTGATCTTCGCTGGAAAACAACTGGAAGACGGAAGGACCCTTTCAGACTACAACATCCAAAAGGAATCAACTCTTCACTTGGTTCTTCGTCTTCGCGGAGGAATGCAAATCTTTGTCAAGACTCTAACAGGAAAGACCATCACTCTTGAAGTTGAAGCTTCGGATACCATCGAAAACGTCAAGGCCAAAATCCAAGACAAAGAAGGAATTCCACCAGACCAGCAGCGTTTGATCTTCGCTGGAAAACAACTGGAAGACGGAAGGACCCTTTCGGACTACAACATCCAAAAGGAATCAACTCTTCACTTGGTTCTTCGTCTTCGCGGAGGAATGCAAATCTTTGTCAAGACTCTAACAGGAAAGACCATCACTCTTGAAGTTGAAGCATCAGACACCATCGAAAACGTCAAGGCTAAAATTCAGGACAAAGAAGGAATTCCCCCAGACCAGCAGCGTTTGATCTTCGCTGGAAAACAACTGGAAGACGGTAGAACATTGTCCGATTACAACATTCAAAAAGAATCCACACTCCATCTCGTTCTTCGTCTTCGAGGCGGTGATCTTTAAAAAGTCGACTCCTCGTAAAGATAAAAAATGAATAAAATAAAAAAACAAGCAACATACAAACATTACAGACTTCGACAAACCACGTAAAAATTAAAAGTGAAAAAAAAAGTAACAGAGAATATAATTCGAAAACACGAAGGGTATTTTCTCAACAGTAGAAAAAATAATTGCAGTGCAAATGGCTGTCGAAATAAAACATCAATGAGAAAGCCTTCGTTTAGTCCCGCGTTTCGCGGAATTCGTCTTCGAATTTTCGTCGACGCGTAGAAAAATGATAGTATTGCTGAAATTAGATCTCTATTCTTTTCTCTTCGTCTTTTTTTACTTTTCATTTATTTCTCGCTTTTACATTAAAACAATATTATGTTTGCGAATTTTCAACCAATTATTCATGTGGCTTAAAAAAGAAAAACATTAACGACGTGGTATTGTAAACCAAAGTTGAATTAAAGAAACAAAAAAATAACAGTTCGAATCAAAAAGAACTCTCATTTATTGCATTCACCTTGTCCTCTTCCTTCGAAATTCTAATTTGTGAGACAACATTCGTATCCATCGAACAATTATATTCGTTGAAAATTTCATGGCGATTTTTTGAGTCACTCGATAAATATTCTAATTATTCTCTAATGGTTTAAAGAAATTGGGAGAATAATTACAAAATTTGTATAAAACATTTATTTTTAATAATTCTATTACATTTATTACATTATTACATTTTCAAAAAATAATTTACGTTCAATTACATTTTGGAAAATATTTCTTTCCAATTCATTCATGAATTGGTGAGTCGATCTTGAAAATATTTCGAATTCAATTTCACTTCCGGAAAGTCGATGAATATCCGTTGCCTGATTCTTGGATCGCGGGGTTTAAGGGACCTGAAAAAATGTCAAAGTTTCATTAAGTTTTGACCAAAAACAATTTTGTCTAAATATTGTCAATTTTTCCTCCAATTGAATCTCACCTATAAAACTTAACAACGCAGGCAAGAAAATCAAACCGTGTATCGCTCCCATCAACAAAATGCCAAGATACATGCGAAAATAGAAGACTTGAAATATTTTAGTTTTTGCGAAAGCCAGAACGATTATTCCGACCAATTTTGTCAAAGTTATTCCAGAAAAAACCTGTGAATCAATTCGAAACGATAAAATCGATGACTCTTAGAATAATTAAATTTTCAATTAATTTATCGAAATTTTTCGTCCTTACAGAACTTCCAATAGTGTTAAGTGTCGCTGCAGTTTTTCCTACTCTCGTTTCCGCGTCTGAATACAAATAGCAATGAACGACGTGACTGCAAAATTCAACCGAAATTCCAACGCCCTGTAAAGTTTGATTAATATTCAATTTAAACAAATCTACCATTTTTTGTCGAGGCCAAAATAAAAAATCATTTTACAACTCACCATGACCAAATTCACTAGAGAAACTGCATTCAAGGATACATTGCACCAATACATAAATCCTACGAGATTTATAATAATCATTGTGACTGTTAATAATACGATAAAAGCTGAGAATAATGATCTCCCAGTGAGTAAATATGTAACGATGAATACCACGAATAGTGATAAGCCAAGAGATTCTAGTGTCTCGTACCAGATCGACAAATATTGTTCGTAAAAAACGTAAAAAACACTGAAAAAAAAATGCAGAATTAATTTTTAAAAACTACACGAAATAAAAACTTAGATAAAATGTAAAAATTCACTTGCAAAAATAAAATAAAATAACATTTCCAGTACGTCGTGCATTTAGGAACTGAATAAAAATACAAAAATTTATTTTCATTAAAGAAATTTACCTGTACGGAAAAACTCGAATTTTTTCATCCGATAAATTAGCCTCGTTAATCATGTTGGTTATATTTTTGGCAACAAATCTTGCAGCTTCAAGAGCCTTGTACCAGTCACTGGATTTTTTTAGAGGTGTATGATAGCTCATGAAATATGTGTCACCAACATTGATCGCTCCGTACTCGTCGTAAAAATAAGTCAATGCCTATTTAGCAATAATAAATAATTCATGTAATATTTAAATACATTCAATTAATAATGTTCAATCCTTGATTTTTGATATCAGATCAAATTAATCATTTCGTCATTGATATTTACGAATTAAATTGATAATATTGATTTATACACTCACGTCATAATAAGCTGCTCTTCCACCTTTGGCGCATTGTACATCAGGAATATCAGCCACAAAATAACTAATATATTTTCGAAAACTTTTCGTTTCTGGTCTCGATGACATATTAGTTTTATCGATATGACAAGGCAGGCAGCCAACTAGACAGAAAATTCAATAACTCTTCAAATCCTCGACGTAATAAAACGATGTTGAAAAAGACTCCAAATTATTTAGTAAAAAAACGTATTCTTTTTCATTTTTTCGAAACTTTTATCGGTTTATTATCGCATACGAGGAACTTTTCATACCAAAGGGAAGATTGAGAAAAAAAATTTACCGTGATCGTGCGGACAAAAAGATCCGTTGTTGGGGAAATATTTGCAGCACGTGTCGATGGACGTCCAATCGAAATAATCGTCGATCCATGAGGATCCTGGTTTCGCAAGATAAGATCTGGAAACAGATAAAAAGTCAATGAATTTTTCATTTTTTTTTTTTTTAATCAATTTTCTAACATCTTTGTACTCGTATTTTACCATAAAAATTAAGATTTTGAATATTTTTTGGATTCTGAAATATTTTATAATTGTCGTGACTCACTCCGATGATTGATCAGCTGCACTGAAAAGTTGCGTGTACAGTGAATCAGTATTGCACCGTGGGCCACCACAAATTGCATTTTGAACTTCCGTTTTGCTGTAATTTAGTCCACTGGTTACCACGAAATAAACTGGTGGTCCCATTGACAATAAATCGTCCATATACTGATGGAAATAAAAAAAAAAAAAAGTAATTACAAGTTGTAATACTAATTGATCGATTGATTGATTGAATGCAATTGCAAACGAGTAATGGAAATATTGTGAGAAAGAAAAATGAGTATAGAAGAATTAGTATTTTCGAAGATAAAATTAATTTAAAAAAATGGTAAACCTGAAAATATTTGAGAACGTAGGAATCTTCTGGCATAGAGAGTTTTTGTTCGAGACCAATTTCGATATGAGGAGCGGCGACAACGTGAATTGTGAGTAAAGCGACGAAAGCTGCCAAAATGGTAATTCTCACTCGTTTTTTCATGAGGAAAGGAGTGTAATAATTTTCAAAGAATTTTTGCACGTATCCTTTATCGGAATTGATAGTCAATCGGGAATCCAAACTGATGCAACAAAGTACGTCGAAGTGGCCACCCTGTTGTTATGGATCGACAATGTAATTGAGTCTATTTAATCATCTGATAAACCATTAAAAAAACTAATATTTAATGTTTACCTCGTATCTTCGTGTGTCAAGAGCCAAGAGACTCACAAACGCAGTTATTTGGAGTAAAAAATTTATCAGTATCGAGACAGATGCGTACATTGCAAAAGTATTGACAGCAGGCATTGTTGATAGTGTTCCTAAGAAAAAAAGAAAAAGAAAAAAAAGATAAATGATTCGAGATTTTCGAACGTTAACCCTTTATCGCACACTGAACCAAAACAAAGTTTCGATTGACTCTTATTTGTTTACACTAAAAATATTGAAATTCAAAATTTTCATTTACTTTTCATTTAAAAAGATCAAATCAAAGTATAATTTTACAATTTATTATTATTTACCGATTGCGAAACACAAACATTCAGATGTGCTCGTAAGTAACATCGATGGACCAACCATCCCCAAAATTAATCCTATATGGTCGACTACTGTTTCGCTCGATTTACGTGGAAATCTCTCATGAGTTTGTACCAGAATGAAAATATTATCAACACCAACTGCCAAGACAAGAAAAGGTATAACCTAAAGGAGGAAAAATATCATGAACTATTAAAATAAATACTTCGTAATTGCTACAGGAATTTAAAAAATGTCATATTTCGACGATTTTTTGTTATTCTTCATTCAATTTAAGAAAAGCATATTTCAAATATTCTTTTTTATGTCAGATTTTTTATAATTGCGGAAACATTATTAGGGAGATTATTGAATATTGAATAATTCTGCAATTTTTCGATTATACGATCTCTTTTTTTATTTTTAGAAATTAAGAATAAAAATATGAACTTGCTTCGATCGTAAGTAAAGTTGTGGGGAGACCAATGAACCCGAAAATTCCTAAAGAAGCAGAAACCGAAGCAAGGACCATAATAATTCCGCCAATACTGAGAACAAACCTCGTGGTGACCTGTAGAAAAATCGTTCATTACGAATATTTCAAATTTTAATTTTATTATTTTTACTGATAAATTAAAAACTTACGAAACATTCCACAGATTTTTCGAATTTTCCAAGAGCAATGGCGATGTAAATAAACATTACGATGTAACTGATAACCATTGTTTTTGACTCCGCTATTGAAGTCCTTGTTAATTCGTCCTCGATCGATCTCTCTGCGCTATATGCGATTTCCATGTATTCTGGCTTTTCATTTTCTGTCCAGTTTTTAAGAAAATCTAAATATCTGAAAAATTATTGAAAAAAATGATGTAAAAGTTGTAATAAAGTTATTGGTTTATTAGTCGTTTTGAATAGAAAACAATTTGTTCAATTTACAAGTCTTTCTTCATTGACAAATGATCCTAAACTCTTATCAAATAATTAAAAAATCAATATTATGATGTCTTCGTACTTTTGTTCCCATTTTAACATTGGCTCCGTTTCGGTCTCGTTTAGAGAATTTTTAACCATAAAGGAGAGGATCAAACCAGTGGCATTTGAGTAATCAGAAACGTCCACAGTTGTTTGATTTTCTCGCAAATATCCTCCAAATGCAATGTCCGGAATGACAGGACCTTTGTATTGAGACAAGCAGTCCGGATTGTAGGGATTCCTTGGATAAAGAGTTAGAAACAACACATTAATGGTTTATCGTCAATCTAAGAAAAAATTGAGCTTGAAAATGGATAATACTTTGTGAAAAATCATTTCTTTTTTTCATAATTGTAATTTGGAGGAAATAATTATTTGGATAGAATCAAATTTACTTACTGCATGCAGAGATACAATCGGTCCAAATAATTTTCCTCATAACCGTTGATGATTTTCGATCGATTGAAATTCGACAAATCATTTTGAAAATATCCCCAAACACTTTGTACTGTACAGAGAGCGAGTGTCGCAGGTCCTGTAAATTCATTCTGCACTGGAGCGTAACATATTTTTTCTAGGCCTTCGTCGGTGTCTTGGCCCAGCTGTATTTTGGAAAAGTCAATAATTGTAACATTTTCAAAAAAATGTCCATGAGTCTTTTACAACAATTTTATATTTTTCATATGTTTCTTTTGCGAAAAAATTTGCAAAAGCTTAAAGTTTTCATATTCTTTTACCTGCAGTATTTTTTCTTGAAGATCGTAAACGGTGAGCAAAAATTCTTTTCGAAAAACTGGACCAAACACGAGAGGCCCGATGCTCGTTTCGTGAGTAATCTGTGATTGAAAGAAAATGTAAAAAAAATCGCCATGATGAAAAAAATCGTCATGAATAATGAAAAAATTGTGGTTTCTCTTTACACGTCTCACATGTCATTAAATTTTTACTCACTGTTTCGAGTCCAACCGATTTTATATAAATTTGTTCTGTTCTATAAAACGGTTGGAAGTGCTTGTCGAAATAATCTTTGTCGATTCTTGATTGACTCGTTGGCGATGCCCAAATTTCAATTGGATTAACAGTCACTACTAGAAACTTGACACCGATACTCAAAGCTATGATGATAAAAGTCGTTGACAATAAAACTATTGAGGGATTCTCGGCAAAAACTAAAAAAAAAACAGGATAAATTATTGTGTTTTTAAACTTTTTATGCATTTTATCCATTAAAGAATTTCATGAGTTTAACTTTTGTTACCGAAGCCAATTTCATTCATTTTGTTGATTAATTTATAGTTTAGTTGAAAAAATGAGTTAATTCTTCTTCAGTAAAAACATTTGATAAAATTTGGAATTACCACGTCCCCAAACTGTGAAAAATCTTTCGCTGACTGTATTGGCATTTCTACGGGGTCGTTGATCGACTGGCCGAATCGTCACAACAGGTCTGTCAAGTCCTAAAAATGTTTTTTTTTGTTTTTCATTGGTTGAAAAAACACGATTTATTGGTATTTTTTATTGACATATAAAAAATAGAGAAATAATTCGACTTACGTGGGCTTCGTTTTCGTAAATAAACGAGAACTATGCTCCAGCATGAGCTGACGAAAATAATAACAATTCCCACGATCAATCCGTAGGCTTTTATTCCACAAAATTCAAAGCTTGGTGTACTTATTTCCCACTTTTCAGTTGAAGAGCATGAACCTGGACAATCGACGCAGCTACAAGCTGCTGAAGAGTTCTAACGAATAATCGTAAGTTTTTGTAAATTTTTGTGTAAGTTAGGAAATCACATCACACAAAACTTCTGAAAATCAATCGATCGAACGCATGGTTTGGCACGTGTGGATGATTTGTAATAAAAAAAAAGGAAACTTACATCGTATGGTTCGCTACAAAGTTTTGTTGGTGGATTTAACGGCGGACCCGGCGAAGAAGCATGTTTTTTATCATAACAATAATCCAAATCGAACGGTGCCATACTATTTATTGACGAATTTCCCATGAAATTAAACCATCTGTAAAACCATCGAAGTGGAAAATTTGTTTGTAGCTATTTATTCAAACATTTACAGTATAATTATTGTTTTTTTTTTTATTATTGATCTGAAATATTGTATTTAAACTAATTATCAATCGTTCAAGAGCTTATTACCGTTCTGCAGTACATTTATTTCCGGTGGCTCCTCCGCAAGCAATGTCAAGTGCAAGGGTTCCAGTCATTGGATTGACGACTCGACTGCATGATTCTCGAGTCGCACGAGTGTATTCTTCCGATATATAAATCTAATTGTAAAAAAAAGTTATCACAAAACGTAAAAAAATGAAAAAAAGTGACAAATAAACGAGAGAATAATCACAAAACATTAAAAAAATGAAAAAAGGTGACATATAAAAACATTCGTTGTATATTTTTATGAAACTTACCTGCACATTTGTTATATATTTCTTTCCGGTACTCGGATCGGTTTCTGATCGCATTGTTTTCATGAATTTAGCCTGATCAGTGCCACAAGTAAAATCGCAAATTGAACGAAACAAATTTTTCGAACAACTTTGACATCTGCCGAATACTCCCTCAGCCAATGCAAGGTTACTGTCCATCGTCTTTATTTGATTTGGGTCGCAACAGGTTTTTGGGGACTCTGGTAAACGAGTGTATCAATCAAAACAATTTGATTATTATAAGAATTTTTTTTTAAAACCCTTTTTTATTTACTCAATTCATTAAACCAACAGCAGCAGGGGATCTAAAAATTCACGCTACAGTTAGTCAATCGGAGGAAATGATCGAAATTTTTTTGAGTGAAAATCTCATTTTCCTCAATTTGTCGAACCTTTTATTTTAATTTTTACAGTTGTTATCATTAAATGCTTACCTAATACAATATTGTCATACACCGTTCCCTTTGTTTTTAAAAAACGAAGAGAATGGTGTACGATCGAACTTGATTATTACAGGCCAGAAACATTTTATGTTAAAGACAACATTCCTGTTGATTTCGACCTTATTATAGGGTTCACGTTCGGAAAAATGAATTGTAGGAGTTGTGGATTAAATTGAAATGAAAACTTATGGAGAATAATTATTATTTTTTGACAGATTCAATTATAAGTCTCACCTGATCCGGTAAATAAATGTGGACATCTTTTGTAAAGGATTGCCTCCGCTTCTTTATGGCTAAGTTGAATGGCTCGATGTTCAACTGGACAGGGTTGTTTTAGGCCCCTTGCATTACCGCACTCTCCGTACCACACGCAAGGTAATTCATCTCCACAAACCGATACAATGCACGAGACGATCGCAATTAACGTAAACGTGAGATTTTTCATTCTGAAGATGGGAAAAAAATCATGAAATCTAGGCAGGTTTTTCTTTTTCTTTTTTCTTTTAGTACGAAAATATCTCGTTTCTTCCTTCAGGAAAATCCCAAATCAGATCACATCACGATCACAAATCAAAAGAAAAAATAAACGATTAACGTTCACGACATAGGAATTTTTTTGGACAAGTATTAATTTTTCATGAACTCACTTGTGTTTTTTTTTGGACCTTTTAATGAAAAGAAGAAAACCGTCGTTTTTTGATCACCTATTTTTGCACATGGTGATCTAATGGAATTAAATATTCGTCACTATCGAAGAACAAAATTTTTACCAAGGAGTTATTGTAATTAACCGGTCTGAAGTGGAATTCGAAGTGTGATTATGGACAACGAAAATGTACACTCTTATCGATTTATTGACAGCCTCACGAACGTTTATCTCTCAGGTGTGTGGGAAGTTCGAAAGATTCGAAACCTTTGAGCGATAATAATCGATGAATGTCCCGTTAAACCACAAATATCAGTGTCCGGAGTAATAAAAATGATATAAAAATACAAAATGCGTTTTGTAATAGAATGATTAAGAATTTTTGTGGCTAGGTGTTCTGAAGTTTTTTTTCTCACTTTGGCTCGTCCGAACAGTGAGTGCTGACACGTGCATTTTTATTCTCAAAAAATAAATAAATAAATAAACTTAACATCAAATATCACTTCGACAATTATTTACGAGCATTTTGTAAAAAAGAGAAAAAGGAACTGACGATTGGTTTTCATGGAGAAAGATTCATTTTGTTTTATTGGGAATTAAAAGAAATCAAATAAATTTTAAAAGACTATAAAGTTTCGCAACGAATTGATTATTCAATAGTCTTTTAAAATCATTTATTGAATTTTTTCAAGGATTATTTCATGATTGAGAATAAATGAAACATGACGAATATAATTTCCATAATGAATAATCATATTTTAATGACGCAATGATTGTACAAATGGATCTTTCGTAAATCGTTTTACTTATTTACCGTTTTTATTAATTTTTTTTTCATCTTTGTTTCATATTTGTTTGTTTGTTTGTTCGTTTTTTTAAATAATTTCATCTTTTTTTTTATCATTTTTTTTCTTCTTGTTTCACCGTGCGCGTGATAAACCGAGGAACAATGTAACAATGATTATACAGAGTAATAATATATATTAGTAATCGCCAATAATATACTATATACTCGCAATAAATATATTCATTCGTTTGCTATACATACAAAGGTGAAGAAACGCAAACGACAAATTTATCTTGTTCTCGTGTGAGATCTTTCTCACACTTATTTTCGTTCTCTCTCTTTTTTTGTTGTTTTAATTAATTTTTTCATTAATTTAATAATAATATGATACACTATGTTTTTTTTTGGCTTACCACTTAACGGATTGGGCCAAAACAAAAGGAAGATCGTTTGTTCGAAAAAGATTTCGTGGGTTCTGTTGTCGTTTTTATTAATCGGAGTACTTTTTTTTTCATTTGTTTATTAAATCTTTCTTCTGATCTCGCACACAGTTCGCACTCTTTCCTGTGTATGTTAATATGTGTGTGTGTATGTGTATGTGTATGTGTTTTTTTACCCTCTCTAATCCAATCTATTATAATCCTAATGTATAACGATCCGACTCGTAATCGTCTGGATTTTCTTCGTTTTTTAAATTTTCATCATTTTGTTTAATGTTTAGTTTTTTTTTCCTTTCCTTACTCATTCAGACTCCATTCTCATTACTGATGCACGATGATCGAACACATGTCGTTATCGTCCATCGTCTTTTCTCTCGTTTATCATCAAATTACACATTTTTTTGTCGTTTTTTTTTTTCAACGGTAGCGATAAAAGTTCGTAATATATTCAATAAAACTTTTTTTCACGTGTTTTTTTTTGTTTTTTAGTTTATCCATTTTTTTCTCGCGAAGTACAATTGTATTTCAATAATAGACGATAATTCAATAATCCGTTTGGCAACCAGGGCGAAAAACATGATAATCGGTTACTAGGCCAACTATATTTTGGGACGCCTCGAATCGAGAGGGTTTCGTTTAATATATTTATGTTCTTTTTTGTTAATTATTTTTATTTATTTGTTTTATTTTTGTTCTCTTTATATTTTTGTCTCTTTTTTGGTAATTGTTTCATCTCGTTTGCAAAATTGTTCTCGTCTCTCTTTCGCACACACGTAACCCGTCATATGTTTATTCATCTATATATCTTTTGTTTTCGTATGAATTGTTCGTTTTATTTTTTTCATATTTTATATATTTTTTATTCAACGAGTCGAAACTCTCTTCCTCCAGACGCGAAAAATTGACTAGACTTTGAATAGCTCTGTCGTTTCTCAAGTATTTGGCAATCGTTACGTTTATTTTTGTTCTTACTTCGATCCCCAACCCTTTGACTTTCATGGAGTAAATGAAAAATAAAAACGAACGTTGTGAGCACTCGTTTCACTCCAATCTTCTGTATTTTTTTTTTTTTTTTTTTTTTTTTTTTAATTGAAAAAAGAAAGAAAAATAGTTTGTGTGGAAAATGCAGGTTGCGAATGATTATTAATTGCTCGTTAAGGGCTTCGTTCAAAGTACCATATAAAAGGGATCGTTTCCTGTATATTAGAACAATTATAATAAATATTCTTAAGTGTCTGGTAAAAATATCAAATGAGACCATTACGAAAGCTCATTAAAGCGTAAGCTTATTTAAAAAACGATTAAAAAATCGACGATATACGAAGAGCGTTGGAAATGATTTTATGTCGTAGGAAGTTTTGTTGTGTCGATATTTTAATCGGAGGAAGAGAATGTGATAATTATAGATGGAGGACATTTGGTATTTATTTAAAGAGAAAGAGAGAGAGAGAGAATCTCAATGAAAAACTTTTGAACTCGTTTTTGTATTTATTTTTTTCAAATTTTATTTATTTTTGCTCGTTTCTTTTTTTTCAGCCTTTCGAGCCCATCAGCGTTGTTGCAGAATGAATAATAATTACAGGATTCGTAAATATTTGGTGTTTTTTTTTCGAAAGGAAAGGTAATGGGGTGAGTAAAAACAAGAAGAAAAATAAATGATTAAAAACACTCTCTCGATCGGAGGACGTACACCTCGACAGAATTTATACAATAAAATTTATATTATTAGATAATACAATTATTCCAGCAACAGAAGGTCCTCCGTATAATATTTATGTGCGTCACCCGCCTATATATATATATTTTTTTTATAGATAAGATAATTATTCACAAATATGTATATATATATATAGATTTATATTTATATTTATATTTATATGTAAATATTCGTAAATAGATATCTTATCTTTAATTTTTATTTTTAGTTTTATTTTTTTTTCGCTGTCAGATCTTAACCAATGTCTTAATTACATATACTTTGCTTAATATTGAATGATTTTTTTAATCATCTCTTTTTTTTTCTTTTTTCTTTATTCATCGTCGTCTGTCTCGTGCGCGCGCGAACTCTCTCACAGCTTCGAGCTCGTTTCATATGAACGTTTCTTTTAATTTTTTTATTTTTCAATATCTCGAATTTTATAATGCGATCAAGGACCTTCGAGTGAAAATGATTTATTTTTCAATTACATTCATTCGTCTTTAACGAAAAATTGATGCATTTGAAAACATTTCCTTTTTAGTGCTTATTTGTGGCATCTTGTTTGTTGATTCGAATAAATATTGTGCATAGAAAATGAATCAGTTTTTCTTCGTAAATTTTATCATTTCCTCTCTCTTTCCCTTTCTTTGCGATAATATCACGAATTTATAACATTTATCATAAATTCTCGCACTCTCACGAATATTTCCGTGTCTCGAAAAATTGTTACATGAAATTCATAAACCAGTTGCCATTAGATGTGGAAATTGTTCCTTTTTGAAAAAAAAAAAAAATTATGACAACGATTTTTGCCATTTTTTCTAACTCTTACGAATTTCATAAAATCAACGTGAAAATTAATGTTGAAATTTTTCATTTTGTTAACACCTTTCAGTTAAGATATTTTCTCTACGTTTGATACAAATATGTATATAATTCTTTTTTAATGTACGAGACATTGTACGATCCAGTGACACAATTTTATTCAGGATTTGTAACGAGTGTCCAACATCATCAGAAATTCATTCAAGTTTTTTTTAACATACAGTGCATCGATAAAAAGGGCTGCAAATTTCCGTTGAATCTGATTTGCGATTGTCTACTTTGGATTTTTCCAAAATGTAAACGAAAAACTGTAACGTTCTTAAAACTGACATTTTGAGACTATCGATTCAAGAATTTGTTCAACGCGTCAATATATTTAATAATAAAATAAAAACAAATGAATAAACCAACATAAATGACCAGAAAAATGTTTCCTTTCGTACGAGAATTTAAGAGCAATATAATATTTCATTAAATATATCAAATCATTTTGTAATTAAGATTCCAAAAAAGTTCCATGAATCTATTGAATGACTGGGACAAAAGTGTTTACGTCGAGTCACTCGTTCTATAAGAATCTTGTGTGTACAAATGATACACTTTTTTTTTTCCTTTTTATGAAATTTCATATATTCTTTAATCGAAGAACAAAAATTGTTTCACACCTGCGTCGTTCGAGTGGCGATTAAAACGAACACGTGGTTAGTTATCGATAATATCATTATTATCGCCACATATTCTTCGAGATAACAATTGAAATTGTACGCGCACGGGGAAGAGGGTAGAGGAAGAGGGGGAGGGGGGGATTCTCGTGTCTCTGAGTGAGACGAATAAAACGCATCATTGTTTCGTACAAAAACAATCTTCGATTATAAATCGAAGAATATTGTTCAAACAATTGTTCGTCTCTTTTTTGTTAAATTTCATATTATCACATACTTTAAACTCACGAAATTACCCTGATGTTTTTTCTCCTTTTTCTAGCGATAACGCGAGCTTAATAATGTAAAAACGTTTTAGTTTTTAAAAATTGCAGACTACATTTTCGTCACAAATTTCTTTTGTTTTTTCGTATTCGATAAAAAAATGTTTCCCTGATGATTTTTTTGCTCTTGAATGAAAAATGCTTTCCCCCCTTCTTTTGTTACTTTTTTTTTGTCTCTTGCTCTGTTCATTATTTTCTCTGCTAACTCAAATGACAATTGAATTATTCGACGTCGAAGATAAATCCTGAGTTTTTAACATCTTCGCAATAGTTTCAACACTAATTTACCAAACGATACCATTATTTTCTCAACTACTTTTGTGTCGTTACATGTATGTGTGTGTGTGTTGGCTAATTTAGTTCAACGATGCAAAAAAAAAAGCAAATACAAAGCGTGAGTGATCAAAATTAACGTTTTGCAAAAGCAGGCATGTTGAAATAATTTTTTTTTTTTTTTTTCATTCAAAACATTCGCTATTATAACAATAGAATTTCGCACATTCCATGATAATTTTTAAAATGTGCTATTTGAGAATAAAATTGGCGAATTTATCTTGACGCAGAAAAATCGTGACTACGATCGAAACGCGTCGATGAGACGTGATCCTTTCTTAATTATTTATTTATATATATTTTTGTCTTGCGTGCTAATTGAAGCACGTCGACGATTGGGATGCTCGATTTATTTTTTAACAGCATAGAAATACGAAAGAAAAATAATTTATTAAGAATAAACAAATTTATTACAAAATAATAATTACGATAGTAAATTTGTCATAAAAACATGCTTGAGCTTCCGATTTCTATGATTTTATGCAATCAACTATAATATTCAGACAACAACTTTACTATTTTGCTAAAATGATTAAAAAAAAAAAAAGAACACAGCTTGTACGTGAGTTTTGATACAATTCAACACTTTTTCTTTTTTACTTTTGTGTTCATTTTATTTTATTATTATTATTTTTTTTTTTCCAAAGTCGGCGCTTATTAACCAGCTCAAAAGTCTCTATCTATTTATTCTTGTGTGCAATCGTTCATATACACTTGTTTTTTTTGTTTTTTAATATTATTATTTAATAATAATCCTCGCAGGGATTTATATTAAACTGCAAAAGTGGGAAATTTAAGAAAACGTATCATCGAATAATTAACCTCAGTTTGACGAAAGTTTCGGGCCTGAGAGCTGAGAGTCAGAGAGAGAGAAAAGAGAGAGAGAAAGAGAGAGAAAGGAGGTGAAGAGGATTTACAAAATGAGGAAATGACGTCACATTCGATGCACGAGAAAAAAGTCGATTACGCCAAACGATCATGAAAATTATCAGATTTTAATGAGAAAAATAATCAAATTGATAATAAAATTTATTAATTAAAATTGTCAATCGATGCTTACGTATGAATCTGGAATGAATACAAAAAATTGTACATTCTCGTTCCTTTCATTCAATATTTATTGTAAAAAAATTACGATTGGTTTAAAAATTAGGATGAAAATTGATTCTTTAATCGATATTAATTTTTCTTTCGTCTTAATGATTTTTAAAAATTGAGATAGAGTTTACTATCGATTTGAAAATTCATTAGAATTTATTCAATTGGAATTAATTGTGATTTTAATTGCAACCACAAATAAAAACGTTATTTATCGATTTTATTGACTTTATCGTTCTTTCATGAGATTCGATCATCTTTTGTCAATTAAAAAATTGTTCGAGTCTTGGCGAAGAGTGGGTCGCGCGCGCGACGAGCTAATTAACATCATTCGGTACTTTGAGTATACGTATAATATAGTATCTTTATATTTATTCATACATACATATGTAAATATATATGAAAATACATATTTATATATGTACGTATGGATTGTTTATTTTTTTTTGTTCTGATGGTAGGTATTCATCTATATGGATACTTTCTGTTGTCTCTTCTAATTTACACGAATTAATCCCTCGATATCGTTTAATTAATATACCAATTATAACAGTGTTACACATCGGATATCGTTAGTTTTTTTTTTATTTTTATTTATTTTCTTCTTTTTCATGTCAACGTATTTCTTTTTATCTTTACTCTTCGTTCGATATTTTTTTCTGTTTTTTTTTTTTACTCTTCGTTTCTTTCGGTTCCGTTCGATAACTACACGTGCACTTCTGTCACTGGCATCAGACGCGATTTCTGTTTCGTTTTCTTTCAGTTTCTCATTCTTTCGTTCCTTCTTCGTTCTCGAACTTTCAACTGTTACTTTTTTGGTTGTTATTAATTAAATTGCTGTTAAAAAATGTTTTTTTTTGTTGTTGCCCAATTGATTAGTTTCCGGTCTTTTAATTGTATAATTAATTCACTGATTTTTGGTTCAATTAATTCATCAATTTAGATATTTTCTTCATTTCTTCCTTTTCTTATGCTTCGAGCCTTTCTATGATGTTTCTTTTTTCTTGCAGTCCTCACGAATCTAAGATCCGAGTCTTCTGACTCTCGATATCTGGAGTAACGTTAAAAATAAATTAGCTATGTCGTCGAGTAGCCTCGGATCCCAAGACTCGATAATTACTCGATGGAACGAACTATCATTTGGTTTAACCTTCGTCATTTTTCATGGATATTTTTTCACATCGCTTTTTCTCGAACTTGTCCTTTTTCCAACTCGTTCTTTCAGCCTGTACATTATTGTGTTACATACAAAAAATACACACGAGAAAGAATTTACATGAAAATATTGGGTATTCATGTATATTCAGATTAATATATTTGTATGTATTTTTTTTATGAACACGATTTTTTCTTTCCCCTCAAATTTTTTCGTTCCAAGCCCTCTCGAACGTTGGTCGATTTAGGTGTGACAATTTTAGCGATTTTGTTATTATATTATTTACATGTTTCTTTGCTGTCGGTCGCGAAAGAGTTCTATTAATTTTTTTCCCCATCTCTCATTGCTACAGTCTGAAAATCTTGGCTTGAAAATAAAACAATAATTGTATTTTTCGGATGAATATAATTCGCTGTTTTTAATGAAATAATAAATAAAAAAAAACATATGAACCATTTCTTTACGTTTTATTTCATTTTTTCATCGTTTCCTGGGTTTGTGTGCGTTTCGTCAAATGTTTTTATTGTTTTATTTAAAAAATCGTCACACATTTATTTGAAAAAAAAAAAATGTTTCGCCCCATCGCAACCATTTCTCACGACATGTGTCAAGCCAGAAGAAGAAGGAAGGAATGAGATTGACAGATTAGAATAAAATAATGTGCAGAGAAATTTGTAGTTCTGTGGGAATGTTATTATTTTGTTCTTTGGTTTTTCTTTTTGAGAAATTTCGATAGGAAGAAGGGAAACTCTCTTTTCGGTGTAAACCACCAGCCAGGACAGCAAAGCCCGCTATAGATATATCGATATCGTTACACAATAGTATAATCGAATATAGCAATGTTATTTATACTACTTCGGTGATGAAACTTATTTGACGTTCATTACAATTTACGAATTTTCAAAAAATTCTTTCTTTTTTTTCTTCTTCTTAATCCTTTCACTCAATTTATCTTTTCGTCATTCGCGTGCTATTTTTCGTTCGTCTTCGATTTTGTTTTAGTTTTTTTTCGCCTTTCACCCCTTTCTCTTGCATTTTTTTTTCTCGTATATTGTCTCACGGTTTTCTCTTCGTATCGTGTCTTTCGGAAATGAATTAATAGTATTATTATTAATGTCGTTATTATTATTGTTATTATTATTTATTATTTATTATTATTATTTTCTGGTTTTTTTTTCTTAGTTTTTTTTGTGTGTTTGTTTCGTTTTAATAATAATACGAATAAAAATTAAAACTTAAACGTGATTATTAAAGTTAGATTGTTGAGCACAATTATTGATTTCTATGAGAGACTTTCGGGAGGCGCTGTGGGCCGAACTCATATCCGCAAATTCACCGGCGGACTTACCCTTTCGCGGCAACGTTGTGGCCTCCCCGAGCGAAGGTAACTCCCGCGGCTTCCATATCGGCGAACCTGATTGAACACACGCAAATTTTTCTTCGATGAAGTTTACTCTTTTCAATATATATATATTTTTTCTATCCTCGATTAATTATTAAACACAAATACGGTTACTTTACCATGAAACAGGCCCTGCTACTTCGCTCGAATGAATAATCGTCCTTATCATCCAATTATTTTTCTTCAATATTCATTATTTATCATAATTCATCGAAATTGATAATAAATTCGAGTCTTTCGTGATCGATGAACAATTAAAATTAATCGAGATCACTTTGACCTATTTTCACTATCTTAACATTGAATTTCCCCGATCGATTTGAAGAAATTTCATCAACTTCATCAAGATACTAATTTTTTGGTGACCATGAATAAACATTCATCAAAATTTCAGTTTTCACTGTTTTTTCGTCATTTTTTTTATATAAATTGCTAAATTATGGACTCCGTTGATTTGAGGGGATTCTTAGAACTTAATGAACTTGATTGGCTCGTTATTTGAAGATTTTATGGTTTTTAATAGCATGCGATTTTTCATTCGAACGATCCTCTGCTCTGTAACAATAAACAAATTTCTCGAGGTAACGCGTCGTGGACGAAAAACGACAGCACCCTGAGCATCAGAACGCGAAAAGCAAAAAAAAAAGAGGTTTCTATGATAAATATTTAAGAGGGAAAGAGGAAAACGGATAAAATTGCAGCTCGACTAGCCCTCGTAAAGTTTTGTGCCTTTTTTTTCTATCATTAGACTTTTTGGTCTCGAAACGTAGGCGCCGACTTTTCGAAAAAAAAAAAAAAAATTACAAACGAACACCAAAAAATGCACATCTTTCTTTTCTATGCAAAAATACACTAATACGCGCGACACTCACACACGTGATCGACAATTAGCGCACACAGACACGTTCATCGAGTATTATTATTTTTTAAATAATTTAAAAAAAGAAGTAATTGTTTTTTTATGATTCCTGCATGACATTGGATGATTTTTGAAGCTTATCTCGTCCACGAGATAATTCTTGCACATACAAAACGCAATTATTTCGTCCTGGAAATAAAATTCAACGCTCCTACCGTTGTCCTCATTTAACGACGCGATTAAATCATTATTTTACTTGTTTTTTTTCCTTTTGAGCATTGAAAATCGTACTTCGTTGATTAAAAATTTTTTTAAACATAACTCATTATTAGTCTTTTGTTTTTCTTGTTATTAATTTTTTTAACATTCGCATGTTATCGAAAAAGCACGAACAATAAACAATGTTATTTTATTTCTTGTTTTTTTGTTGATTATTATTTTTTTTTTTCGTTTGTTTTTAATAGAGAAAATGTTGAAAACTCTAATGAGGGATGAGTGATCAATAATGAAGTGATGAAAATTACGATTACGAAAATGTGGTGATAATGAAACTTTCGAAATAATTAGGCAAGGCACAAACAATACTTATGGCGTAACATTAATAATATAATATTTTTCAAAAATTATATTATCATTTATTTATGTTTGTTTTTTTTTTTTTTTTGGAAAGGAACGTGCCGTAACAACGTGCAAGAACGTTAGGAGGAATTTTCGAGCACCCGAAAAGTCGACGCCTATGATTCAGGAATGCATGCAATTTTTTAGTTTTTTTTTTTTAGTTTCTATGTCGTATATATATCGATAATTAGTGTAATTAGCATAATTCGTGTTAGGGCATCGTGTGTTTTGTAAATAATTGATCATTTATCCAATACCAACGAGTCTCGTAATGGTTTTTGAAAAAAAAAAAATAATTGACTGCATAAAATTCTACAATAGTTAATATTCGATTCAACAATTATTAAATATTTTGAATTTCAATCTAATTTCGAAGTTTTAAAAACGTGAAATTTTCAAATAATTGCTTTTTTTAGTTTAGGAGCGTTGAGAACGTAAAAAACCAAATGATTTTTTTTCTCCTTTTGTGTGTGTGGTTTTTGTGTACCCAAATTCGTACATATCCTACTTTCTACAATGAGCAATAACAATAATTATCATAAAGATATGTAGCACAGTAATCAACGAAATTATCTTTTTTCTATTCATAAATAGGCCAGCAAAGTAGGACATAAAATCGTAGCATTGAAATTTCGAACGATAAATTATCGATTAATTCATTTATATGCACAATCATAAACGAGACAATTCACGTACAAATTTCATTTCTGAAACGCGATATTTTGTTATTGATTTAGAAAAAATTCAAGAAATTTGAATGATATTTTGTTTAATTCGAATAATACAATTTTAATTTCAAAAGAATAAAAAATTAATAAATTTTTTTTTAAATATTTTAAAAACAATATTGAAAAAAGCTTCAATGAGAAAATTGTAAATACAGTTTTGAAATAAAGAAATAATAAAATATTAAATAACAAAATATCGAATCCAGTTTTGAAGGATTTACGTCGTTAAATTTCACGTGAAAAGTCACATTTAAATTGTGTTTAAATATTTGTAAATGTAAAAATTAGTAAACAAAGTTTTTTTATATCGAAACGAAATTTATTTATTTTTTTTAGGCAATCTCGTACGCCTCTTACCAAGCTCCTTGACAGCGATTGGTTGATAATTCTCCGGATGATGCGAGGATTGTATTAATCGCGCCTGACTACCTGTACTTCCGGCCGAAATTGTCGAGGTCGTGCTTAACGTCAGATGATTTGGTGTCCGCCCCAAACTCGTCTTTTTTTCCCCTAAAAAAGCCTGCGAGTCTTCCTCACCCTCGGACTTGGTACCCGAATCCATTTCGACTTTCACTTCTCCTGAACACAACGATCGATCTGTACTATATATTACATTCAATAATTACTAACTATTATACTCGAGCTGTCTGCTCGAGCTAATTGGCACAACAATTTTCAGCCATTTCGAACTTTTCAATGCTGGAATGCACAATTTTTCTTCTTAACATTATTCTCAATTGCTCGTAATTCCTTATACGAATTCAGAAAATAAATGAATCTTTTTTTTTATCAATGCAGAAAATCTAAAAAAAGAAAAAAAATGGCAAGAAAATCTTGATTATATTAAAAAGGTTGTGAAATGAAAAAACAAAATTTTATTGCATCCCAACAATGCAAACTTCCCTCTGCTCAAAATAATTGTGTAAAGCCATTTGTTTTCCAATATCTATTTCGAGAGACAAGGGAGAATATTTGCTTTTTTTTGTCAGTTAATTTATCAAAAGAAATTTAGAAATTTAACAACATATTTACTTTTGTAATTAAATAATAATAGATTATTCATCGTTTTTACATTTTAAATTATTGAATGACATGCAGAGGTGAAAAAAAGGATAAAAAAATACTCTAAAATGAAAAAAAGAATCTTCCCCTTCTAACCACGTCTCTTTAAATAGGGAAATCAATGAAATTATACTTATAAGGAAAATAAATATTAGTGTTTTTTCTAACCTGAGGTGTCACTGATGGTTTTGCTTCTCGAACGAAAGGTCGGTTGGTGTTGACTCGGTTGAGGCTCTTCGGTTTCTTTGTCCTCAGAACTTTCGTGATCAACCGACGGCTTTGAATGGCTGTACTTTCTTTTGGTATTGAGCATATTAGCCAACAATTGTTGTTTACCCGCTTTTTTCGAAACTGTGCCAGTTTGTGATTGGCCATTTCCGTTTTGTCCTTGACTCGGACATATCGGTGGTTTATCCATTTTTTCTACGTGTCCCGTTGACATCCGAGACAAAGTCATCGGTGGTTGGCTAATATTTGGTTTGGTCGATGGTATGCTCATGTTTCTTACAGATTCTCGTATTATTTGACGGATTGTTTTCAAAAATGCGTTTCTGAAGTCAGTTGTGCTGAACGAAAATTGAAACAAAAAAAAAGAAAAAAAAACAATAAAATTTAGACATTCGAAGCTCCAAAAAACATTCTTAACTCAAAAACGAAGTATATTTATTAATAAAATTGCAAAAAATTATTTCAACGTAGAATTTTTTTACATTCTGATCAATATTTTACTTTTCAATCGACTATCGAATTTTCAAGATTTTCAAAGGTTTAAAAAACATTTTAAACTCAAATAAGAAGAATATTTTTCAATAAAATAAAAAATCAAAATTGAACAAAGAATTTTGTTTAAATACAATCGAATTTCACTTTTTTAATCAATTATCGAAATTCCCGATTACAACAACTTTTTTGAACTGAATTGAACCATTTGATTTCGAGTTAAAAAGGCAACTATGAATGTCATGTTTCGCAATACCTGTTCGAGAGAACGTAAACTTTTTCCGAACGTCTCTGCAACTGACTTCGAAGATGGATCAGTTCCCAAAGGAAGTGCGAATCCATGTCCTTGGCGCAGCTCGCACGTACCTGAACCTCGGTCACAGGAATTAGAACTTGATATCGAATTATTTCGACTTCGCTTGAATTCGTTTTCGTCGAAACGCCCTAAAAGTTCAAATAAACAAAATAATGAAGTCAATTTAAAAAACAAACAATTTTAATTGGACGAAAATTCTTGAATTAATTATTTTCGTTTCGAATGATAAAGTTCTTTTATTTTATTCTCTAATTACCATCAGTTTCTTCTTTTGTCTCAGTCTTTCCTTGCACAGGAACACAACAGCTGATTTAAAAACAAAGCACATCGCATGAAGTTCGAGTCCTTTTTTTATTTTTCCAAGGAAATCAGAAATGTTCAACCACTCGACGCCACCGTAGTACAGCAAATCACCGGGACTCAGGTCAATTGGCTAAAAATGTCAATTAATCATTCAAAATTCAATTGAATCAATTTTTGTCATAATTATTTGACAGAATTTTGATTAAAATCCATAACCAATTTTGAACATCGACAATTATACGACGATTTCGAAAAAAAAATCAATTTTTAAACTAGTTACACTGACCACGTGCCTTCACAATGAATAAAAATCGAATTTGAAAAAAGAAAAATTGGAGTATTTGATAAAATCCATTGATTTTACCTGTTTGCATGATTTTTGATGCTGTCTGAACAAATGATCAAAAATTGCTCCGTATTCTTCGTGGATTCTTTGCATCTCGTTTATATGTTCAGCCACTTTTTCCATACCTTTGAGTGCCTCTGTAAAATCATATTTATTCTCATTAATTCGTCATACTTTGAAAAGTTGTTTAAAATGAAAAAAACTTTAGAAGGAAGTTCGTAGATTTCTCACCAATCAAATGCTGATGTTCTTCGCTGCGTTCGTCCGTCAAATTTTTCAATTGTTGCAATAACAATGGATATTTTAATATCCTTTGAATTGGTTTTATCAAATAAGACTCCAGTGTCGATGAATGTTGCTGACGAGGATTTCTCGCTTGTAGGAATTCTTGTAAGGCTTGATTTCCTTCATCTGTTGTAATTAATGTAATTTTTTAAATAAAAAATCAGTAAAAATAAACATATTTTTCAAAAATATGATTTATCGGTTAATAAATTTTGTCGAAATAGTAGAAAATTGTATTTGGAGGAAAAAAATATTTTTTTCGATTACTTACTCGGGTGTAAAACTTTTTGGGCCTTTGAATGACTAGCACAGAACGAGCTGTACAGCTTGAAGTGATTCACGTAATGTAAGAAGGCACTTCCAATGGCAAACAGAACATTCTGTTGAATAAAAACAATAGTCGATTATTGAAACGGAAACGTTTTAATATTGATCGTTGAAATATCAACTCAAACCTGAAATTTGCTGGGAACGTCATACTCTTCAAAATCTACTGCAGCCTCCATGATGTTATCGAGACTTTGTAAAAATTGTCGTTGGAACGTAATGATTTCTTGAATATTACCAAAGAGTGCGTTGATTTCAGCGTTTGAGAGAAAAGTCTCGCGTTTCAGGGGCTCCAAATAATTTTCCAGCAAATTATTTAAATTCTGAAAACGATCGTGACGTTTTTATCATTTTTTTCGTTTAATTAATGACACGAAAATTAATTAAACATTGATTTTGAACTTTTGTACCTTGACGTAAGTTCGTTCAGTCTCGATCAATTCGGAAATGACTTTCTTAAGCTTTTCAGCATCGCTCAATTGTCGACTCGGAGTAAGTACTTGTGAGTGAGAACTAACGACACTTCCGGTTGGACTCGATTTTCTCGTCTCACCGGGCGATCGGCAAATGCCAGTTACTTGTTCTGCAGTTTTTAACAAATTTTCTATTTCGAAGGAATTCGTTCGTGATGTTTGTTTGCCATTTTCGAGATGGGAACCCGGTGCGCAGTCTTGCATCATTCCATCTTTGCCTAACAATCATTCTTCTCATAAATAAATTGAAAAAAAAAATAAAAATTAAAAAAAAACATTGACCCAAAAGTGTATTCGAATGAATTCCCATGAAATGAATTTTCGAATGAATTTTTTCGAATGAATGATGCTGTTTTAAAAAATAATAATAATGATAATGACTTATCAAAATTTTTGCAAATCGTGATTGATATAAACTTATTTATCGATTTCCTTGTGAAAATGATAAAAAGTTTGATTTTGGGCCAAGTTTGATAAAAATGATTAAAAACCATTGAAGCAAAGTCTAAACTCACTCCACCCCGGTGCCGGAACGATGAGTCCGGTTATCATTTCTTCACTGATAACCGGAGGATCAGTCGGTGGTGGTGGACAAACAAGACTCTCGATGATGTCATCGGTGACTCTCATAATGCCCGAAAGATCGGGTGGCTCTGTTCTCGATGATCTCATCATCATACAAAGTGCCAATTCCTCTTGTAATACACTCTCGAGATACATCATGTCCAAATCACTCACAATCGCTCCGTTTATCACCATTATTTCATCGCTCTTGATAATACCTGCAGAATTTACCAAAATTTGGATTCTCCTTCGCTCATGACGAATGTAGATTGAAAAAGATTTATAATTTTTTTTATTTTGAGAAAGTGATTCACTCGGAAGAATAAAAAAAATCGTTTTCCTTTGCTTCAATCAAAAGTCCAAGTATTGAAGAATTCTTAAAATTTCAAAAACTATTAGGACGTTTATATGGAAAACTGCAATTTTAAATCGTGTTTTCTGGTAATATCGTTTTGATATTTTTCCAATTGAGCGTGACTGATAGAAAAAAAACTCGTAATCTAGAGACTGGAGCCTAGATTTTTTATTAAATTAAAAAATTAAATTATAAAATAAAAAGTTTGGAAAAATTGAATGTTCAGGCGACGAGAAAAATAATACAATTTTATTTCAAGCTGAAAGAAGATTATTAAAGAAAACACATTTCGGATAAATTATTTTAATTGCGTAAAAAACCACCGCAAATAATCGATAATTGCGACGATTTGGAAGTATCGGTTTGGTAGAAACTTTTTTTTATTCAGACATAATTTGATAAAAAAAAATTTCCATCTGATTGAAAATGGAGCATCAGAAAATACAGATTTCCATTTTAGAGATAATTACATTTTTTTTTGTTATTATTTATACGACTGGCGTATCAGGAACGAGAGATTTGGATCATCCCCAGAATTTTCCTTCCCCAGAATCCCTTGGAGGGTTTTCCACCCTCGCAATTTGTACACGTAGACACCCACGTATATATAAACGTGGGGATTCGAGCTGGATATATTTACGTGGGTAACGGTATTAAGAACGGTTCACCAGAGCGCGATCGTCGAGTGTTCCACGAGGACTTTGCTCGCGAGCAACGAGCAGTGAGTGACGGAAAATCGATGAATAACCAATAAACACGAGAGCCACAAAATAACCTATAGATATTATGTACTCGGGGTCAATTTCAACAAGATTTTTTAACATCTCCATTTTCGGTACCAATTAAACGATGTTAAAGAGAAAAAAAAATCGTTGATTGATTAACCGTGATCCTTTACCTTCAACATAACGAGCTAAACCGAACCCACGCAAGTGAAATCTTTTGACCATAAAATCTCTACTCTGAAATCTTTGTCACTTTTGTCAAGCTTTTACCTCAACGAGGTTTTACAATTATGGCTGTTTCACGACGGAGATAAAAGGACTTGCGAATATTCATATTTTTTGTAAACCTGAATGTTGAAGAGTTCTTAAAAAATTGGGATTTCTTGATAAAAGAAAATAATGTTTTTTCTGTTCTTTCTCATGAGCTTTTCGGAAAATCTTTATGAAACAAATGAATTTTTAGTCTAGGTTTTCAGGTAGAACCATTCCCATTATAGTCATAAACCTTAGGCAATTTTTCAAAATAACCAAAAAGTTATAGAAAACACTTTCATTTGATTTTATCGGCGAGATATAACGATTTTTTAATTAAAAAAAATTTTTTTACGATATTTCGATCCAACAATAAATGAAAATCCGTACTTTTGTACTTCCGCATCAAAATACATAAAATCATACCTCGAAAAGATTTTGGAAAGATTGAAATTAACGAAAATAGAGCAAGTTTTAAAAGAATTCAGTTTTATGGTAAAACTTTTTACCTATTTTTGCATACACATTATTTCTTAAAGGTAATTTTGAAGAAAGAATAAAGACAAATACATGAAAGCATATTAAATTTACCGTTATGCATAGCCACGCTTTTGTCCTCGACTCTGCTTACGTAACAGCACAGTTCGTCCTGTCTGTCAGAGTTTTCGATGAGTTCAGCCTCGACGGAAAAGCCCCACATTTGATCAAGAGTAGTGCGTTGTAATTTGACCTGGTAAAGTATTTTGGCGCATACTTCGACGATTTCGTGAGTATGAAGCTGTGGATTGAAATGGTTGAGCTAATTTACAACCAGGAAATAGAAGCTTTCTCCAAAAAATATTGAGTACATAGAAACTTCGAAAATTCATTAATAATCCGAGGGATAAATATTTTTTGAAAATTATCAAAAGCACAAAACAAATCGATAACTTATTGAATAATTATTTACTTACGTAAGTGTCAATCCCATCGGTTCTGTGTGGCACGAAATAATTATGGTCTTCCATGTCCCTTCGTTTTTTAACTCTGACAAAGTGTTCCATGGGATTGAGACCTTTTCGACTGCAGGCACTAGCCAGAAATTCTTCGACTGTCATTGCGTCACGAAGAAATACAGAGACGAGCTGTCAAATTAAAAACGATTCGTTATCGAAGCGTTTTAACGAACGAAACTCCAGGCAAAATTGATTTTAAAACGAACTCGTTTTTCCTATTGCACTTTCATTCAGGACTTGTTACTACAACTTTCTCAGAGAAAACTGAGTTCAGCTGAGAGGAAAATTGTTCGGCTTGAGCCTGGGTTTGATAGGGATATTGAATATTAGATGTTGGAAATTATCGGAAGGAAAATAGGGCTGTGTGACAAGTTACCGTGAAGCTTCTCTGTACTCAAACTATCATCAATAAATTTCAAACGGCAATTATAATGCCCGTGTAATTTGATCGAACTTAATTAACACCGAGATTCTCGTTCTCTCTCTCTCTATCGCTCTCTCTTTCTCTCTAACGACTCTGCTCCATCAATTACTGATGTGCACACAGGGACCGCGTACGTATTATTTGGAACACGAGTCTCGATAATTCTACACCCGGAAATAACGTGCTTACAGCTTCCAAACTCAATCTGGGTAACGTCATTTATCAATATATTAACACGCATGTACCAAAATCTGATTAGTTTTCATCGAATCATGTTGAACGATTCGTTTCATCGTTGAAATCCAAAGAGCTTTGTTTTCTGTCACGAAACTTTATTCCCTTAAGGTAATGATCTCTCTGTGGGTGCGTTGCAAAGTTTCGATCGATGTATAAGAGCCCGGACATAACTTGAAGAATTTTCTAATAATGTGGGCCCTTATATTCGATGTAGTAAAGTCAAAACTTGTAAATCGATGAAAAAAAAAAAAAATACTGAACATAAAGTTTAAAATTTCAGAAATAACAACGTTCTCCAGATTTTTCTAATACTCGTGCGGACTTTTCATCGATATATCTTCGAAACTAAACGATCAAAATTCTAGTCGTTTTTTCAACGAATCTCGTCGCGAGTTTCTCTATAATTGAGAATTTTCTAAAAAAAACTGTCCATAGAATTTAAATTATCGCGAGAAGTATGAAATTTTGAAATTTCCCTTTGAAAAAACGAATAAGAAATTGCGGAATCATTCATAGGCTCAAGTCCAGTGACCTCCGGATTAGAAAAGAAAAAAAAATCCTAGAAAAATGCTTCGGCAACTACCTTCACAGCCCCATTGTTGTTTTTTTTTTACTCTTTCAATAGCCATTGCAAATATTTATGGTTTTTATTAAATATAAAAAATCTTACCTGATTTTCGGGTACGGAAACTTTGACAGATTTTTCTTCGTCTCTTGAGGATATTTGCAATGATCTGCGACTCGATGCGCTATTCGATCTCGACAAAAGTGGAGGCCTCCTTTTAGTGGCGCCACGACCAGCCAATAAATTGTTCAGTAATGAAGGGCTTCGTGCACAAATAAATGCGTGGAAAGAGGACACCGTAAATACTCCGAGTTTGTTGAGGGTTTGTTTAGTAGCTCGTGACACGTGAGTCAGCAGACTCTGTTTAATAAAGAAAATTGGTTAAACATTAAAAATGATTTTAATCGAAGAAAATAATTTGTTCGATTAATTTATTCTCGTTATCATAATATTTTGCGTGCATTATTTATGATTTTATTAATTATTGTTGCACTGATGATCACCTTTGGATTTGGCAATTCGCCACTTTGCAAACTGGCCATGTAACATCTCAAGCGAAATTGTTCGCAATGCAATCTTTCCAGGTTTTCTTCCCACAGTACGATCTGATTATTTATTTGTTGTTTAGTATCGACGTCCGAAACGACAGATTGTTGAAGATCCGCCATGTGTTTCAGCTTGTGATCCTACGAATTTATCAAACATTATCGATTCCCGAATGTCTTCCCCTCTCTTCTCTTTCAGTTTGATTGATAAAGTGAATAAAGGGGGAATCAATTATTCCAAGGAGTAAAAGAAAAAAATAAAAAAAAGAGAAAAAATACGAGGAGTAGAGGGCGATTTGAAATTCACGTGTCAGAAAAAATTCACTCACCGAATCGATTGCCTTGTCCAAACGGCCAATCTCTTCCTGAAGAAGATGAAGAGTTCCGGTTTTTCCACGATGACGCGCGAATGCAGCTGCACATGCCGAGTGTATACTGTTCACCCAATTCTCCAATTCCACTTGACACGGTGCCTATTAATTAAAGTGAATTAACAAAAAGAAAAAAAAATCAAATGTGAGTTCGAGAATTATTTATGCTGTTCGATTTGCTTGAACCTCCAAACGAAGTACACTTTTTTTTATCTATAATTACGTAAAATTTCAGTTCGTAAGTACGAACTTGAATGCGTTTTTTTTTTTTTTTAATCTGTCATTCAAACACATAATCATGTTTTTTGAGCCCCTGACTGCAAGATCGATGTAGATAGAAAAAAAAATCCATGCAGGACCAAATTCGATTGAGCCAAAAAACTTAACTCTTAACTCTTCTTATATCGTAGGAATGATATTTTCTTTCAATCGAAATAAACGTATTTTTCTTACTTTGACAAATGATCTATTTTTATAATTGTCAAACTGACAAAATGATTAAATAACGAAAAATAATGAAGTGGAAGTAAATATTTAGCTATGAGGAAAGAGTTTACGATAATTATTCATAGAAATTATGAAAACTAATTAATTATGGGAATTATTTGAAACGATAATTAATTAAAGAAACGAAGGACGCGGTTATAAGGTTTGAAAATCGATAATAATTACCTATGAAAAGTTATCAAGGTTGCAAATTGATAAAATGCTATAAATAAGTTTAAAGGAATTCAATAATGAAATACCTGGAAGAGATAAGCATCACCGAACGCAGTGCTAAGACAAAATATATAATCCCTCTTAGGATGTTCTGGTATGGGTTGCATTATTGCACCATCAACGATAATAAGATGCTTGGGTGCTGTTTCCACTGCTCTGCTTTCGTGGGAATCGCAAGGATAAAACAAAAGTGTCGTACCCTTGAGACAAACCCAATAGCCCTTCCAGCCTCTTTTTCTCGCCAATTCAATCTGATGCTTTTTGCGCAACAGCCATTTCTTAACACTGAGAAATCTGTCAATCAAATTAAAGCAAAAAAAAAAAAAACGTAAACAAAGTTGGTTCGTTGAGTGTCAAATTAAATTGAAATTTAATTAAAACTTTATGATTAAAATTCCATCGAATATCGTTGGAGAAATACTGAAAATTTAACGTGTCCTTCAATACTGTTTTCGAATTATTTTCCAGATTTATAAATTATAATTATTTCGAAGTTTCTGAAGTGGTTTTTTTTTTTCAATATGTTTTGACATTTTTTTCTTTGTCTTTGAAAACTTACCCTGCTTTGCGAACAGCACCAGTGCAATTAAACGATGCTGCAGCAGTTCCTGTCTGTTTTCCACTGTATGGTGAATTCATAACACTCTCACCATCGTCGTCATCGCTTACCGCGGTCGTTAATGACATTCTGTCGTCGTCGGACATCTGTAATCAATCAAACATTTCATTTTTTAACCTTTTGAGCCAAACTTTTTTCGTTATGTACTATCGACTGGGGCAGTCAGAGGTTTTTGGGCTCGTGCTCATTATACGAGTCCGAAATCGAAGTATGAAAATTCATGAATAATTGTTTCTTTATTTTTCTAAACAAAAACCGAAGAATATTTTGAAAAAATTCAAGTGGTACTCCAATTATTTAAAAAAATGCAAAAATATACATGGGACTACGAAAGTCCCACAATGTCTAAGTCAAAGGCTCATTAACTACGTTTTTAATCACATCATTTATTTCGCAATGCTTCAAACAGATATTTGTTTAATTTATTATTGTGAGTAATCGATAATTCTCTCATAAATATGTCAATGATTCGGGAGGAGCTTACTGAGTTTGGAAACTCAATTACTACGAAGTTTTTCACTTGACACGCGATGAAAAGTTACTAATTTTGCTTCATTTAATATTTTGCCTGACAAGAAAAAATTGCGAAGGACAGGAAGAACTTCGAGCTCGCTAATTAGTTCTATGTTTTAATTGGGGATTACTTTTGTCTGGTAAACATTCCTGCTGTTATGACAAGTTGATTTTCGTAGAAATACATTATTGAAAAAACAATAATTTCCGGTCAGCTTTTCTCACTATTTGAATTTGTCTCCCTCCATATGTTTCCTGATGGAAAGAACACATTACGAACTTTGCTAATTACTTTTATATGTTGATTGGGGACTAAATTCTACAGAGTGAAACTTTTTACTACGTTTTACCGCCTGCATTTTTTTAAATATAAGATTTTACCGAAAAAACAGTAGAAAAGTTTTATAAAGTTTTATCATTTTGAGAAAAATGGGACAAAATGAGATTTTTTGGTTATTTGAACTTACGACTCTCTTGAGAAAGTCCGCATTGCAATCGTCCGCAGTAACATGCGGATGATAATGACAGTAACAGCTCTCTTTAAGCAACTTCATGTTTTTCTTCGTCGATCCGTTGAGCTTAAACATTATTTCCTTTCTCGCGTGGCTCAGACCGTCGATATAACGTTGCGCCCAAGTATTCAACGCTCCATTTATTATTTTCAATAATTTGCAATAATAGCCCTCACCGTAGCCCTGATTAACCTTTTCCTCCACGTTCTTGCAATTGAACCAATACAATTTCTTTGTTTCATTTATACATATGACACTTATCTCATGGCGTTTGCACAAACAGAAATACTTTTTGCACTGTTTCTTGTGAAGTGTTTCGAGGTCCGTATAACCGCCACTGCCACTTGGATTATCATCGAACAGTTCATTATAATTGGACGCATAACCGAACGACGGCCATCCTTTCTCTACCATCATTCGTCAATCTTTTTCCACGATGTAATTAATTTTGTTTTATTTATTATTAAAAACCAAGAATCATCAAAAATTGATGATTACTTGATTTTGCGATGAACATTTTTGTTTTGTGCAACTTTCGAAGCTTTTCTTTCTTTTCTGAACTTTCCATTCTTAGGGGAAGTGGAAAGCAAGAATTGACGACGAAACTTGGGGCAATTTTTCAATTTCTTCTTCAATCACTTTGTGCGATTCGTTTTGTTTGAAAATATTTTCAATCCCCTTCAACTTGCATTTTCATATTCACATGTATTTTTTTATTATCGTACTTCGCTGAGTGCAGGATTTTTTTTTCTGTCTATTCGTAGATGATAAAAATTAAGGGGAGTTTTTTTTTGTTACGTGGATTTTTGTTTCTTTTTAATTTTGTATTTGTGTCTTGAACTCTTGCTCAAAAAGTCGTTTCATTATCGTTAAAAGTATATTTTTCTTCTCTGACCTCATTTTTTAAAAATCAGAGTATATTTGTTTCCCGAACTCTTTCGTCGAAGTTTTTCAATATTCCTTCGTTTTTATTCTCTCAGTTCCCAAGACATTTCGTGTATACATAGAAATATTTTTTAAATATTTGTCGAAACGGACCATCTATATAAAAATAAATGATTTATCTCTATTTATGTTGTTGTTGTTATTTATTCTCTTCGTCGATTAGTTCTTCAAATAATTATTCATTGGACAGTTATTCTAAAATGATTTTTCCATTCGACTGGTAAGCGCAGAGCGAATAGTGCATCTACTTTTGGTGTTTCATTTTCATCCGAAAAACTATTTGTCGGAAATATTTTTCTCTTTCGTTCAAGTTTCGCACTAAAAAGTTATTTTTACATTGAGAATTCGTGCACAAGGGAGTTTGATTTATATTCGTTTGTTCTTCTCTTGTCTGTTTTTTTATTTTATTTTTTTTCCAGTCGTATATCCAGGTACCTGGTCGATATTTCGCGCGTTCCACTGACAGCAATAAAAAAATTCTTCAATCACGATAATGCTTTCGAATTAAAAAAAAAAAAAAAAAAAAAAAAAGAAATAACACACACGCACGCGAAATTGTAAAATTTCGAGTGAAATAAGGAAGAAGATGAAGAAAAATGATTGAGTCTTGACTTTTTTATTAACACGGTACAGTCTCGTTTAAAAATCGGTACAACATTTGTTGTTTTTTATTTTGTTTATTTATCACAGCAACGTGTACGTGGAATGAAATAAAAATTGTTATGCGAAATAATCTACGATATTTGTTGGCGAATTGAAAAAAAATGTTGCTCTCATTAATTGAGTCTTGACAAATAATTGTTGTCTCATTAATTGTTTTCCTCCTTTCGTAATGAATCGTTGGGACTGGAAGGTGATTTAAAATATCGTTGAAACAAGTGTTGTTCTCAGGATATCGCGAGACGATTTGTCCTCATTATTTATAGACGATGCCCGTTATCCCTCGGATCTTCAAGTTCACGAATGACAAGTAAATATATCTATAGATACATGTCACACCGTTTTATTTCTCTTCGACACGAGGATCGATCTTTTGCACTCTCACCCTCGTTCAACCTTCTCGTTATATGGTTATATCTCGACGATAAAGATTTTCGACAAGGAATGAAAACAAAAGAGAGAAAGAACGCGTACACTGCGATTATGTTTTTCTTTGTGATCGTTAGATCTGCGATGGTCATAAATGAAAAAAATAAAGCTTTTAACCGAACGAGAATAAAAGAAGCAGGACAAAAATTCACCGCTGCACTTCCCGTCTCTTTGTTACTTTCTCTCGATGCTACATCACTGAATATTGAATGAAATAATGCCGCACATTATCGTATATCCCCAAAATTCCAGCGTCTCTGAGTGGCAAATCCAAAGAGATGGATGGAAAAAGAGGCACATTTCCACTCACAATAATCCATCACCCAAATCCCCAGAAATGTCAAATATTCTTTTTTATTTAATAATAATCCATGAGCAATAAGTTGTTAAACGAAGTAAACAAAATAAAAACAAGTTAGAATTTTCCAATAAAATGATAATGAGCGAAAGATCACTGAGTCTTATAAAGGAGAAAGACTTTTTATCTCCTCGACAAATATTCTTCTCACTATCTTTCCGCACCGTAAGAGAGCAGTTTTCTTAACTAAACTCTCAGCACATATGAGACAAACTATTGAACATTCATGTTTAAATCCTCGAGGCCAAATGCTCAAAGAACTAAATGAAGTTGGCCTCAAAAATCTTCTTCTATCGAGTAAGTTGACTGTATATGCGTCGTTTCGTCGTCTCAACGGATCGTACGAGATATTTCGTTCCTCTGGGGGGTTCCGTGCGACGCAATGCCGCTGCCGGATGCAAGAACTTTCTCGCTTCAACGTTTATTTGCGTCTGTCCTCGTTGCAGCTCGGATCTTCTGATGAAAGCTTTGCTTTTCCGCGCACGTATACACGTACACACTCATGTATTAAAGTGTATGTACACATATGTACATAAATACATGAATATAGACAGAAGTTGGAGAGAGGGTTGAGAGCCAAGATATATAGTGAGAGAGAGTGAGAGAGGAAGGGCTGAAGAAAGGGTTGTGAGAGAGAAAGGAAGAGAGAGAGAGAGAGAGAGAAAGAGAGAAAGAGAGAGAAGGGTGGAATGTAGAACCGAACAGGTCGAACAACCAAGAGCGCTTGCTCGTCAACTCCTGGTGGTGAGAAACACAAGAACCTCCCAGCCACGAACGTGCTTTTCTCCAGACTGCCGTTTCTGGTGCCTTGGTTTCTGGTACTGCTGGTTTACTGATGGTGCGCTGCTGCTGCTACTGCTGCTGCTGCTGGAGAACGCGGAAAAGAAGACCCTGTATGTAGAGAGATATATGTTCCTCTTTCTTCTCTTTCTCTCTCATTCTCTCGCTTTGGTAATGTGCTACCGGTGCTGGTGCTGCTGCGATGGGAATCAATACCCGGGGTTGGACGTACGTACGTAGTTGGCCCGGTGGTGGTGGTGGTGGTGGTGGTGGTGATGGTTGTAGTGGTGGTGGTCGTGCTGGGCTCTACGCACTGGGGAACCCGAGGTTGAGGGTCGAGAGGGGCGTGAAAAGAGGGCTTCACCTTACTCTTTTCTTTCTTCTTTTCTTTCTTATACTTCTGACCAATTGTTTCAATCTTACTTTCTCATTGCCATACAATTTATAAACGCCAAATATAAATGTTTAAACTTCGAAGTTAATTGTTTCTTTATTCTCTTCACACTCAAACTACCGTAAGAAAAATATTGAAAAAATTCTGATAAGTTCTTCAAAGTGTGTTGAGTTTGGGAAAAAATTTGCATTAGGATGTTCATGGTGGTTTTGTAGAAATTTCATTTTTTTTCATGAAAAAGTACGAACTTTGATTACTTATTTATTTGTGATGTTTGTGCAATTGACAAATAATTACTGTTCATATCTTTCTTACATTTATAAATGTCCCAGGAACCATGTACAACCAAAAAACATTGGGACAAAGTTTGTTCCACTGAGACTGAAAGGTTTAACTCGTAACAGAAGCGACAAAAAAGTTTCATCAATCGTTTTATTCTTCCTGTTGTTTAAGCTTCACTGATCCTTATCGTTTTTGTTGCTAACACTGATCGTTTAATTGGAGACTCATTTCATTTAGTCGTAAAATAAATGATTGACTGAATAAATGAGTGAAAAGAGTATAATCTCGACGATTAAAGCGCTGTATGCTGTTCTTGAATGTCCAAAATAGGATAAATGTACAGTTTATGGTCACTGAATAATTTGTAGCTGGATGACTTCATATGTAACTCTTTAGAGTTAAATATGAAATTCATATAAATATTGAGTGTTGTTCACTTTACGGCCAAATGGTTAGGGCATTTGGATATTTATGAGACGTATATATCGACATAACCATTTGGAATTCCAACCAAAAATGATTTCATTTGATAACACCCGCATTCCTTGCATATTCGCGATGTTATGGTCGATGTTTTCCCATATGGAATAATATTTCGCAAGGAATGTTAACCCTGAATGAATAACATCAAAATGTTCAACCACAAATGATACACACATCCAATTTCACATTCGATGGATTTCATTGTGTAATTAATTGGGTCACGTGAATTTCGATTACTACATGGACCAATTTTTTTTTGACAATCTTGAACATGTCACTCCAATGTGTAGCAACATGCAAGATAAAAATTTATTCAATCGCATACTTGTAGCTCGAGAAATATTAAAACGTGTGCAACTTATGGTCACATCTGGCAGAGATTGCCATAAATATAATTGTATTTTTATTTCTTATTAGATATGTTACGTTTATGCGACCATATATTTTTGTGTATATATATATATATGAATTCGCGAATATATCGTATGTCGAGGACATTTTGACTCTCTGCACCTTTGGACGTGAGCCAAAGGGCGAATTATTGCTTCCATCGTATGTTACAATGGCCGCAAATATTGTCATTTCTCTCAGAGGAGAAGTGTTGTTTCAAATTGTTTTCTATTGTTTCAATGCTGAGGAGAAATACCGAGCGAATTAAAAGGTATTTAGAAAAAGCCTCGGAGCTGCTGGAGGGAGGCTCGAGACTTTGGACGTGAAAATAAATATAAACATAGCTAACGAAACTTCGCATTGTAAAAAAAGTCTGTATCAACAATCCGCGGTCACTGGCTCGAGACCGAATGAGAGGGCTTACTTATCGCTCGTACAAGCAGAAAATAATGCTTCTCTGTTTTTTTGTAACAGCCCGCAGGGAATTTGCACGAGTTTTAAGGTTTCGTGTACTTCACACAAATTAAAAAATGCATTTCCTCTTGTTTTTTCAAGGATTTTTAAGTCCATCGATAACGAAGTAATCAATCATAAAAACGTTTAGTGCATTGGGAACTTTTTCCATTTGAATTACTCGTTGTGAAAGTGTTTTCAATTTCATTAAGGGACTTGACACATATTTCAAGGAATTTTGATCCCCAATTAACGAAAATTCAATTAATTACTCGTTTAATTATAATCAATACTTTAAACCATGCATTAATACAGTTCAGTGAACTTTTTCATCTTAACGAAGCTGAAAACACCCTTCTAGATTTATATGCATGTATCTATAGCAATAAAGTCTCACTCCCGAGGAACAGTGCTGTAAGTCTTTCCTCAGAATCCCCTCAGCGATCCTCTCATTATGTTTTCTGAGCTTTGCAACCCTCCGAGTCTTTGTCGACGGTGTTTCGAGCACAGAAGCTTCATTCTACACTGAGATACTACAAAAATGTGTATACTTATATATACAGGGATTGTAGCCAAGTGTCTGAGGGTGGAGAATATACGACGGCTATGAGCTTGCTACAGAATAGCATTTTCTACACTTTCACCCTCGATCTTGAAAACAGAATTGATTGTCAAAAATTGAATTATTCAAATAGTACTGTTGAACGAAACGATCGAATTAATTAAAAATGGTCAAGTCCAGAAACGTTAAGATTGTAGAAACTGATTATAATTCGAACCGAAATAATTACCAATTGTTTTTTTTTTTTCAAATCTCGTGATATTTCGAATCATTATTTTCTTTATTAGAGAAAAAAATATTTGGTACTGTTAGAAAAATGGAGACGAGTATAAATGTCTGAATGTGTAGGTCGATGACAAAATGTCTTGTGGAAAATAGGCCTCTTGTTCCTTCACAATTCTCCGTCTCGAGGCAAAACTTTTCGTCGAGATGGTAGTATGAAAGACGCGATTGTTTCTCGAGTGCTCTGGGGGAACGCTACTACTGTATACAGTCGTAAAAAAAAAAAAAATGAAGAAAAAGAAAATCATGAGAGCTTTTACGTTTTAAGGTGGAGGTCCAGGCGATAAGAGCCGCACACGTAAACGGTGCGGTGTAAAAAATATTCGGATTTTTGGGCTCTCATAAAGCCGTTATTTATAAATAATTTTAAAAAAACGATTAAAAAACCGAATGAAACGTGGAAATACGAACAAATATCGAACTTTCTTTGCTTCATTTTTTTTTTATAAACCTTCAATTATTTCTTTTTAATAATCTCGAGTGGGGTAGGATTCTTTTGTTCAGTTTTTTCCTCAAGAAATTGCAAAGTTAATGCGCATGTACCTGTTGGCAAGTCTGGTTAACACAATATATGAGCAGCAAAGCTTTTGCATCCGCGGTTATATTATATAACGTGGTTCATACATTGATACACATACATCCGTAAATGTATGTACAGCACATATGCTTAATATATATATATATGTAAATAAATGGTAAATAAATATACATATCTATATATATTTAGAGATACAACATAACACGATTGTGCATCACGCTATGGCGTCATAAATACTGCATTATAAAGCACTAAACGTGCATCGTGTACTTTCGTTGCGATGATATCGAACGAGAAAAGCACAGAGGAAAAAGGAGGGAAGAAGTACAGAGTGAAAAAAAAACAAGGAAAAAAAGAGGAAAGCTCTGCACCCAAAGAACATTAGCGAAACGAGAGCCTCTGTACCTCACTCTGGAATATTATATCACGAGATATAACGAAACGATATTCCAGCTTATCCTCTCATAATATATCACGAGAATTATGTACCCTGTTAATGTTATTTTATTCCATGTTTTTGTTTATTATTTTTTTTATTTTTTTTGCATCTATCACACGAGTTGTGGTTGCGTTTTAAAAAATGTACATTGCTCGACGTTGATAAATCTTCGTGTCGAGAATTATCATTCACGCGTTTTAACAAACTTGAGATTAACGTTTTTAAATAGTTTCTGGTAAAAGTCTCGCGTGAGGACAAAACCAAAACATGGAAATGGAAGTTGTCAGAGTTTTCTTCATTCGGTATAATTACTCGTCCACCAGTGAACGATTTCCAATGATGAAAGCTTTTCGACAATTATTTCAAAAATTATTATAATTGATATAAAAAATTCCAATGGGGTTTTTTTTAAATTTGTTCATTTGCATGGAATTACTCGTCTGTCGATAAGAGATATTCGATGGTCAAAGCTTTCCGATAGTTGTGCAGTGACAATTATAAATATAACAATAAAAAAAACAAAAATAAACAAAATGATAGAAGTATTGATGTAATTAATTATAATTGATCAAGATAATAAAAATACTTAGTTTACGTTGTCCTATTCTCGAATTCTTTCTCTATTGCATCCTGCAACGTCCTAAAAAGCTCTGTTTCTGTAAATATATTAACGACATATATATTTTTATTGCGGTAAGGAAAAGGCGGAAAAGTAAAAAGCTTTTTGCCCTGTATGAGTAACGTTTCGTCAAAGGCTTGGCACCAGAGGAATTCTGTCCCGTTTAACCGTATACTGCGAAGATCGTCGAAGAAGCGATGGCTATGAGCGAATTGCGAACGCGAAGCAGGGTCAGTAGGTTATCGATGCTGCGGGAAAGGACACTGTGCGAGAGAGATAAAATGAGAGAGAGAGAGAAAGAGCGAGATAGGGAGTGATAGAAAGGGTGGCCTTCCTGCCGCGTTAACCACACACTATAAAAATAGATTCGAGAGTTCGAGCTTTCTGCACGTTTATATAGAGAAATCCTACAATACAATATTTATGTATACTTTGTATACAAAAGTATTTATTGTTGACTTCATCTTTGGGGAAGATATTATTGTGACGACAAATTTGCTTCTCCCTTCTGAGAAATTCGATCGAAAAGGACAATAAGTTTAATTCCGTTCCTGATGTACATACAATCATTGTGATCGAAGTATCAGAATTTGAATCACATTTATTGTTGGAATTGCTCTTGGAATTGGAACTGTAGATATCGATTTTTTTTTATCATCAGATCAGACTTTTCTCTCTGCCACTTTGTCATAAATAAATAATTGTTACCTAACTTGTTAAATTAAAAACAGCTTACAGTTTTATTCGCTTGGATAAATATGAATTTAGTATGAACCATTCGAATGTTGAAAATCATTAAAAATTCATCTTCACAAATTCTAAATGAGACGGATAAAAGTTATTTGGGCATGAACAATTCCTGATACCTTGAATTTTCGTTCACAGTTTGATTTGCTCGGTAAAAAATTTTTATCATCGATTTGCGAGACACTTTTGCGGGTACACGAAATGAGGCTGTTTTGTGTCACAGTAGTACTAGCCAGTTTTGTCAGGCGCGTGCTTTAGACCCTCAAATGGATGTTTGAAAAAGAGTATGAAAAAGAAATGTCTTCAAAGAGGCCGGATATGTACGAAAGCGAGTATAAAAATATTCGTACATTAAAAAAAAAAAAAAAAAAGAATCTCACACACATATATGAACAGGTTCCATATGTAACTGAGCGCTTCCACTGAGCTTTGGTCTCGAATATCTCGTCGCGTTCCAGGCGAGCTAGTAGCATTACATACATTTCGACACAGCATTGTACAAAGAGCAAAATGAAACGGCAGTCGTCACTATTTGGTTCGTTTCAAGCAGACACGTATATAGTTATGTTTTTTCTATTTTATTTTGTCTCAATTGAAGAGAGAATCTTTCTTAAAAGAAAGCAGCACAAAAAATGCAGTTTTCGACGATCGAGAAAAGAAGGTTTCGCGTGAATCGTTAGCTTCGGATAACGAGAAAAACTTGTCAAAGTGTCTCGCTATTTTTCACGACTCTTCGTTAATTTATTTATATTCAAAACTTTTTTTTTTTCCTCCTGTTCTCATTTATTTATATGGACTCGTGGCAAATCTGAGATATTTCATGATTTAATCATCGTAACCTCAATAAAAGTAAACATCAAATTGCTGTGTGGTAAAAAAAAATGAATTTCATGTCGAGGGAACGTGAATAATTTTGTTCGAAATATCTGAAAATGTACACAACGTTTTTTTTTCGTGAACATGAAAATGTATATTTTTTTTGCATATGAAATTCAATTTTTTGGAGAAATTAAAATCCCTAGACACGAAGCGCTGAAAGGGGATGAAAAATTTGATTCTACAAAGTCAAGGGGAAGTTTGGCCGGTTTTTTTTTCACGGCTCAATGGGATCTTGATATTCAAGTGATAAAGGTCAACAGGCACTCTCGCAACTTGTACTCACCTCGGAGGACGTCAAGTAGCACAGCCTCGAGTCTGTGCTCTCCAGCGACGCTTGCTGTACAATTCCGTATCTTCCGTCCCTGTCGGACATGTAATCAGATCTAACGCTGTCCTGTCTGTCAAAGGTGCCACTGGAACCGACCAAATCAATGTCATTGAATTAAAAAAACATTTTTTCGTCAAATTTAATATTTTTATCAAATATTTTCAAAAAATTGTTTCTTGTGAACCCATTTATTCGGCAAAATCCATAAAAATAACAAATAAAAATGGAAAATTTGATATGTTTATTCCCAAGGATTCAAATACTTTGGGAGTTAACGAAAAAATTTCTTTCAAATTCTTCCAATATTCATGTTCGATAAAAAAGACTGTCAATTTGACAGATAATTAAATCAAAATTCACAAATATTCAATCTCGAAATAATAATGTGGAAAACAAAAGAATTTTCTGAACAAAAAATTGCACCAAATGGGACGAAAACTTTCGACACGTATAAACAAATTTTCCGCAATATATTCTGCAAGGAAAACGTTCGGGTCGAGCCTCTAATAAAAACGTTGAACGAGAACAAGCTCTTGAACGGGCTGGATTTAACGAGGCAATGAAAACAATATGACAAAGTCACTGTACGCCTGGACCGGCAGTCGAGAATACCGCAATATACTGCAAGCAAAAACTATAGGCAGTTGAAACGATTTTTCTTTTTTTTTTTACATCGTGCTCCTATCAAAATGCGATTTAGCTTAGTATACATTTTTAACGATTCTGGAAAAATATGGTTTTTCCATACGACCTATTTGGGCTCGTATTTCCGGCGAAAAAAGTCTACCGTGAAGCAGTTTAAATATAGACGACGTGATATTTATTGTTGTTTCCTTTAATCCCACGCTTTACGCAGTCTTCCGTAATCCTGTTTGTTCGAGAGAATGATTTTTCACAATTGAAGTTTACTTCAACCTTTCGTTGGCACATTTAAATTTTACTTCTGTATTGGCACTCCGGGTCAATTTGACCCGTACTTCTTATGAAAATTTGGGAAAGTATTTATTGAAACCAGTAAAGTTGGTTCGATTTCTGAATTATCAAAAATCGTTTGTTTTAGTCCAAAAGAGCCAGTAGTTTTCGGAAATGTTTATGTTTTTGGGCCAAAATGACCCAGTGTGTTAATGAACAGTTAAATCTTCATTCAAAAGGAAAATACAATGTAAGATAAATAATACGATAGATATTTCTAAATAAACATTTCACTGTTTGCAGCAAATTAAAGTTTTATACTTTTCTTTTAATTCTCTCGTCACTCAAACTCTGTTCTTGAATTTCAGCGAGAAATTTAATTCTTCTCGTATAATTACGAAATTTTCGTTCTATTTTTCATCTTCTCGAGGAAAATTGGCGCATGGCAAAAATGTTGTAATTGCCCTTTGTCTGCAGCAAAGCACTACGTGGACCGTGTGGACTCTCGTACTCGCTCAAACTCAACGAGCTAGTATCCATCTAAGCAAAAGAAATACTCATTGTCCTAAGAAAGAGTCAACCCGTTGGTTATTTTCGTTTTCTTCGTGCCTATATTCCGACACGAGCATCAAAGTTGCTCTGTTTTACGAATGAAAGCCACAGACAAAAACCAGCGAACAAGGAAAAAAATCAAAACTCTTTCCAATGGGATAATTTTTCACTCAGAACAAAGTATCCTATAATTGTCCTGCACGAAGCTTTTGCACGACTAATTCGCCCAGAAAGTAGGTCAACACTGACTGCGAGATCAAAAACGTTTTGTCTCTTCTCGTCTCTGTTCTTTTGAATCTTGATTTTGTAAACTTCAAAGTACAATTTTTTTTTCGAAAATTTGTTAACAGAAAATACTGAATCGTTTATAAAACGCTCAACCTTCGAACAATAGTTTCGTTAATTATTCATTTAAAAAAAAACAAGCTGATGCATACTTTTTACATTTTGAAGTATCCAGTTTTTCAAATTGATTCTCGAGAAAAATAACTTTTTCTCGAGAATCTTTGATATTTGTTGCAATTTATTTTAATTTACATTCCTACCATCGGTTTTAATTGCAAAAAAATGCAGAGAAACGTCAATGCTTCAAACGTCAAAAAGAAAAATTGTTTTTACATGAAGTCTTGAATAAAATGTTGAGACCAATTTAACATACGATGAAAAATGTTGCTGTTTTTATTCTTGTAGGACGGAATTAGCTTACGAGACCAAGAAACCATAGATGGTCACCCCTAGGTCGTTCCATGAGCCAGGGGTTAATTGGGGCCACCACAAAAGTCTTCAAAAGCGTTGAAAAAAAAAAATAAACTCCAATGATATTCTACCTGTACATTTTTAAGCTTTAACCCTTCGAGCTATGGCGGGTCTCATGTTTCCTCGACTGTTGTTTTGCAATTTTTTGATAATTCAACTAAGATTTTGTCGAATTTTGTTTAAAAAAATAGTAAAAAAAGTAATTTCAAATTTCCAAATTTCGGGTTTAGATTCGTAATCGGGGAGCGTAAGAAAATTGCATGTAAGGAAAAATGTATGGATCAAAGGGTTAAAGAGCGGGTACATGTTCAATGAGACGAATAATTTTCTCTCACCGTTGTTCGAAGGAATCCGTTCTATTCGACTTGTAACCACTGTCGTTGAGGCTGCCCTCGTGTCTGAGCGAGGGTAATGAGTCCCAGGGCGATTCTCTCTTGTGTCCACCGTGGTTGGGATTCACGGAATTCGAAGCAGCTGAATCGAGGGTCGAGCTCACCGATCGCCAACCGTCTGAATGACGGAACCACTGAGCCCTCGCTGATTCCCCGATGCAGCTTTGACATCTTTCAACAAATTAACGACAAATTCGAATTTGATATGAAAATTAATAAACGAATTCAATAAATAAATAATAACATGAGAATAAAAACAAAGTTTATGGATAATAATTGGCCGTATGATTATTTTATCGATTAAATTCGAATCCCAATCGGTTCACATTTCAGAGAATTTCTAAAAAAAAATTTTAAATACGAGAAACGAGAAAAATCATCATTTTTTTGTTTTAATAAAAAATAAATGAACAGTTGGGTTAATATTTTTGATAATTAAAATACTTTCGTACAAAAATAATGAAAAGGATGCTCTTGAACGTTAATATTGAAACAATGATATAAAATTAATGATTTTTGAGTCTTACCTCGAATTATAATCACTCAAATATCCTCTTTCGCGTTCAGCATCACGTTCCCTCGTTTCCCTGATTATTTCGTTTCTATCACTGTAATAACCATCACGATCTTTGTTGCTGGGTCGTTCATTGCAGTAACGATATGAGAGAGGAAGTGTCGACGATTTGTTATTGTTCAAACCTGTGACAAAAGCAAAGTTTGTCTCATTACTTGTCGTCTTAATAGACTTTTTTTTCGAGTCTAATAAAAATTTTGCACCGGAGTAAAAAAAGGAGACGGAAACGAAGCTTTAGATAAAATAAATATTGCAGAACGGGCGTGTCTCCATTGCGAAAAGAATAAAGCTACTATCTGAGAATTTCACCCCCTTCGGTTTTTCTTGATAGACGAGAACGACGATGACGAAAGAGCAAGAGGGGAGCTATAAAAGCCAATTAACTATACCTGCGTGCTATAATCGACGGTTCGATAAAATAATGAAGAAAAAACGATGAGGAGGAAAAGAAAAAACAACAACAAGCCCCTTCACGCTAATGGTATCATTGGAAAAACTTACGCCTGCGCGTTACGTGCGGTGTACGTTGAACGTTCATTGGAATATTTTCCGCAAATTCTGCAATCATTTTCAAACAATACACTTATTATATCACAATGCCATAAATCATCGAGACTATCGATTGAAATCGTTATTCAAAAAGAAAACTTGAAACCCAATGTGTAGGAGACTCGAAGAACGAACAATGGCAGAATTTATTATTCAATTTCAATAAAATAATAATTTTTTTTATCATTTCCGATAACCATGTGAAATATTTCTGTCGAAACTGATCTTAATTTTGAATTAAAAATCTAACAAGTCATTATTGAAATGTAAATAAATCTGGCCTTGTAAATAAATTGGAATTTTCGAGTAGAATAATCCTACGAATTCATTCAAACGTTCGATATTCAATTGATTAAAATTTCTTCTATCGAATAACTGGAATAACGAAACTTTGCCAATGTTTCTTTTTTCGGTCTTGTGAACTATTGAGGACAATCATGTGGATTTTTTGGTAATTGATTACGATTTTCCACTACAAATCTCACGAGTCGTTATTGAACATTAAATAAATCTTGTGTGAAAATAAAAGACCGAGTAAATCCGAATAATCGAATCAAATAAAATGACAAATTCATTCAAACGTTTGAAACTGAATCGATTAAAATTCCTTGAATCAAATAACTGAAGTAAATAAATTTCCTCAGTGTTTTATTTCCAGTCCTGTGAATTATGTATTCAAATGTATTTTAATGTTCCATTTAAAATCCAAGGAATAATTGTGTTTTAAAAAATAAATCTTGCCTCATAATTAAATATCAAGGAAATTTAAAAATTCGAATTAAATGAAATGACGAATTGATTGAAATATTTGATATTAAAACATTAAAAATTCCTTGAATCAAATAATCGAAATAATCAAGTTTTAAAGATATATATATATATATATTTTTAGTATTTCATGAATGAAAATTACCTAAATTTTCCATACTCTGAGTGAGAAGAGCTTCGAAAGTGTGCAAACTGTAGCTCTCAGCGTCCATTCCTTTAGCGAGTGTGTTACGAAGATGCATTTCGTATTCGAGTAACAAACGACTCGTTGGACTTCCGGGTGTCGATACCGATTGCATATTTTGCTGCTGATATGTTTGTCCACCGCCTCCTCCTCCTCCACCTCCTCCACCTCCACCGCCGCCACCCTGGTTGTTGCAACGACGTGAATTGCAATGGTTCGGTTGTTCCATGTCCGAATTGCCATTTGATGAGCTTGGCGTCGTCGCGTAGCATTGATTGTCGAATATTACGTTGTCTGACGGTGGGGAAATGTCACCTGTGCACCGATTACGTTCCAAATCTAAGTACAACCTGCCTCTGCCGCCTAAGACAGAGCAGATGAATGCCTCGTGCAGATATGATGGAAATGGTGCGAATTTTTTTCACTGACGAAACTATTGTATGACTAATGTCTTTATTTTTCATTAACTAGCATGATCGACTATGATATTTATTCATTATCTAATTCACTACGTATCACAGTATCGGCCAAACTCGATTTCAGGAAAAAAAACTTAGAATTTATTTTGACATAATGAAAACTGAAACTTTAGATTTTTTTTTATAATACAAAAAATATACATTTTTGTTAAAAGAAACTAAAATTTCGTACATGTACCACAAATTTTATTTTATTTAGATGTATTTTTATATTCTCCATCGCGAAAATAACAGAAAATTCAGATTTTTTTTTTACTTTGAATTCTCTCAGTGTGCAGATTTGATTTTAGGAGAAATCAGTTTTGTCGTGAAATAGAATTTAGCCAGTGATTTGACCCTTCAAAACCACATTTGACCTCTTTTTTTAATTTCATATAAATCTTTCTACAACAATTTTTCTATTGTTCCATTTTTTTTTTGTTTTTGTATTTCGCGGTTATAACTTTAATCAGCAAATCAACAATATTTTTAATGGAATCTTCATCTTTCTCAGAGTCTTGCATTCCAATGGAAAAAAAAAATTGAAATTGGAAAAGGTTTTTCGTTTTCGTGAATATCCCGAACATCACAAAATCAACAATATTTTCAATTACGTTTTTGTCTTTCTCAGAATCTTGCACTTCAGCTGGAAAAATTGATATTAAAAATGTAGAATTAATATAGTGACGAGATTTGCAATAAAACTTTTAATAGCACGAATCCATTTGTCGTACACTCAAATTTTTCATATTGTGTAGTTTTCGAAGGTTCATTTACAGCATAAATCGAAAATCAACATTAAAACAGGCTCGATTGATGTTAAAGCTCAATTTATGGATTTGATAAACATTTAGCAGTGAGGTTTTTCCAATTATTTGCTTCTTTACATAAAAAAAAAAAAACCATTTTTTTCAGTTTTTTTATGACAAAAACATGTTTTTGCGAAAAAGTTGACTTCCCAAACCATTTTATGATTATATAAAACATTCTTGAAGTTTTAGTACCAAAAAAATAAAAATATCGTGTTGTTTTTTTTTTTTTTTTTTGGAAAAGCTTCAATTCTGAATATTTACCATGGATTTATGTTTGAAATGGAAAACATGTTCATATCAATACGAAATATGAATATAGATTTCACGTTTTTGTTTACATAGAGAATTAAAACTGAATAATTACCGAGAAAAATGTGGGACAACTTTGAATTATTATGATTCTCACAAACCGAAATGTAAATTTTCATGAGAAAAACGTTAAATTTGTTGTATTATTACAGGGAATTTCTATTTACCCATGAAAATTTATATTTTTGTTAATAATCATCACAAAAAATCAAAATTTTTTTCCGTTTATTGCTTCAACGATAATTTGACAATTTTAATTGTCTCTTCGTAGAAAAACGTAATATTGTGTGATTTTCAATAGATTTTGAAGATTCATAAAATTTTCGACATGTTTTTATGTGTTGAAAAAAGAATGGTGTCTACTTTTTGGCCAATCATCTATTAGGCAAATGAAAAATAATTATACGAAATGATAAGCATCGCATCGATCTTTTAGGTTTTTGACTTTTGCTCTATTTTTAAAAACTACTCAAAGGATTTCATGAGAATTCGAATAACCAGAATAAGAATACAAAAATGTTGTAATCATTTTCAAAATTTCATTATAAAAAACGTGCAAGAATGTAACTGTGCTATTTATTGCTGTACAGCTTCGCAAGAAACCATACGTCAATAAACAATCTACGAAAATTGTCATAACCGTCAAAGACGAATATCTAATTCGTGTTTATTTATTTTCATTTTTGAAGAGCTACGATGTTTCTCTATGAGAATCTAAACGAAAAGCGTGAGTACGTAGTTTGAATGTTGAAAAAACAGTAAATCGAAGAAAAAAAAATACTAAAATTCGTTTCCTCTAACAGGGAAAATTCATTTGAATACAAATGAATAAATTGATCAATAAAAACAACACAAATAATATTATGAGAACTTTGAATCGAAATTGAAACACCATTCAAATTATATTGCTTCGTAAAATATGTATCGCGTGGAAAAAAATTCAAAAGTAAAAGCAAAATGATAAAATCGGAATAAAAATGGTCAAAATATAATTTCCAGATTTTAATCTAAAGCCAAAGTGTTTAAATATCGTGAAAAAAGTTTGGGAAGAATGTTTGAAAGATAATAATACGGAGTTTTTCAATGAGTTATTTTTTGAGAAAGTGTAAAAAACAGTTAGTCACGCGAAGAATGATTTTGGAAACGTTTGAATTTTGAGAGGATAAAAAATTTGTTTAAAAAATGGAAAAAACTACAAAAAAATAGTGAAAATATGGAAAAAAGTTAAATAAATATTTGTAGAGTTATTATTTGGGGATTATTGAAAAAATAAAAATGTTGATTGATCGTGAAATTAGTTTGAAAATATTGTAACCCTTAATACCGGTGTACGGACGTCCCAGCTCGTGAACGCTGCGTGAAACTTGACATTTGTTGTTGTAGGGACGTCGATGATAATCGACGTAGTTTTCGTTCTCGGCTTCCGACGGCATATACTTTTGATTGTTGTTATTTGGATGACAATAATTAATAGTGTGATGACGTTTCATTGTCATTTCGGGTGACGTTACAGAACTGTCGATGCTCGGTATTGGTTTGAGCATTTTTTTCAACGTTATTGGATCGAGGCTTATACAACCGTTTTGTGCATTTTCGATTCTCATGTCGTCCGTACTCTTGCTCTTTGATTTACGTCCGTTATGATTGTTGTTGACGATATTAAATATATTCCCATTTTGCATCTCGAGCTCCGTATAATCAGCTGATTTTGTATGGTGCAATTGCTCTTTTCTTATTGATTTATTTTGCAGTGTTCCACCTGCTTGAGTTCCCTCCGATTTCAACGTTTCACGCTCTCCACTTCCGTTCTGCTGGGTCCCACTGTCCTGATGCTTCATTCCTCTCTTTGGAGATATCGTCGTCCCTTTTTCCTCGGGACTGTCAATCTTTTTATCAACAAAAGACAAAAGGGTTATTATTTTTTGTATTTGATTCATGAAATCAATGATTTTCAAGATTTATTGAGTCTGTCAATCGTTTTATTAACAAAAGACAAAAGTGTCATTATTTTTCGTATTAAAGTCACGAAATCAATGATTTTTTTATTATCGTGGTTCTGTCCAATCTTTTTTTTATCAATAAACACCAAAAGTGTTTATTTTTGTTTTTTCCAAATGCTCTCATATGTAAAATTCTTGTATTTGTTACTCAAGAGTTTCTTCGTAGGCATAAAAAGTAGTCGATGAATGGCAAAGTGGCAAATAAATGTTTTCTGATGTCTAGTTCACAAAATTATTCTAAAGATCATAATTAATGAAATTGCTACAATTATGTAGATTAATACATCATAATTTTGTAATATTTTTGAATTTTTCTTTGTTTCTCACCTGCGAACCAACAGTTGCAGTTCCAGTCGCGGCATTCGCGGTTTTTGGAGTTGTCTGACAAGTTTCGTTCTGCTGTTGTTTGTCTTTATATTTGCACGAATCACTGGATTTGAGAGTTTTGCCTGGTGTATCATTCGCGTTGTTAACATTATCGTACAAGGAAGCACTCGATGTTGCTGCGGTTATTTTTTCACGATTCGGAGTCGATTCCATGTCTGACGAACGTGTCATTGTTCTTGGTAACGTTGACGAGCCTGTGACAATAAAAATCAACATTTTATTTCATCGAATACTCTGTGGGTTAAATTAATTGATTTTAATTATTCATTTTTTTTATTTTATTTTTTCATTTTTATAATTAATGCAGTTTTCTTATCACATCGCATTTTTGGATCTTGACTCCTTAGGTTTGACAGTTGTTCCAAACGCATACAAGTGCACTGGGGTGCAGTTTTCGTTCTGCTCGGTGACGCTGGCGTCGACAATGGCTTTATTCGTGGCTTCACTTTCTGCTTGTTCCCTTGCTCGGCCTTGAACGAGTACAAAGAGGCCGCTTTTCTCGGTGTCTTTGTCGATGGTGTCTGCAATCGTTGAAAGCATGAGTTCATTTATATTTAGGGTCGTAGAAATTAAAGTCATTCACTCAAATCTGAATTTACGAACGTTCCCTTTATTTCCATAAGTTTTACATCGACGACATTGAAACAGGGCAAAAAAAAAACGCGTATTCACGATCATTCCAAATTTTTATAAAGATCCCGAGTGGAAAATCCCATTTTATGACAAAAGTTACTGATTACGAATCAATTTTTTAAAATTATTATTTGGGTTTAACGAAGAGCAATGAACATTTTTTACTCACACAACATTCCTTGAATTGTTTTGCATCGATTGGAGATGTAAAATTTAGTCCCCAAGTATCGTTGGTCATCGTGTCTTTCCAGTAAATGAAACATTCGGAAGCTTGACCGATTCTTGTTCCTAGACAATCGACAATATTTCTCGTTATGTTTTTTGTTCAGTCTATTACGAAGATATTTTCATATATTGTTCCTGAATATTAAACGATTTTTTTTTATTAAATCTGATTTAGTGAATGCTTCAGTTTTTAAATGAGTTTTTCGTCAACTTCAACTTCGTGAAATTAAATTTCTCGCATACCAATCTATTTGCTATTCGATAATGGACTCGTTATCGATCGATAACGACCCCGATATTGCGTTAAAAGGTTAAAAAATGGATAATGAATTGCAATGGAACAAAAAATGGAACATTGAGATTTTTTTTCAAGGGAATATGAAGGAAAAGTTAACACCTGGCTGTACAAGTCGAACGTCCAGGATCTTGTCGACTTGACTGTTGTAGGCGGTGATATGGAAGACCAATTCAGGCGTGTCCTGGAGGCATCGAATATTCACAGGAACGAGATCCTCGGAAACTTGTTGCCATTTAACTGTTCCAGCACCACTTGCACTCACGTGAAATACTTCTGCCCAAAGTCTGCAATTAATCTTGCACTTTAGATAAAATATCGAGGCGAATAGCATTGGACCATAAAAATAATATAAAAAATTGCTTTTTCTTATGAATAAACAAAAATACGAAAACGAAAAGAAGGAAAAAAAATTGGGGAAAAGTCTGATTTATACGAGAAAAGAAGTTTTTCAATTTAAAAAAACAAAAAAAAACAAACCAATAAATGAATCGATGACAAACAAAATTGAATCTACAAAAATTGATATTTTACATATCTAAAATATCTATTAAAAGCTGGCCAAGGTGAACAAATTTTGCTAAAACTTCTAACAATCGTGCAAAGCATGATATACGATTAACGAAATATTTAACACATTTATATTGGGTTTCAATAACAGAGAAGATCGTGCGTCCGAATATGTTGTGATCATTAAAGGGCTTCGGAAACAACAGGGTTGAGGAAAAAATTGAAGGAATAAAATCGTGAGAAAAAGTGCTGTGAATTTGTGAGATAATGAATTGTTTGGTCCGGAACACAGGAAACGTACAAACTCAGTTCAGGGAGATGAAGAAGTTGAGAGATTCGTGAAAAGGAATTTTTTGACTCATATAATAGCAAGTTGGTTACATTTCAATTTAATTAGCATGACATTTATTTATTGAAAAAAAAAACCCAAATTAGTGAAGAAAATAAATCATTCAATAAATTGGGTCACGTTGTTATTTTTTTCTTTTGGTTTTAATAAGGTAAACATTTTTGGATCAGGCTCACCGTTATTTACTTCAAGTTTGCTTCAAGATTCTCTATAAATGTTGATGAGTTTTAAGACAAGTTAAACGGGGCATTTATTATCGTCACTTTTATTTAATTTCTGGTATTAAAGAATTTTTTATTATTGCATTGAAAGAATTATATTTTTGATCGAAAATCTATTGTGAAAATAATTGATCCTTGAATGGATTCAAATTCATCATTATTTTCTTCATTGTCATTTTTTTTTTTTCATTTTCAAACAATGCTTCGAAGGCTTGGAACAGAGGATTTTGTTAAACTTCAGTATTCAGTCTTTGAAAAATCTAAGAAAAAAAAATGATGTGAAAAAAATATTCTTCATCACGGAGAGACGAAATTTTAGAATGATTATTATTAAAAATCAATGTTCCAAAAATAAATGTCCAAGAATTTCTGAACTTTGAAAATATTTTATGATTTTATTATCACAATATTTATCAAAAAGAATAATGTCACAGTTGTGGTATTTATATAATTCTTTCAATGAAGAAAAATATTAATTTTTAAGTAAATATTGAACAATATGTTTGACGATATAGAGGTAAAGAAAAGAGATATATTATATGGGTGGATAAAGAGATAAAAATCGAAAGATAAAGAGAAGGTAAGATGGTTGAATGGAATGGTCGAATGGTATGGTATATGCGCACCTCTTCTTCTCTATTACGCTTCCGCACCTGAGCAAGTGGCCAGCCTCACCCCTGGGGACTCCGATAGCGGGTCTTGCCCCAGCTTGCCAGGGTGAGTCCTCATCGCGGTACCCTCTTTTCGACAGGGGTGCACAGCTGCATGAAAGCTTATTGCCCATTTTACAGAGTTCCTTGTCTTCTGAGTTGAGGTTTCTTGTTATTTTTGTCTTTTCTTCCTGAAGTTTATTTCTGTGTAGTTTGAGCTTCAAGTTTGTATTAATTTGTCATCTTAACAGGATCGTAATTTCCTCGCCTTTCTTTGGATCCCAAGTTCCTAATGTTTGACACAATTGTTTTTTGGCTATTTGATGATACTGATCTGGTGTTTGTTTTTTTACTATTTTTTGGCTGGTCTTTGTTGTTATTTTTAAGTTCCTTCTTTTTATAGCTGTGAGTTTGAATATTTGGCACGAATTCAATTAAGTCACCGAAATATCGGTTGTTTCGTTATTTATTCGGAAGCACTGAATGTAACGGTCGATCGGTTGCCGAATTACCGATCGGTCGATTGAAAGAGGATTCCTCTTCGTTTGGTTTTTTCTCTTGTTTTTTTTTTTTTATTGTCACATTATTAATGCTGGCTGAATTCATCAGCTCCTTCCTGGCATGATTGCTGCAAACATAAATAATCATCTGTTAGATAAATACGTACGATTTACATTCGTATCGAATGTTAATTAACATTAAACTTTGTTCAATTATTATCGTAATTAAAATTTGATGATAAGAAAAAAAATGTTTCTACGTCATTAATAAATACCTATGACCTTATTTTTAATCCCTTTATCAATTACATAATAGGATTGAACATATTGTGCAATCGAAAGTAGTAAAAACTGCAATTGGTCAGACAAGCAATAAAGAAGTCAAGGATTCTAGTTGCTACCACACATTCTTCGGTCTCCCATCTTATCTGGATGTTTGAAATCGTTTTTTTTTTTTCAATGAGCTATACAGCGGAAGATTTACAGAATAGTAAACGATGAAATTTCGTACGTACACATTCGATAATCGATATTATAGCACAAGAGGAAAAAAAGGTAAATGCTGACAAGTCCGAGGATCGAGGCCAATCTTCTAGCACTGAGAAAAACCTCGCAATATATAAATATATGTACTCTATGTACATACTAGACACGTATGTGCACATATATGTATATATTCAGGTTTAAAAGTGGCTAATATTGCCTCTTCTGTACCAAGAGGCAAAATGGTGAATCGAGCTACGAGATAATTGCGAATCTGCCATGTTCGTCGACATTGTGTCCTAACAGCTATGTGGCTTCTGGCTATAGAACTTCCAACGACCTCTCTCGTAGCAGAAAAAAAAATGCTCATTCAGTAACGAGTTAGCCAATGAAAAACCACATACGATAGAATCTCAACTTTTCTCTAATATCAAATAGACATAATCCAATCTTTTCAGGTAATTACTTTTAAAGAAAAATTCTCCAGTTCACGTGCACGTTCGTTTAATCCTTTTATTTACAAAAGTTGAATAAAAAATTGTTTTAATAATAATTATCAATTGTTGAGTATGACAATAAATTTATTGATGGAAATTTGTAACTGCTGTTGTTGAATAAAGATTTACAAAAATTGAAAATATTACTCTTTATTTGGATCAATATTTAGTTATGGTGCGAAGATTGATGATGAAAATGAAATCAGTATGAAAGCTCGTGTTTTCACTCCCGGATAAAAAGTTTTTGTTATTCAATTATTTCTTGCAAACGCTGATGAGGTAAGCAACGTTTAATTTCCATTTGATTACACGTTCTCACTCTCTGCTCTGAAAACGTGAAGTTATTCGTGAAAACTTGAGTAACAGCTTGGAGAGAAAGAATTTTAATAATTTCGAATAATATTTTAGACATTATTCTTCATTCTTTATTCTTCATTCTTCATTCGTTTTCTTCTTTTGATTTTAATATCCAAACGAGCTATCACCCATCTGACAGGCAATATCACAGCGAATTCCTCTTTTTTTTTAATTCCCTGCACCCTCGACTTTCAATTCTCCCTAAACGTCATGAGGGTTGGTAACACCTGACGAGGGCGTTCACAGTCCAAATTTTATGTACTAATCCTTGCAAATCCTACTATCAATTACACGAGGAAAAAACCGAGAGACGTAATAAATTTAATTAGTTCACACGGTGATGAACAAATGTTGTTTGGATTCAATCCGAAATGACACAAAATAGTTTTAAAATAAAAAATTCAACGCTTCTGTAATATTCATTTATAAATCGCATGAAGAAAATGGCCGCGTTTTGACACAGACAGTTTTCGATATTAATGAATAAAATATAATGAATTAGTTGCATTATAAATTGAAAATGAATAATAAATAAAAACCCTTGAGACTAGAATTTTGTTCAACACGATCATTTGGAATGATCTGTGGGGAAAAAAAACCTACAATTGAATAGTCACATTAACTGGTTTGCAGATAAGAAGAAATTGGAAGAATGAATTATTGCAAAGTTACATCAATAACAAGGAAAATACTCATGATTTTGTATTCTTGAATTTTTTCAAAAATCAATTTCTCTCGCTACAATTAATTGGAGGTTTGAATAAAACTCATATTTGAATATATATTGAAACATATATTTGAATGAGTTAAATCTGTGATTCGTCATTTTGGAATCCCCAATGGATTGGGAATTCTGCAATGGTTCAAAGTCTCGGCTTATCGGAATCACGATGAAATGATGTTGTAGATACGAAACAGGAAACTCTTCCAAAACAAAGATGACCTAGTTCAAGGATCGAATGAGTAGGGTTTGCGAGCACAGGCAGGCGGGGTGGAGCTCAACGAGAGGGATGACCGAGAAAGAGAGAAAGAGAGGGTGGAAGAGAAAATAGGGAGGCTGCAGTGATAAATATCGAAAGGAGTGCCAGGAATCCAAATTCTTCTTAAATCCTGTGACTTGATCAACCCGTACAGTTTTTGTTTCTTGAAAAAACAAAACAACTATCCCGAGTCTAATAAATAGTCAAAGACAGAGAAAAATTGAAAGAGAAAAAAACACTATTTTCCAACAAGATATTAGGCTAATTAAAAATCCTCAAAAATGTCGTCCCCAATTTGGCAAATCAACATATTTGTGCCTTTGGGGATGAATTAAAAAAAAAAAATCGCTAGAATTTTGAGGTCATTCAGAGCTGAATATTGGAGCTTGGATTCCAGGGTTTTCTTTATAGCAACTCGCCGGATGGAACGACGAGAGAGAAAACCAAAAGAGGCTAAGTTGTATATATATATCTACGCATACACACACATACACACACCCACGTATATGCAACGTTTCAGCGAGAAACGGGACACGAAAGAGAGTACAAGAGCCAGGCAGGCAGGAAGCCAAACGCGCTGGGCGAATGCCGGGGGTTCCGATTACGCGAGAAAGACAGATAGAAATAAAGAGAGAAAGGAGAGAAAGAGAGAAAGATACGTGGCATATAAATGCAGTGAAATGGTAGGACATATAGAAGAAAAAAATGGGGAGAGGGTAGAAAAACGCAGCTAGAAAAAGTATCGCGGTGTGCATTCTCGAAATCCCGCGTTGCAATATGCATGTATATTTCTCTACGTATATACAAATGGCGTGGGTGCAACGAGCTTCATTCCAAAGACTATATCGATCTTCAAGTTTCTCCTTAGCCACTGATTCCTTTTTTTTAAGCATCTGCAAAAAGATATGAGCTTTTATATTCAGTGCCAAAATTATTACGTATTACGAAAGCCTCCGGAACTGAATTTTATGTTAAAAGTATAAAATTTCAACACTTTTCGTAGTGCAACAAAATTATTTGCTTCAATAAATCAAACATTTTGAATCCATTCTGCTGAATTTAATCATATCGTCTATATAGTTTTGTAGAATTTGAAAAATCTATGCTGTCAATTGTTATTGAGATTGCAACTTTGAATTCTAATGATTAATAGTTTAAGGAAATTTAATATTTCGTTTGACATTGTACGATGGAAATTTTGATGCCAATTGCCGAGAGATTTCGATATTATTTTGTTGACAGTTTTTTTCCTTTGTTAAAATGGTAATTGTTTATTATAATTCAATTCTAAATAAAATTAATTAATTCCACTGAATAGAGTTGTATTTTCTAATTTTGGTTGCTCGATTAATCCCATGACATTTGTCTCGGGGTTAAATTTTCATAATTACGAATAATTTGCATGATGAAATAGATGAAGTTTTGAATATTTGATATCAGGTGACTTTAAGGTCGGTTATTTTTAGTAGAATACATTCTCATTTCTTTTTACGTCACGTAAAGCTTTTTTATAGGTTTCTATAGGAACAGACAATTTTTTTATTCGTTGGCGATTTTTTACTATTTTTTTTTCTACCATTCGCGATGGCATTGCACCCCCGATGGTAAATGAGGGTTGACCGAGCGATACACACCCCCGGTGCGATAGACCGGGCGTCGAGGTATCGACGGTTCGTTGACTTGCGAGGTCACGAGATACTGCCCTCTATACATAGTTATACACGACCCATATGTTCCAAAGATAATTATTATGAATCATGGACGAAGACCCTCGATTTTGGAGTCCTTAATTTCCTCTCCATAATTTATAATCATTTAATTCCCAATTTCATCCCTTATGATGTCATTATTTCTCTTCATCAATTTATGTTCGTAAGAACGAAATTAAAGTTCGAAAATCAGCACTAGATTTAAAGTAACAAAATTTTGGATTATTACTTTTCAGAATTTTCACTGATTCGTTCATCAGTTTGTTGGCAAGTTCAATTCTATTAGCTTGAAATTCAATTCCCAACCACTGTTCGTTTCGACAATTCTTATTAACACGACTCTTTTCCATTCGAATTTTCAAATTTTCTAAAATGCATTTTCAATCAATATTGTCTACACTCCTTTAAAAATCCGAATTCCTCGACTTAGATTTTTTTGTGAAATAAAAAATGAGACTCTTTTCCACGATTTAATGTCGATAGTTTGTCAATTTTTTTATTGCAGAGGAATTTGATTGTTGGTCAAAATCATTGAGGTTTCTTTCTTGTTTGCTTTTCAACTGTTTAAATACCGTCAATGTTGACCTTATGTTTTTATTAAAATGATAAATAATATTGAATTTGGTTTGGTTTGAGATTCTTTTAATGATGAAGAATATTTAATTTTGTAGAGTTTGTGATTTAAAAATAATAATCGTGTTTATAGACATGTAAATATTATATTTGTACATTATTGTCTGTGTGTGTGTGTGTTTATATCTGCCGGGATTAGTGACACGTTTGAACAAAGTCAATAGCCCTATTTATTTCCGTATGTGTGTTGAACGACGATATGACTTTTAATGCGATATATCGCGTGTGGTGATATCGTTGCATCGTTACGAAGGGCTTTTAGCCCAGGCGAGAATGGGCGTGGAATTTGCGCGGGATCGTTGCTATTATCGTTCGACTGCACACGAAGCCCCGGGCCCACCAAAAGCGATAAGGCTCGTTCACACGTTTGCCTGTCTCAAAAGGTTAATTGGCTAATGCACTTTTTCGAAAACAATCAAAATTTAATTCTTTTTTGAATATTTCAAAAAATCATTTATTTCAGGAATCACGTATATTCGAGACGGGGGATCGTCGTGGCATTTAGACGTTACTGAGCAACCCCGCTGTGATGCACTCTCTCACCCTCTTTATGCGGACACTCGCGCCCTTACAATTAAAGACACATAGTTAAAGTTATTTCAAAATTTTAACACTGTTCACAAATTCTGATGAACTTTGAGATTCTCACATTACCATTTTTTTATTTAATCAACCAATCAATCAAATTATTTATTTCATTGTCCAACCGACAGAATAAAAAAAAATTTAAACAATTTTTGATTTTTTATTTTTATTTTCCGGTCATCAGCCTTTTTTAAATCACTTCTCAAGATTTTTTTATCCAACCATGCAGAAGAATTTATCAACACTCTCTTTTTGGCATACAAAAAAAAAACAAATCTCACCATTTTCAATTTCACAGAACTAAATTTCATCACAAGCAATTTTTAAAATAAACTTCAACCGAAGTTTCTTCACTTATGGTTTTTTTTTTCTAAAAATATATTTGCCCTCGAGCATCGATGATTCTTGTCCACCCTTTTCTCGCATTTTTCGTGTTCTTTTTTTTCGTGTTCGATGTTTTTGATGTACGGGATCGGAAGATTAATAAAAAGGGAAAGAGGCGGATGTTGGAATTTAACGTCAAGAATTCTCACCCGGAAATCGCAGCCCCGGGTACAACCACGACAAGCCCCGTTCTTCTCGTATATAGTGCAACACAGGAATTGAGGCGCGGCGTTTGCGATGCTGCTGGAGGGTTGGTGGGTCGGTGGCAAGGACGAAGAAGGAGAGGAAGGAGAGAGAGAGAGAGAGAGCGGGAGAAGGACGACTGCAAATGTCAACGGTCGCGATCACTGACACTACGTACCCAAGAAAAAGGAAGAAAAATATAGGCACAAAGTAGCTGGCTTGAAAATGCATCGAGAAATTTACAGTCTCTGGGCGGAAATTAGCTCGATAATAAAAAGAATTTTATTTCATTATTGAAAAACGATAAAATCATAAAAGAAAAGTGTATTCAAAATGATTTGAATTCTATTTATTTTTTAAATAGAGCAATTAAATGTTTTATTTATTAAACGGATTCGATGACTTAAAAAATCTTCGAACTATCGAATGATTATTCGGTTGTTATTAAACTTGTTTTCTTTTCAATACTTTCGTGGCATTTTGTCGCAAATAAAAAGGAAATGATGAAGAAAAAGATTGATTAACAATTTAAACGTTTATACTATTTGCTAAAATTTCATTACGAATTCACGTTTTTATATCTTTTTCATTTAGTAGTGTAACAATTCATTTTTTTAAAGCTTTTAGGCTGTGATAGTTCCAATGCCATAATTTTTTCAATCGAGATTTAATGGCTCTCTTTTTACAGTCTCTTAATAAAATTCAATGTTTACATTTTTCAAATCAATGGAATATTTTTTACATTTCTTGATAATGGACATTTAATGTTTCCATTGTCGTGGCTCATTATTGTTAATCGCTTTATAAATTCGTAATAAATATTCTTCGATCATCAAATGTGATTATACAACACACAATTTCACTTGGAATTATCAAGTGACTGAATAAACAAATAACACACAACCGAAGAATCATTTTAGAACAAAAAATCGGCTGTAAATTTAATATTTTTTTACGCAGAATTATTTCCGAAAAGAGAATAAATCTTACGAAGAAGAAAGTTTTAATACAACAACAACAAAAAAAGGTATCGTTACCCTTTCAATAAAAATAAAAAAACTAGTAAATATTTCTCACGTAGAGTGCAAGGAAAAAATAAATCGATAGTCAGTATTTATAAAAGCCCTTTCGCTATCATCCAAGAAATAATAATACTCCATAAATATAATGAATGATAAATAAGTAGAAAGCGTTTAAAAAATACGTCAGTGGTTAGTTTTTGTTTCACTCGTTGTTTGAAATCTCTGTGTCAATGACTGTCGATTGCGGTCTAAATTTAAAAAAAGCAAATACATTGACCTTATTTTCAGTGTCACGAATTAAATGACCTCTGGGCAATTTCGCGAAGATAAAAAAAAACACACATACACACACACACAGCTGTGTAACGAATAGAGAACCCGGCACATCCCTAAAAAAAAGTCTTGAAATCATCGTATCTTTGCCCGCTCCGGCACCGTCGTTGCTCCACCCTTATTTTTCGGCACTTTTTATCACGAAACATTGAGTCGATATAAAACCCATCACACATATATTTGAATAATGAAAAAACATAATAATTTAATCGTAGTAACGTTCGGTGGAGGAGAGTAAAAAAATAAAAATAAAATGCGCCCTAGAGAATATTCGATATTACGCAGTGCTGTCAACTGCGGTATTTCACTCGGGTAAAAAAGAAAATTTCTTGCCGCAAGCTTCAGCGTTAAAATGACAATTAGTACAAAGCAGCGATCGTTGTAAAAATAAAAAAATAAAGAAAGAAACAAAACAGAATGAAAGAAAAGAAGAGCAGAATAAATGGAATGACGTTGATTTATACACGATGACTTACGGTCGACGACATCATCCTCGACGAGTTGGGTGTGCGTCGTCGAGAAAGCTCAACCGCCGCGACACATCGCTATCCCGGGGGTGGGGGGTTGGGGATGCGCGATGCACAATAACACCAAGAGAGAGAAAGAAAGAGAGAGAGAGATATAAAAATATAGGATTTTATCGTAAAGGTGTACATGCACAGATATATTTTTACATATATATATAAATCTGTATGTAGTGCGTTATGTACGAAGAAGAATTGCGAGTTGGGGAGTGATAGATGGGCGTAAGATTTGATTTCAACGTAAGGGATGTTAAATCAGAGTTCGAGAGCATGGAAAAAATGTGAGTAAAGAAAAATGTGAATTTCACAAAAAAGTATCAGAGTTACGACAATAATTAGCGAGTTTTTTTTCCTACGTGAATAATATATAACGAATGACAACTCGTGTTAATCAGGCATCCGAGGAGGGTGAGGGACGACGATAGATTTTATACATTCGTGTCCCCGTATTACGATTTTCCGTCTCTTCTAACGATTCCTCCGAAACTCTTGGTTCAATTAACTATTCTTATCAAATTCCTAAACCACCGCACCCTTCAACGCGCCCTCTTTTATTTCTACGGCCCCTTATTTTGCGGACTCTTCTCGAGACACAAAAAAAAAAACAATTTTCGCGAGAGAGAAACCGATAAGAAGATGGCCACCACCGAGACGCTAGCACACCCGGCACTGTTTCACTGACACTTGAGAAAAGAAGAAGAAAAAAAACATCCCTTCCAACCCTGTCTCGTTGAACTTGCTCACTCACCCTTATATTTCCACAAATACACGTTTTTCGAAATAACCAATTATCTGGTTTTTAATCTCCTTTTTTATATGAATATTATTTACTATTATTATTATTATTATTGTTATTATTATTAATGTGATTTTTCATACTGTACCATTGATGAAAACTGCACTATGTTGTGTCGTTGTTATAACGTGTTCGAATTTCACGAGACGACGATTTTATCCGAAATTTTGCCATGGGACAGTCGATGGGCGAGACTCTTTTCTATTTACACGTAGATACGTGTATATGTCTATATACATATACATATATATATATATTTATATAGATATATATATATATATGTATAAATTTGTCTTGGAGAGCACGGGAGAGCACCAAGCCCTGGTCCACGAATGCGCCCCTAGCCGAAAATGTCAATATCCCCGCTGCGCCCGCGATGCGCCCGCGACGTGTTTCCTTTCCTCTCTCGCTCTCCTCCCTCCCTCGTTTACTCTCTTTCTCGCTCACTCACACACTCACACACTTTTTTCTCTAGCTCTCAGTCTCTCTTAGCTTTTTTTTTTTTTTTTTTTTTTAATATATTTTCATAAATAGTTTTTACTTTATTTTTTCTATATTTTTGTTACTATTTCGATGATGCTTTTCAACGAATCATCGTCCTTTTCACTAGTGCACACTCGGGATTATAAACAATCCCTAAACGCGCGATTTTTTCTTTACATCTTTACCGCTCGGTAAAATATTAATGATTTATTTAGCTTTCTCCCCCTCCCCTCCATATGAATTCACAGTTCGATGTTTTTTGTTGTTTATTTTCACCTACGATTTATTTGCTTTTTCATAGTTGTACGATCGCTGTTTCGTGATGTTGACTTTCATTAAATCTTTTTGTTTTTTTTTTTTTTTTTTTTATTATTATACTCTAAACAGAGGATTAACTCGCGACGATGTCGTTTCGCGCATTGCCGGCGTTGTTCGTGGCAAAATCTCCACGAAATACAAGATCAACGATTTATATATCCGCGAGGGCGCTGCAAGCACATACGGACATGGGAGAAGAATACACGGGGAAAAAAGGAGAGCGATTTGAGTGCGCGAAAGCACCGAACCTCGCTCTCTCTGTGTTGAGGGAAGACTCTCGCACTCTCGAGTTCACGATTGTGCTACAACGCTTCGTGTTACCCTCCCTAGCCAATGTACCCAGGGCATATCCTCCTGTTCACGCTCCTGCGTTTTTTCCTACCCCTTCTCCTCCCTCTTCTCCCATCCCCCACCCTCTATCATCTCAGATTCAACCCTCATTCCGTTCGTATACTCCCAAACGACGTTTTCCTGCCACCTTCTCTCCTCTCCACTCTTTTTATCTCTCTCTCTTCGCCTCTTTCTCTCCCCAATTCCACATCTTTCTCGTATCTTCTTCTCTATCATTTCGCTTCCCATTCCCTATCCATTCTGAATGCCATTTCTCTTCTCCTGACGTTCTTTTTATCTCTATCATTCTTTTTTCTGTCTCTCTTTCTTTTTCATCCCTTCTGCTACTGTATACACGACTCTTTCTGCTCATTTTCTCGTTCCCTTATCCTCCATTCTACTTTTCCTATCCCTTCATCTTATCCTCCCTTTCTACTGTCAATTCTCATATTTATCTTCATTTTTCTCTCTCATTCTGATTTTTCGTGTCATTTCTTCTCTTTTCATCGTTCTTTTTTTTCCCCTCCCATCCTTCAAACCTCTTTTCTTCTCGTTTCATCCTTCCTTGCTTTTCTTCTCCTCCTCCCTCTCTTATTCGTCTTTACTTGCACGTATATACACTCGTGTGCGTTATTGCACAAGTGAGAGGCGAACGAGGGTGAAATTTCAATGTGATATATATATAAATCTCCTCTCCCAACAGGGCACGGTACAAAGTGGCTATCGTCTTCGTGTTGCTCCGAGAGATGCCTCACACATTCCCAAGGCGGTAACCATGACGATACCCGATCGATCCTGGAGCCTGCGCACCTTCATCTCCTATATTTTCCCCCACCTCGTCATCTTACAACACTCCTATAAATTTCTACAGATACAAATATATTTCTACACACAAATACACCTCTCTATGGTTTACTTTGTACGTTGAATATACGATCTTTCTATACTCTCAGCAAGTTGAACCAACAACCCTCCTACGGATGCTGCTTTCATCCGCCCCACCTAAGGTAAACGTTCCTATGACCCAATGTTCCATGCAACAACATTATTGTTACTGCTGACAATTTTTTATTCATTTTTTTCTTCATTTTAACAGAATTTCATGGCAACATCGTTACTAAAAATACGAAAATTTCGTTCATTCGCTGGAGCAGGTTTAATCATTGCAATTTTTAATATTTTCATTAATATTTTTATTAAAATTCATTTGATTGCATCTCAACAAGTGAGTTTTGAATGTTGGGGAATATTTTTTTTTTCTTGACAATTCAGCCAAAATCATTTATAACGATTGCCAATCAGTGGAAAATATTTCAATGAATATTCAGTTGTGATTATTTGTTTCACTTTTTCTTCAATTTGTTGCTATTGAAAATTTGATTGCGTTCAGGTAACGATTGGAATTTAATAATTTATAACAATTTCTATTTGTTATTGACGTTGTTGAATGATCAGATTTTTCGTGGATCGTTCCTGCAGTTTGTAATATTGTTGCGTTTGGTTTTTTTTAATTTTAATTATTTTCCTAGCGTTCATGAATTTTTGTCGATTTTTCGTAAAATCCATTCGGGAAATTCGAGTTTGAACGTCGTGTTGACGAAAAGCAAAAGGACTGTATAAAAGTTTTGTCAATGAGAAAAAATGAAATAAATCGTTTTAAGTAGTCAAATCTGGCTTAGGGAGGCAAGGACATTTATCTTGAGGGTACAATTATCGCAAGGAGAGATTTCACACCTATTAAAGTTTGACGATATGAGAGGACTAATGGATCAGTTGTGGGAAGTGACAATTAATGCTTAATAACAGTTCCTAATACATATTCAATATAAATTTTCCATCTATTTTATTGCAAGTACGATCGATTTAATTACAGAGTTATAACGGGGTGTTTTGTTGAACAATAAAAATCGAGTTATTGTAAACGATACCTAAATTTATAGTTTACAAAACATGTGCATTCGTAATAAGTAGATTAATTCGCAACTGCGCAGACGCTGGGCTGACCATGTACAAGTCTCTACTACTTGAATGCATGACCGAACGTTATGAGGAGTTCTAACCATAAATACTCCGAATTTTAGTTAAAATCACTTGAAAGAACCATTTGACGAAGTATTTTTCACTTTCCAGGTTAAACACTTTCTGAAAATCATTTCCTAATCAGGAAAAACAAATAGTGTAATGCTGGTTTGTCGACTCGAGTTGTACGTTTTGTACGATCATTTGATTTTATCAGTGTAATCAAATATGGCGATTTACGCGCTTCTCTCAAGCCGAAAATAAACCCGACGATGAATATTAGTAGTGATTCTTCAGTTTGATTTTAAAGTTCAATCAGTTCGAGCATCAAATTTGAATACTTTCACTAAAAATGCTATGAATTCCTTGCTATTTTCCTCTTTAATCCTTCTACGTTCGCGTGAGTTTACCATAAATCGAATATAACCTCATTTTTTCGAAAATTTAACTTCAAATGACCGTCGTGATGTAATAGTTTTCGGTAAAATCAATTCAATTGCAACGTATATTCAAATATTTAATTATATCTTCGTTTGATGACATAACCTTGCTTTTTTGGTAAAAAAAAAGACTAGCTCTGACACGATAACCTTCAAATTATTGGAGTTTTCGTCGATGTCTTCTAAATTAACGATTCAACTATGTTTGTCACGATCTTGAGAACTTTTCGGATCCCAAAAACCGCCACGACCATAACACCGGCCAGATTTTTTGCTAATTTATCCGTGAAATATGACGAAAATCCTGAAGCCAAGTCACGAGCCTGGCAAATACATTCTTACGGGGGTTTGGATGATTTAAAACTGTCAAACGTACGAATCCCTGTGATTTCGAGACCGAACGAAGTTCTGGTGAAAATCGATGCTTCCAGTGTTAATCCCATCGATGTTGCGATGACAAGTACGTGTTTTAGGAAGTTCGAATTTTACGAAAAAGTAAAAAACGTGTTATCTCCATTGTTGCAACAGAAATGAATGAACATGAAAAGTCTAAAATTCTGTTCTTTGCTGTTTTTCAACAAATCAAACTATTATGATTTCTTTTCATAAAAGAAAAAAAAAGAATTTTGGTGGTATTCCAAATATTGAAATTCAAACAATTACAGATGGCTATGGGTCGACCATATTCAACTTTATGCGCAAAACAAAGAACTTGAATTCTGATCCTGAAATAGAATTTCCTCTTACACTTGGTCGAGACTTTTCTGGAATTGTTGTGTCGAAAGGTCATGGGGTTGGCGACAAATTAAAATTAGGGGACGAAGTTTGGGGCGTTATTCCTATAGATCGCCAGGGATGTCATGCAAATTATGTCGTTGCTGACACTTGCTTGGTGAATATGACCCTTTGCTACACCTAAAAAAAAATTGATACACAAAAAAGAATTAGCACAATGCTTCAGATTATTCAGGAAGAATTTCCATTTCCTTATTTATCGAAGGTCAATCCACGGCCTCAAAACATAACTTACGTCGAGGCTGCAAGTATTTTATACGCTGGTCTCACAGCTTGGTCTGCGCTTTGGATAACCGGAGGCTTGTGTTACAAAACTACGATTCCAGCAAGAATAAATCGAAGAGTTTTAGTCCTAGGGGGATCTGGAGGAGTTGGCACTTTAGCGATACAACTTTTGAAAGCTTGGAACAGCCATGTTCGTATGATTATTTATAGAAATCCAAAGCCTAGACCTACACAACGGTGTTGGGAACAATCCAAATTCAGCATAAAACCTGTTTTTCCAATTCTTAAATACTTTTCTTCGTTTTATCGAGTTTTTTTTTATTAATTATTGACTGAACGCAACGTTATCATATGTCATTCTTTTCGGTATTGAAAAACGAAGAGAATAGAGTATGATTGATCCTTATAATTGCATACGAGGAATATTTTATGGCAAAGAGAACAGTAGTGTTGTTTTCAACCTCGTTGTAACGTTCACGTTCCCAAAATAGGGATTGTAAAGGTCTAGGATTTAAAAAGAGATTTCAAAAAGATAGAATAGACCATCGACTCGTTTTTCAGGTCATCACAACATGCAGCAGTGATGCTGTTAATATATTGATGCGATTGGGAGCTGATGTTGTCATAGATTATAAAGAGGAGAATGCTGATGATAAAATTGTCGACGAAGGCCCGTGAGTTTAACATTTTCAGCTGTTTTTATTTCGTCCACGCAAACTTGACGATTTTATTGTGATCAACAGATACGACATTATTCTCGATTGCTGTCAACAAGGCCCTGACAAAATAAAAGAAAAAGGATATCCTCACGAAACTTACATAACTCTGAATTCGCCTCTTTTGAAAAATGTCGATCAGCACGGTTTGATCGGTGGTTCGGTAAAGAATCTTGGAGATTTGATCAAATACAACATACCCAGCAGGGAAAATAAATCGACCGTTAAATGGGGATTTTTTACACCTTCAAAAAGAGGAATAAATATGATACAGGAATTAGTCGAATCTGGACAGGTAGGCGGGAGAAATTCCATCTCATAATTTTATAGTTAAAACGTGGTTTTGTAATCAGTTTTGATTTGCAGATTTTACCGGTGATACAAAAAACCTATGCCTTTGAAGATTTACCAAAAGCTTATGAGAGGGTAGCAGAGGGACATTTGCGAGGAAAACACGTTATCGATATGAGACAATAGTTTTTTAAATTGTATTTCTACTAGTCCATGCGAGTCTTTGTAAAGTATTTTTTATATTATTTGCAGTAAATTAAGAGATACCTTGTGCATTTTGGGAATAACTTCTTCAACTTTTTGCTTTTATTTTCGTCGTTGCAGCCATTTCTTTGGAGACTCCATTTCCAAAGCCTATTTTTTGTTTGATTTCTGGCCAAGACTGACTAGCTATTTCCATTGCTCTTTCTGTACCAGTTTTAAGTACATTTTCTAAATAATTAGCCTCTTCTATCAACTCCAAATACTTTTGTCTTATTGGCCCCAGATGGTCGATCAACACATCAGCTACTACCAACTTGTACCTGTAAAAATATCATTTTATTCTACAAATTTTCATTCGCTCAAGGAAACCTTAACAAAATTTTCAAATCTTCCGGATTTTTTTTCAACTATCGAAAAACTTTGAGTGAGTGTTTCTAAGGTCTAGGAATAGCTCTGGACTGTACTTCCGATCCAGGAAACAAAACTCTAACAAAAAAAATGACAAAACTGCTTCAGCTTTGTCGTTGCTAAACACAGTTTTTTTTTCACCCAGTTCTGTATCTACTATCAAGCGAAATGGAATCGATTCTTCATACAATCAATTTTCGCCATAAATACAACAAAATTTGAACAAAAATGTTTGCCTCTCAATAATAGTTTTGGCAGACTTCAAATTTCTGAATAAACATTTGGAAACAATGCTAATAATTAATCTGACCCGAGAGCAATTAATTTCTGTTAAATATGTGTTCTAGAGAATTCCGCATTTTAAACCGAAAGTACAGTTCTCAGTTTTTATACAATAGAAACCTAAATTATCATAATTGAAAATGTTAGCCAATGATTTGAAAGTTTCATGAAAGTTTCATTAAAATTGAACAAAGATTTTTTTTCTTTCTTTTTGAATTTGCAATTCAATAATTAATTCTACATTTCTGTTATAATTTATACTCACTTCCCCGTATCTAAGCCTTGACTTTCTTTGCAAATAGCTTCCGGCGACTTTCCAGTCACGAGGGAATGTAAACTTATTAAATTCGAAACTCCTGGCCTTGTTTCAGGTTCGTAAGTAACTTCTGATATAAAATCTGTAACAGATCTCTTAATCTTTCGCAATATGATGTCCGGTGTGTCCATCAGTTCGATTTTACTCCTAGCACTGTCGCTTGATTTGGACATTTTCTTTGTTGGTTCTCGCAGTGATTTTATTCGACCGCTTGTGTCTAAACAGGATGGGATACGAGTTTGAAATTCAACCAAAATTACTGATAGCTAATAATGTTCAGTATGGAATTTTTTCTAATCGCACCATTGATTATTGAACGAGGCACAGGAAATGTTTCACCAAATTTGTTGTTAAATAATTTGGCCAAATGCTGTGCTAACTGTAAATGTTGAAGTTGATCTTCTCCAATGGGAACGTGAGTTGCTCTGTGAAAATTTCATCAGTACTTTTTTCAATTCAATGAAAGTTTGATTCAAATGTTGTGGGAAAACTCACTTGTACAATAATATATCTGCCGACTGCAGAACGGGATAAATGTACAATCCCAGAGGTATATTTTTGAGATTTTCACTCTTTTCTTTGAACTGCGGTAAATGTGCTAATCTAGGCATGGTCGTAAGGCAAGCTAAAATCCAGCAGAGTTCCGCGTGCATTGGAACGGTGGATTGTTGGAATAGAATACTGCGCTCCGGATCAATGCCACAAGCCAGCAATGTTGCCGTTAAATTGAACATGTTTTGTTGCAGTTCTTGAGGATTCTAAACGTTGTAAATTTCATGATCTCTTGTACATTTTTTCGGAAATTATCATTCATAAACTATCAACTTTAACAAAAAATTGATTTAAAAAATATTTAAACAAATGCTTTATCCATTTTAAAGATGTTTTTCCAAAAATTTGTAACAAGGTTTTTGACGAATTAAAAAAAAATGAAAAAACTATAAGAATCCGTATGAATGTAGAAAAATAACTTAAAGCATTTCGTTTCAATAATGTAAAAATAACTTTCTGAATTATGATTATTGAACAATAATGTTTCTGTGGATTGAGACCCATCAAAATCATTTCCAAACCATCAAATTTTTGTTCAAGAAACATGAGTCGAGCATTATTAATCTAAATAAATATTAAAATGAAGTTATTCGTAATAATGGATTCAATTACTTGTAACAATGTGATGGAATGCATATCGACGATACTCCAAATAACATCTTCCCCAGAATCTTGTAATCGGACCCATTCCTTGATCGCTCCTAAATAATTACCAAGGTGTACAGCACCAGTGGGTTGTATACCCGAAAAAATTCGTCTGGGGTGAACCGAAGTTTCCTGAAAAAAATTAAGTACTACATCATCGAATCTTTACACTTCAAATCATTGCAAACTCTCACAAAAATCTAAGAAAATCTAACCTCGAAACTAATCTTTGATTCTACTTTTTCACTCAAATGTCGTTGTGCCTTGCTTAAGGGTTCTCGAAATAATATCAATTTTCGCAACAATTTATTGCTCCTCTTTAAATTATTGAACATCATTAACTAAGCACCGACAAATCGTTTTGTTCAAATTTTAAATATAATCTCGCGGTTTTAGGGGTTATGTCACATTTGTATATATTTTTAGTGCTAAAAACTGCCGCTTCGATAGAAACATTTCTTTGAAACAGGAAACAGGTTTTGCAATTTCAATGATTCGTAGAATCAAATATATTCAGCCCTGACAATTATTTTCGAAATTTTTCACGGATCAATGGAAACCTCGTAGAAACTATTATTCTTTTCGAATACGTATTCATCTAGTTTCATAATACAACATACAAACAATTTATCTCCGCGACGTACGCAAATAATTATACAACAATGATCTTCGAGCGGATGATTTTCAAGTACTCGGAAAAAGAGCCATGAATCTTTATAGGATCCAATAGACAAAGTACACGTTTCAAGGTCACGGTTCGATCGGGTCAATAGATAAATGACGCAAAGAAATTTAGGAGATAAAGATCAGATCGGGTGGTTAACGGAATTTCTCTACTCAAAATATAAACATTCTGCGACTTTTCAGTTTTCGGAATGTGAACCCCGAACTTTACACGCAGTGCATTAAAATTGAAATTTAATGTCAAAATAATTAAAGAAAACTTATTAGTATAGTGGGATGAAATTTTAAGTAAAAAATAAAATACAAGTGGGATAATATAATTCGAAATAAATTATCGTGTCAGTATTTTCAGAGTAAAAGCCTCTAAAAGTTCGCACCGATGATAAAATTGTTGTTGAGTTTTTGAACGAAATACACTTACGATTAATTCGTCATAATAACAATGAGAAGTGAACAAGTTCGGGAGGCTTGCGGGAAAATTTCGTGTGTATTTCTCGTTCGCTGTGTTCGATGTGAGCTTGATGTACTTGCCTTCCTACAACCACGATTAGTTCGTGCGGCAGCCATGACGCGGGACGTCGCTACTCGCTAGTCGAGTTATAGATACATATATATAGATATATATATACATATACATAAATGAATCTATATACACAGAGAAAGCGCAGTGTCGCTCAGCAAATTCAGAATTATTCAGTATCCAGTATATCACGACGTGTTACGAAGATCGGACGATGAGAAAGTAATCTCGTGAAGTGAGATGATTTCTACACAAACGATTCAATCTCCCTCAACATTCCACCATATCTTCGATCGTTTATTATCGCTCATGACGTGACGAAATTATTAAAGCCTTAGAAAATAATAAAATCATTGAATAAGGTGGTAAAAAAGTGCTCGAGCAATATTTTACTTTAGTCACCCTATATATGTGCGTTGGCCCTTGCGCGGTAGGAACGGAGGAAGCATTTATTCGTGTTTAACGAGGGAAAAATAAAAATACAAAAAACTACGAGAATTCGCACAGTGTAACAAGTGCGGCGAAACTGATGTCAAACCAGAGCAACGAGATGCCGAAAAAAAGGATGATGACGGTATTATATATTTCATCATATTATTTCGTTTAAGATCAATCTTTTTAATCTATCATTTCGATCAATAATAATCACAATTGTGTCAAAGTTAACAGGGATTTAATCATTTATCGTTGGTCCAATTAATATTAAAATATGTCAAGAGCATTTGAATATCTATCGAAATTCTTGGAATTACGAATAAACTTCTAGATTTTTTCGTTACGTGAATTCTTTAAATTTATCAATCTGTGGCAAATGTTCTCGTTTATCATGCCGCGGTCAAAAAACGTTCTAATCAGACGACGGTCTATGAGTATAGAACGTTCGAAAATGCTCTTTAAACAGAGATGCTTTGACATTCATATGAACGAGTGTTGAATTAATGTCACGAGAGCATCGTAACACACGCATTTTGCGAGTTAAAAGTTTACACAGTACACGTGCTGCTGCTGTTATCACGGTTTATTCTGTTTGAACAACTTTTTCTTTTGTGTTTACAACGTAAAAATTCTATAAATGTTAGAAATAATGTCATCAAATTTGATTGCAATTAAAAGTACAAACGCTTTCAAATACTACGAGATTAGAATTCGGCTTTTAGAATAATACAAATTCTTAAACGTTGATAAGCATACAAATTTCATAAAAAAAAAAAAAACAATTCATAACAGAATCAGCGATTGCGATTGATTTACATGAAAAGTACGAACAGCGAACAGATTTTAGTCCAAGAAGTGGCGGTTAAAAGATCGAGTAATTTTGTTAGTCATCATAATGAATCTTATGTTTGCTACAGGACCTTGTTTGACAAATTTTCAGTTTTGCAAGCCCCACATATATTATTTAATTATGAAATACAATTATATTCAGAAAATTTAATATTACGAAAGTTCACATTAGACTCGTTTCGAAACTGAGGAATTCATGAAATCGAAAAGAAAAACAAATTTGTCGAAATTCATTTGATGTTTAACGATTAACAGATAAATTGATGGATTTTTAATGTCCAATTTATCGCATTTTTCAAAATCAAAACAGACCAATCGACGAATTGAATGTTTATCTTGTCGAAAACTTGTACAGACGTGCACGAACGTTTCGGCCCAAGCCCACCACGTGTCACGGGCGAAAAGAGGTCAAACGTTAGGTTCGCTGCGAGGTTTTCGTGGCTGTACGGTATGGCTTACGGGTCTTTCGGGAGCGGGAAAAACTTCGATAGCCTTTCAAGTGGAGGCATTTTTGGTGGAGCGTGGAATAGCGGCGTACGGTTTGGACGGTGACAATGTGAGAACCGGTCTAAATCGTAATTTGGGATTCAGCAAAGAGGATCGTAACGAGAATATACGAAGAGTGGCTGAAGTGGCGAAACTGTTTGCGGACAGCGGTCAAATATGTTTGTGCAGTTTTGTTTCGCCTTTCGAGGAAGATCGACAAATGGCGCGAAGCATTCACAAAGATTTCGATCTCCCATTTTTCGAAGTTTTTGTCGATACGCCTTTGAACGTTTGCGAAGCTCGTGACACTAAGGGATTGTACAAAAAAGCAAGGCAAGGAGCAATAAAAGGTTTCACTGGAATCGACCAAATGTATGAACGACCAGAAAATCCTGATTTAATCGTAAAAACCGAAAATTGTACTCTCGAAGATTCCGCGGCCACTGTCATTGATCTTCTTGAGAAAAATTGCATTATTCCCAATCTTACGAAACTTGGAACTCCCATTCGTGAATTATTTGTACCGGAATCAAGAATCGCAACTGCTCGAGCTGAAGCTGAGACTCTAAGTTTTCTCGAAATCAACGAAATCGATGTTCAATGGCTTCAAGTTTTGGCCGAAGGTTTGTACTTTTTATTCCTCAACAACATACAATAACGAATTTATTTGTGTGTTCAATAATTATTCGATCATTTTGACAGTATTATTATAATCAAAACCATTTTTATCAATTAATTAAATAACTAACAACAGACAATTACTAACAGTTACTCATTAATTGATTAATTAATTGACGGTTATCACTAACAATGGTTTTAATAATAATATCAAGATGTTTTAAACAAATTATTTGAACAATATATTTCTCGCCATTTAGTCAGATTTTAATCTGAAAATAAAAATTTATTTTGGCGATTTTTCGAAACGCTATTGATTTTTTGAAGAATTTTTCTCGTGTTCCAAAATCTATAAATTTTAACAAGTTTTTTGGAAACCACTGAACACTGAATTCCAGGTCGATTCGTATTTTCTTTCGGTTAAAAAAAAGAGAAACAATTAAAAATGCATAAATAATCATAACTAGTGAGACGTTTTTTAAAAAAATAAAAAATAAATCAGGTTGGGCAGCTCCTTTGACTGGTTTTATGCGCGAGGACCAATTTTTACGAACTCAACACTTGAGATATTTGACTGACAACGGAACGGAAGTAAATCAATCGGTGCCAATAGTGTTGGCGATAAATACAGCGGATAAAAAGCGTTTGGAAAGTCTTTCCGCGATAACGCTCAAATACGCTGGTAAATCATTAGCAATATTGAGAAAACCAGAGTTTTACGATCATCGAAAAGAGGAAAGATGCGCTCGACAATTTGGCACCACCGATCAGAGACATCCGTATGTCAAAATGATCTATGAATCTGGTGATTGGCTTGTCGGTGGTGACCTCGAAGTACTCGAGAAAATTAAATGGCACGATGGACTCGACGAGTACAGACTGACTCCCAATGAAATTCGATTGAAATGCAAGGAAATGAAAGCTGATGCGGTCTTTGCATTTCAGCTCAGAAATCCCATTCATAATGGACACGCTCTGCTTATGCAGGTAAAATTATGACGATACTCCCATTAAAGTTTTCAGATAGGGAAAAAAAAATAAAAATTGCTAGTAAATTTCTTGAATCAGATTTTTTATTCATCAAAAACATGTGTTTACATTTTTCTTATTTCTAATAATTTTTTTGGTACTTCTTATTTTATCAAATTATTTTGTTGATGATTTATAAACGATTTGTAACAATAACTTGAAAGTAGGTGTAAAGTGGGTTAACGTTACAACTCATATAAACGAATCGCAGAGTAAACTGTAGCTGGGAGTGTGGCGGCTCCTGTAATCCGGCTACTCGGAGGCTAGTTATTGTGGAGGATCTGAGGCCGGGGCTCACTGTTGGTGTGGGATCCACGTTGACTGGGGGTCCGCACTAAGCTCGCCATCAATATGGGCACCCTGGAGGAGTCCGGGGTGGCCAGGTTAGCTAAGGAGAGGCGAACCGGGCCAGAGGGGAAACCCAGCAGCCAAAAGTCTCCGTGGCGGGCAGTAGTGGGATCGCGCCCGGGAGTGGGACCGCATCGACAGCCTGGTCGATATGATCCAACCTATAACTTTTTTTTTCATTTCTTTTATTTTTCCCTGTGTTTATTTGTTCTCCCAAGTCGATTGATACTGAATTTTTATTTTTTCGACCGGTTTTGTGTCGAATTTATTTTTTGTTTACTCTTCACTAGTCGTCGCTCTTTCCCTCACAACCTTCATGTTGGGACCTTGTGTCCTTAGTAACGAGGATTGTGAACATCAAACGATACTTGACTGCCGAAAACGAAGCTCTACAATTTTTTTCCCCGAATTCTAATTAATTTGTTATTTTTATTATTCATTTGTTTTCAACACTCAAGGTCACGTGTTTTTCATCGCAATTGATCCAGAATGAGAAAAAAAAACTCTGCCATCTTTAAAACTTTGCAAATATTGCTTTTTGCTCAAAATAATTCTAAAAAGTTATTTACATATTCAACGGAATATTCTTCGACAATGTGTTTTTGCGATGAATGACACAAGACTTTTAAAATTGAATAAAAAAATTCCGCACTTTGATCATGTGTTTGAAACAAAAAAAATTCATCTTCATATTGTTGCAGTCAACAGACAGTTTCCCAAGTACGACATCTCGAAAAAGTTGACGAAGAATACTTTTTTGTTGATATAATTTTTTTTAAATTTTTGTAATTAAGGATACTCGAGAGCGTTTGCTAAGCGATCGTGGCTTCAAAAATCCAGTTCTACTTTTGCATCCACTTGGTGGTTGGACCAAAGACGATGACGTGCCTTTACACACGAGAATTCGTCAACACAAAGCTGTTCTCGAGGAAGGAATTTTGGATGCGAATTCAACACTTTTAGCTATTTTTCCAAGTCCAATGATGTACGCAGGTCCGGTTGAGGTAAAATTTAAAAAAAAACCATGTTTTCTTACGTGTATTTGAACTGGAAGAAAAAAAATGAAGAAATTTGTGTCATTCTTGATATATTTTTTTATTTTTTAAATGATCAAATCGACAATTGTCTTTCTGGGCGAAGAAAAGTTAAAAACTAGCAATTTTATATACACACATAATTTTATTTTGTTATTATAAAAAATCACCCAATTGTTGAATTTTGATTGCAGGTTCAATGGCACGCGAAAGCTCGAATGAACGCAGGTGCGAATTTTTACATAGTCGGTAGAGATCCAGCCGGAATTCCTCATCCTGACAAAAATATGACACCCGATGGAAATCTTTATGATCCATCTCACGGTGCTCGAGTATTGTCAATGGCTCGTGGACTTCAAGCTCTTGAAATAATTCCATTCAGAGTAGCAGCTTATGATACAAAAAACAAGAAAATGTCGTTTTTCGAGCCGGAGCGTAGACAAGATTTCGATTTCATATCAGGCACAAGAATGCGTGGTAAGAATAATTCTCCGCATCTAAACATTTCGAACGAAAACCATAACAAAATCAATATTCAAAAATGTCAAATTGATCATTTTGTATACGAATATCAATCTAATTGTTAAATAATCAATTGTTTATCTTCGAAAACTAAAATAATATTTTTAAAAATGTATCTTTTAGGTTTGGCTAGATCCGGCGAAGTTCCACCCGACGGTTTTATGGCGCCAAAAGCTTGGCAAGTGCTCGCAGACTACTATCAGAACGTGGATAAGAATTAATACTAAAAATGGAAAATTTAATTACGTCTCGAGTTGTATAGAAACAAAGAACGAGAGGCTTCGTTAAATATTTTTATCACGCAAGTTGTACCATTTAACATTCCTCAAGCACAGATTTTTTTTTGTATCGTTATTCACACTAGTGAACAAAAATTTGTTATTAATTTGCGCGAAATTTTATTCTCTTTTTACGGGTGGTAGGCATTGGCATATTAAATGAATGTTCAAATTTTACGAACCATATTTATTATATGTGTATTTATGGTGAATGTAAATACTCTAGCATTTGGCTAATTTATCTTGTACAAAAATAGCTTATTTCTCATACACATACGAAAATCAAAGTATTATAATAAAAATTATAAATGTATTGTAAAAAAATATGTCTATCTTTTATCATGTTAAATCAATCTTACAAAAATATTTTGTTTCGTCTGAAAGATAATTTATTGTCTCTGTTTACTGTGCTTTTTAAAATGCTGAGAGACAAAGTCGTATCGATAATTTTTGTTTGTGTGGGCATCTGCGATACAATGAGACAAAAAGAAATGTTCCGGTTCGATTAAGGCTGAGTGTCATGTCAAATTTCGAAAGTGAATATTCACACCGTTCGTTCCGTCGGGATAAAAAATTTCTTGGCTCATTTTTGCCATTTCTTTGTATGGACTAAAACTTTTTCATTCTATTGGGTAAATCCTTAGAGCCACATGTTTTTTTTTACGTGTAGATGACCTGAAGTTCCATTTCCAGGGGTTTTTGTTCCGAAATGATAATTCAGATCAGAAATAGAAAAGTACGCTGTTTTTGTTATTTAAAATATTTTTATTATCGTAATAAACTTGAGTTAAGTTACATTTAAAAAAAAGACCAAACAAAGGCTATTCAGCAGAGACACATTTTTTTTTTTACACAATTACTGTCAAACGTATTCGACCACAAAGTTTCGAGCACAAAAGGGGTCGAAATTTTGGCGAATATAATTGCACAGTGATTATTCAGGCTGTCAATTTTTTGTTCTCATTTTGTAGACTAAATTTTGTACTTAAAAGAAAACGCAATGCATACATTTAAACAATTTCTAACAATTTTCAATAATGCTGACTAACTATACACAATTTTTGTATCTGTGATTGTGTAAAAAATAATCATTTTTATTATTTCAACTTGAATATTCTTATCTCATGAACCCTCAGTTTTGAGCAAATGTTGACGAAAGAAAAAAACATTTGCAATAGTGTTGAGTAATGCAAAAACTGATGTCCACTTGTACCGCCGATTTCTAACGAAAACAAATGAACCAATGTGCAAAATAATCAAAAGCAACAATCGTAAAAATAAACAAATGAAATCACCATTAAATGTACTTTCTCTCTGTATATACAGTGGTACGAATAGTACTCTTTCTAAAAGATTTATACGATTCGTAAGAAATCTATGACTTTACAAATTCCAATCTTAATTGGAGTGATCTTAACTTCTAATGTTATAAAGCATGGTCAGAGATTTTGTCCTCTTCTTTTTTCCACTGAACCATGCACTTCGATTGTTTTTTTTTTTTTTTTTTTTTTTACATCGCAAGAAAATCAGTAGACGTAATAATTACGTGCTCGTGAATAATTACCAAAAAAGAAAAAAGTTATGATCTGCGATGAATTTCTTTGTTAAATCGATTTTTGAGGTTTGAAAAAATTCTTGCACAAGGGAAATTATGCTCACGACGCTGTTTGTGAAAAATTCGAGCAAGCAGCTCAGTGCGAACGTCGTTTTTTCCTTTTTCTTTAAAAGATAAGCCATTTACAGCACTAAATAAAGTAATTAAACTCAATTATTGTACATTATCGATGCAGTCGCTAAATTAACTTCTGCACTCGAGTCACTCAGATCAGGGAGTGACAACATGACCGGTATTACTTGAATTTTACCGGAATCATCTTGTTGTTGTAAATGAACAACGGTAATTTCCGGTTGTAACATATCCCCCGTTATCATTTCGTCCGTTATCATTTCCGCTGTCTCTATATTGTCGGCTGTAACTTCCTCCGTGTACACCGTCGTGTCTTCCATGTTCATAATCACTTCTGCAGCGTCCGAAGCTTCTCTTGACGTCTCCTCATATTCCTGTTATAAAACAAACAGAAAATATTTCTTATTATGTAAAATACGGTGTTTGTGAAGATTTAAAAAAAAAATTAAATTTTGCATGTTTGGAGTACAAAAAACATGGTAATTTTTGCACTCGAATATTTATAAGGAATCTACGTTTTTTTTTTAAATTTCTTTTTTATGTAAAATTAAGGAGAATCAATGATTGTAATGTTTGAAAAATTGATTCTTCCAGATTTTTGGACAATTACTAAATTGCAGAACTTGGATTATGCGTTCTTGAGTAGAACTTGAAGGGTCAAAAGCCTGAAATTCACCTGTTCATAATGTTGTTCGTACTCTTCGGCCATTTCCTCGGACTCGAACTTAACGATTTCTTCTTCAGCGTATTTTTCATCAGTAAATTCTTCGGACTGTTGTTCTTCAATGAGTTGTTCTTCTTCATCCTGATTTTCATAATCGATTTGTTCTTGTTCAGAGGTGGAAGTTTCTTCGGTTTGAAGTTTCGATTGTTTGATGTTTCTGCCAGCGACGATTCTCTTGAATCCTGAACCGCCGAGGCTCTCATGTCTTCTTTCGTGTTTGTTTTTATCGCCAAGATATTTGAACCTCTGTCGACAAACGATGCAGGAATAGGGTCGTTCATTGGTGTGAGTTCTCTCGTGGCAAACGAGAGCACTGACTTGTTTGCATCTCCAAGGGCAGTAACGACATTGAAGGGGCCTTTCATCGCTGTGTCGATTCTGATGATGTTTGATCAATTGGATCTTCGTCTTGAGATTAAAACCGCAAATTTCGCAGGTATAAGGCCGATCTTCGGAGTGCGAAATCATGTGAGTTTTAAGGCGTAACTGATTGACAAAACGTTTGGGGCAATGTGGACAAGTGAGTGTTCCTTCCAGTCTGTTGTGAGCGATCATCATGTGATGCCTCAGCCGTACGTCCGACGTGAACATTTCGTCACAGTCCAAACATTTCGTCGGATTCTTTTCGATGTGTGTGTTTTTAATATGAGTTCTCAATATCATTTCAGTTTTGAATGTTTTATCGCAATGTCCGCAAGATACTCGCTTTTTGTCTGGTTGTGTTTCGACCTCTTGTTTAATGCCACCAGGCATACTTTCGTTGTGAATATGAGACATGTGCCACTCGAGTGATCTCGTGGACAACATTGAACGATTGCATATATGACAAGTGTATTGTCTGCCATCTTTGTGAACACGATTTCTGTGGATAACGAGCATCGAGTGGTTGGGAAATTTTTCTGAGCATATCTGGCAGGAGCATTCTTTGAGAGAACGACTGTCAGACTTCTGATGCACTCTCATGTGCAGTCTTAAACCATCGCGACGATTAAAACCTACGCCACAAGTGTCGCATCTGTATTGTCGTTGATCCTCGTGGATCCTTACGTGTTGCTTAAGAGTCGAACTGTTCTTAAACATTTTGTCACAGTGTGGACACTGTATCGTATACGCTTTGTGCGTGTACATGTGCTTCGATAGACTGTAAAAAGGGACCAATTTGTGGCAAACTTGACATTCACGTTTGTTACCAGTTGGATGATGTTTTCTGATACGATGATGCCTCAAACTTGCTGGATTCTTGAAATCGGCACCGCAATCCTCGCACAACCAAGCTCGCAGAGTCGTGTGCACAGATTTCATATGAAACGTCAATTTTTGTTTGAATGCAAATTTCTTCGGGCATTTCGTGCATTGATATATTTTCTCCCAGGTCATATGTTGCGTTTTGAAATGTTGATCGAGGGTCGCTTGGTGCTTGAATTTCTCGCCACAAACATCGCACATTTGACCGTACATATTGTCAACGTGTTTTTGCTCGTGTTGCCTCTTTTTACCTTTTGAGTCAAGGACTATTTGGCAATAACGACAAGTTAGTTTGTTGATGCATTCGGCGTTATGTGCACGTTTTGTCTTGACAGTTGGGAATTCGAGATGGCAATCTTCGCACCAATACATGAGCTTGTAGTCGTGGGTTTTCAAGTGTTCCTCGAGAACGTCCCGGAGTGAAAATGTCTCAGGACAGTAGTCACATTCGAGATAATCTTCCTCCGCAATGTAATCCAAGGGTTCGGCAGCGTCGATGAGATCAGGAAAATTTTTTTTAGACGCAGCATTGTTGCGATCCTCGTACAACGAAATAACGTCTTCGTCGGTCAATCGATTTATTATGATTTTACGTTGTTTCAAGTAACTCTGAAAATCAGCCAAGTTTTTCTCCCTCTCGCCAAGCACACGTGACAATTTTTCCATATTACCTTCGGTGTAAGATTCGTCGATTTCACGCTTTAAATTCTCCTTCTTTCTCTTCGCCTCTTCCCACTTTTTTTTCAATTTTGCTAATCTTGTCAAATATTCTCCTGCGTTGTCATAAGCTTCGGGGTCCTCGATTTTTACTTTATTCGGTTCTTCTTTTATCCGCTGAGTTTTCGGAGAACCAATGAAGTGCCGGATGTCGTCGACGTCATCGATCGGCTCGATTTTTACTCGCAAACCATTGTCCACCGGAGGTGGTGGTTTTTCAACAGAATTCACGAAACGTATCGTTCCGTCTTCGATCTTCAGAGCATTTGGTGTTCCAGAACTACCGCCCAATATTTTTTCTCGTCTTCTTTTGTACTCCTCGATCTGTTCAGCGATTTTTCGCTCTCTTATGTCCAGCTCCTTCGATCGCTCCATCTCAAATTCCGTTTCTTTCTTTATCGAAGGCTCCAACTTCTTCAAAAGTTTCTCAACTGGCAACGCCGGCTCGACTGGCTTCTTTTTTTCGTCCTGCTTTTTATTGTCAGTTCCTTTGTCCATTTTTTTTACTTTCACAAGCAAGACCTCGTTGGGCTTAGTTCCTTTTACCCGGACGTACATTATGCCGTCCTCGTTCTCGCTCGGTACGTTCAACGCGTTTTTCACATCCAATTTTGGCTTTTTTATGTCCAGCAACGGTTTTTTCAAGTCCAATATTGGTTTTTTTAAGTCTAACTTCGGTTTCTTTATCTCCAATTTGGATTTTTTCATTTCTTTTAGTCCCGATCTGACGAGCGTCGAATCCGACTGTTTGACGCACGCCACGGGATTCCCTAAAAAATCCTTGTGTATTGAAATCTTACGTTTGAGAATATTCGGCTGTTTGACTGTGTCCTTGCTGGTTACTTCCGGTTTGTTGTCCATTTTTTGTTTATCCTTGGCAGAGGTCGTTTCAACTTGATCCTCTTGATAGCCGTCGTCGTCCGGAGGCTCAACTTTAACATAGGCTTTTAATTTCGCATCGTACTGATAAACCGTTTTATTAGCATCTTTGTTTGTTTCTGGTTTCCGATCAACTTTAGATTCCATTTTAACAGGTAATTCTTTTGCGGCTGAAATTGCGTTTTCGCTTTTCACATCCTGTGTTTCTTCGACCTGTTCGGATGGAGGATTTTCCAAGTTTTCCACCGAGCATTCGACTTCTTCGTCGCCATCTGCCGAATGGAAGGACGGGTCGTCCGGATCGAATTCCTCTATAGATTCGTTGTCGTCGCTTACGTGGCCCGTCGGCTCCTCAGTCCCTTTGCACTCGTTTTTCATCAAAGAGCCAATTTCATCAACTTTTTCTATCACTGCTTCAGGTTCTTCCACAACTTTTGTAGAACTCAAAGATTTACTTAATAACTCTGATTTTTCGATCTCTGATTTTCTTGCCACATAAGTCGTTCGCTCGGGACTATCCGTCAATGATATTGTTGCTATCGGACGTGATTTGTCCTCATCGTTACTCGTTTTAATAACGGTCGATGTATTGACCTGCAGCGAAGAACTTATCGATTGCAATTTCACCTGAGCTTTTTTTATTTGCATGAAAAATTTGTAACTCATTTTCAAATCGCATATACAATCCATGCACATTTGTGTCGAAAGGCTATCCTGCTCTTTTATATCTTCTAAATGTTTCATTTGCTGGTTTAGCCGCATTTGCATTCCTTTCTCACTGAATATATCTACAAGAGGTAATTTCTGACCGGCGCAAGTGCGGCAATAATTTCTCAATTGATTCCTCGCTCTTTCTTGGCTCGATAAACTTCTGCTGTCTGTGACCCCCAACGGATTTGTTAATTGTGCTAAAGTCGTTGGCTCTGACGATATGAGCTTCACTCGTGGTGTTACTTTCTTCAAATCGTTTATATTCTTCACCTGAGCAATCGGCGTTTGCATTCTACGCTTTGGTGCTCTGAGTGGTGATGCGCTGTTACTTTTTACTATCGTACAGGCTTTTTTGTCAAAAATTTTTAGCGATCTTTCGAGAGTTATCGTCCGTTGGATTTCAACGTAGTCGTGGTCTTGTTTGTCGGGCTTTGACACCGGACTTGGACATGTTTTGTCTTGTTTCGGTACAGTATCTGTGAAATGAATAATTAATGAGTAAGTAGAGTTAAATTTTACTTTTAAATATATTCACAGTCCATACGGATCAAAGGCTATTTACTATCTTAGATAAAGATTTAAAAAACTGAGCGGGTCTCTTGATTTCATGGCTTCTTTGTAGTTTCGAGCAGCAAAGATTCATTGAACCTTTGGTAGAAAACTTTTTTTATTACTGAAAATCTCAACTTTATATAAAATATTTCGATCATTACTTCACAAGTTGAAACGTTCCTATCGAACTTGTGATGTTGAAATTTGTATCGTTGGAATATTTATTTTTTACTTATTTGTCTATTTTTGCATTCATCTCAACATTTCTGGGGATTTAGTTTCCAAGTTGCAAATAATATTTTTCCATTACCATAGCCACACTACGTGTAGAATTTGGATAATGGCATAAAAATTTGATTGTGCTCCAACGATGCAAAACTTCAACACTGTTTGAACATCAGAAGCAACATTATTCAAATATTTTATACATTATCTAAGCCACTGTACACTCTCGGAGAGCAAACTTGTCAAGTTTGACGCCGCAAGAATATAATGTTAAAAATGTATGTTTTTACCCGGTATAATTTTGGTGCTGCCACTGTTTTGCACAGAAGTTCCTCCGCCAACATTCTTAGGCGCTGGAATTTCGGGCAGAGCAATCAATTGAACTTGTTCATTGCCAGAAACAACAGAATCCAGGGTTACGATACTTTCAGAAGTAAGATCTCGTATGAGATCGTCGTGGTTAGACTCGTCATGTTGTAAATTCTCGTGAAAATTGTCCGAGTCGTTGTTTTCATTAACACTAAGATTCGAAGAGTTTTTAATAGATTCGCTCATTTTTGCAAAAGTGAAAGAACGAGGTTATGTTTATCCATTTGAGAATCGTATTGATCGTAGAGTTTATTAGCTGTTTTGTTTATTAAAAAAATCACTGAACACAATTCAAATTTACAGATGAAAACCACTTTTTTCATTGAGTTGAAAAAAAATGAGATTTGAAATTCGTAATTTGGCGCAAACTGGAAAATGGAGATCTGTGAATGTTTTTTTTTTTTTTCAAACTTGGCGATCGTCCGCTCCACCGAAATAATCACGTTATATTTGTGAGTCTTTGTGGCCAGATGGCGTGTACTCACAATTGGCGATTCACGCGACGTTCACGAGCATTTTTGTGTTTAATTTCCAACTGGCTTTGGACCTTCTATAAGACTACATGATATTCATGACTGAAATATACTACTGTCTTTGAAACACGAACACGAAATGTAGGGCTCTCGTAAGCTTTTCGAGCTACAAGCACAATCGTTGCATCTGGCTGAACGGAGTTTTCGGGAATTTTGGACACTTTTTTTCGGCTATTTGAAACGGAACTGTTTTGCTTGGTATTTTGATAGAGCAATTGAAAATACTCATTTAATCGCAGCGTTCTGCCTTGGATTTTTCGTTATTTCCGAGTACACTCTTGTCGACGGTTCTTCCACGTACTAGAGGGATAGAGATTCCTCTCTTGAGAAATTGACGACGTTCACATCAAAATGGCCGCGACATGGCGTTGCCAGAATTTTCATTGTTCGCTTTTTCAACACGTACAACACGATTATTTCGCTACAAATATTTTATTTCGCCGCTGAAAATTCACCGATTTTTATCATCAACCTCCCGCCCGTATACGCGAACCTTTATTTATCGATGTTTATAAAGATTGTTTAAATATTTTTCACAGAATCACTAACATGGGGAAAAAAGGAATCAAGACCTTGAAATGTGATTGGTTGATGGTAAATTCAATAGTAGTAAATTCAAGTGTCTCCCTCTATGGAGACTTTGAACAGTTTTGACATTTCAAGAAAACTCTGAACAAAGGTCGCTGGCGGGAAATTCAACGAAAATTAAATAATATTATCAAGTAAAGGTCTTGTAGAATTACAGAAAAAAAAATTATTATTTGGTTGTCGGCAGTGATCTAATCGTAGTAAAAAGTTTTTGTAGTGTTTTATTTTAGTGAAAAAAACGATTTAAAAAAACCATAAGAAATATTCTAACTAGTTTAAAGAGTCTTGACAATTGCAATATAGAGTTGACACTAAAGTATCATTTTCATGATGATAATTCCTGTCATATGGGAGCATCAATGAAACATGTAAATAACGTGATCTAGACAATCCAGAATCACCACCTTATACAACTTGATATTACAGGTGTATTCTACTGTACGCATATCAATGTAATGTCATTCATTTGATTCACATTTATTAAATGAATGGATGTGCATTATTCACTTTTCAACAAATTTATTATATGTATAATTGTGTGCATAAATAAACTCTCATTAGGCTTAGTAAATCCAATTTTACTATCGGGTATTTTTGGCGAATGATGGAACTAAAATTATTATTTGATGAATTTATTTTTAGTTATATTGAAATAAATTAAAGGGTTCGAAATAAACTTGTGTGGTATGCTTTTTGTTTGTTTACGTTCTACGCGCTCCCGTGAGTCCCGTGTGCTTGCTACGGTTGAGCGCGTAGCATAGTGGGGGAACGTTCGTCGTGCCGGCGCGCTGCGAGGGGCGAAGCGGGGAAGCCCAACTGGTGGGGCGGGAGCGTGGCAGTCGTGTGAGCGGGAGAGCGTGATAAGACTAGTATCAATCGGGCGCCGGCCGACGACACACGTAGAGTGCGGTCTGAGCGTCGGTCGGTGAATACGGTACGCTACATCGTTCCTACTTTCTCGATGCGGATAAATTCGAGTGAACGAAATATCTTATAGTACAAGTAGAATTCTTCTTAATGCTCAACGAGTAAAAATAACTATACAACCTTAGGATCTTTTCTATGATTCAATATTTTTTTCTTAAACTAATACAAACGAAACAATACCAATAAATAATGAATAATTTTATTGAATAAAATTAAAGAAAAGGAATTACATTTTTATTTTCATGAATATTACAAACAAATAATTCGATATAGTGTTTACATTTTATTTCCAAGATGTCAAATTCTAAATTTTATTTACGAAGAAATACGATTCGAAAAATAATTGCGTTGACAAACAAATGAATGAATTATTAATTCGTCTGTACATCGTAAGAACTGTTCAAATTAGTTCATGCAAAAAGGACGAATGGTTCAATAATTTGTGACAGACAGTATAGTGACCTTTCTAACACAACTTTGAGATTCGCGCGAATGCTCACGCGCCCCGTGCGTACTGTAGCAAGTCTGGGTTCGCCCGTCGCAGCTGAAAGTAAGCAATGCAACGTCCAGGCACAACCTGACCACCTCTGTCGTCGTCGAGGTTGTTGTCCCACCGCGCAACGCGACACAAGTACGCTTGCATCAATGTTTAGCAATATACGGTTCTTGAAACTTGCTTATGCTTAACATTGAAAAAGGCGAGCACGCACGCACGCGTGGCACTAACGTGAGCATGCTCGGGTCTCCACGAAGATGTGTTAGAGCTGTCATTACACTGTCTGTTACTTAGTATTGGTCTGCATTTATTCAATTTTGTATGAAATCATTTTTTTCAAGAAGATTTCGAGCTTAGACAAAATAATATTTATATTGAATTGTTTTTCAATTTCAAATTTTTTTGAAAAAATTTGTTTGTCAACGTAGGCATTTTTCTACATTATTAACCCCGGCTCTTGGTAGATAGAACAGATAATGTTGAAAAACTTTCGTTAATAATAGAAATCGTATTTACAAATCGAAAAGCATCTTGTTCTAGATTCAAAATTACTTTTGTGATTAAACACAGATGTTAGCTATGAACATTTTCGAAAGTAAAGTTTAAATGGCATCGAGTTGAAGCGTAAGCGTAACGGATACGGGTCGAATCTCGTGAATAGATACGCAGCGCGGCTCGTGGTAGTGCGGATAGTGCGGATTGTGATGCGAATTCAAGTGTTAATTAGCCGATTAAGCCACAAATAAATGTGTGAGACGAATTCGATCATTTGTACACAACAAAAATGCATGATAATTTTTTTTTTCCAAGTTGTAAAATTCCTAATTTGATTTACATAGAAATACAATCAGAAAAATAATCACATTGACAAACAATCGAATGAATTATTGATTCGTCCGTACATCGTAAAAACTGTTCAAATCTGTTCACGCAAAAAGGACGAATGTTCCGATAGTTTGTGACAGACAGTATAGTGACCCTTCTAACACAACTTTGAGATTCGCGCGAATGCTCACGCGCCCCGTGCGTACTGTAGCAAGTCTGGGTTCGCCCGTCGCAGCTGAAAGTAAGCAATGCAACGTCCAGGCACAACCTGACCACCTCTGTCGTCGTCGAGGTTGTTGTCCCACCGCGCAACGCGACACAAGTACGCTTGCATCAATGTTTAGCAATATACGGTTCTTGAAACTTGCTTATGCTTAACATTGAAAAAGGCGAGCACGCACGCACGCGTGGCACTAACGTGAGCATGCTCGGGTCTCCGCGAAGATGTGTTAGGGCTGTCATTACACTGTCTGTCACTTAGTATTGGTCTACATTCATTCAATTTTGTATGAAACTAATTTTTTTCACCGTGAAAAGATTTTTGGCTCGAACAAAACTATTTAATTTTGATTGTTTTTCCATACAATTTCGAAACTTTTTCAACCGCGCGGAAGTTTGTTTGTCAACGCAGGCATTTCTCTACATAATAAAAACTGAAAGGCTCTTGATAGAACTAACCGATAATGTTAAAACATTTGCGCTAATAATTGAAATCGTAGGTATACATTGTTTTGAATATTTCATTTGGAATACAAAATCATTTTAGTGATTAAACACAAGTGTTAGATGGGAAAATTTTCAAAAGTAAAATTTTTTGTGCGGATTGTGATTTAAGTGTTAACTCGCGAAATAAGCGTGAAGCTCATAGTGCGCGGATCGTGATAAATTCGAATGTTAATTAGCCAAAGGAGCGTGAATAAACGATAGTGCGTGAGATTAATCAAACAATTTGTGCGGGATTGACATTGATAAATATAGAACAATCGTTATTATGGAATACAACTTCATTGAGTGCAAGGAAATAAGTGAAATATGATGGAGCGAGGGTCTCGAGCAATGGATCTCCAGGGGCTTTGCCACAGGTGACGACTGGATGACGAGTCCGTGAGAGGTGGAACAAGACATCGAACGGTAAGTAAATAAATCATTTCAATAGCATGAAATAGCCAGCATAAAAGTTGAAAAAAACTTGAACTAATCTTTGAGGTATTGTTTATGTTAATTTTATCTCTCATACTTGTCAAGTCAAGGTTGTGAATATTTTTTATGAAAGCTACTCGTTCATAGAAAAAAATGTCGATAGAAATATGAATTCGTAGTATTTCGGTTTCATCAAATGATTGTTAAGCAAATCAAAAGTTATGAGTTATGAATAATAACTGGCATTTTTCGCTATAAAATGCAGAAGAGTTCTGGCCTCTAGCATTTTGTCATACTTTTCAATACAATTTTTTTACACATAAAAATGAATATCGTTTTCAAAAATACAAAAGCTTGGGATAATAAAATGATATACCAATTTTTTTTCTGGCCCAAACGAACAACAATTTTATTTATTTTTACATTTTCCATGGTCCCTTGATTGAAAATACAGTATGGCACATAAAATTCGTCATGAAATCGTTAACGATGCATCGAAATCGAAAGACCGTGCAGGAAAATCGTATAAGTGGTAACTCGAGGTTTAATACACTTCAAATACTTTATTACTCCAGCGCACAGCGCATGGAAGCACCGTTCATAATATTTTCATCTCAAACACTAAATTCATAGACAAATACTGCTCGATATATGTATATTTTTGTCATCGGAAAATATTTACTCCGTGTAAACACGAATATCTGTTATTTATATTACAGAATTCACAACATTTATGAAACAAATAATTCAGCACATTGAACGTTTACTTTGAAAGGAATGTATACTTATTTCGTTATGGAGGATTGCCTCACACATATTAAGCCCAAAAAATAACAAAAGTCTGTTTTTCGACTTGGTAAAAAAACATCTTGTCGAATCTTGGAGGAAAAGTTTTGAAAGTTTCTTCGGCTTAGAAAAACATATCGTATCCGATTTTGATCAAATTATTTTTCAAACGTCTTCGATGAGTTCGTTTTTTCTCTGACGGATCCTGAATTTATTTCTTAAATACACGTGACCATTGGAAAATTTTCCATTACTTGTTTCCTGTTTTTCGATAACATTATTTTTTTTACCATGTCGAAAAAAGTTGTATTTCAAAATTCAGACTATTCATTATTTTTAAAAAAGAAAAAATCTTGTTTTTTTTTAATAGTTTGCTGTCATCCATTGTTTGTTTCGAAAATAATCCAGTTTTTTTTTTTTTTTTAATATAACGAAAAATCATAGAAATTAATCGAATAATCGGTGTGATTTTTCAAGAATTATTTTAAAATGTATTAAATGTACGTATGAATAATAAATGCAACGACAAATACTGTACAAAATATGAAAAGAAAATCGCACAGTAATAAGAGCCGAGTAAACGGCAATTAAAGAATCTTTAAAATTTGTACCATTTGCAAGAGTTACGCAATCGAATTCCTAAAAGTACGTATTCACCTAACTTCTTTGACAAAATTCATAATTCATCGATTAACCCGTACTTGGAACTTTAACAATTCGTAACTTCAACAATTATAAATCAGACGACTTGACGAGTTGTTACCGGTCGTCATAATTCACACGTTTGATAAAGTTTTCTTGTGACTTGAGTTAGGCGAAGAATTTAAACTTTCCAGCCAGGATTAAGTCGATGTTCGAGAAGCATGTTGTTTTCGGGTGGGAGAGCTAGACAAGCTCGTAGAATATTTTCGATTGCTGCTCTTTGTTTGGACAATGCGTTTATCACTGGAGCGCCAGCAGGTACTAGAGGAGCTTTGCAGAGATAAGAGAGTATCGAGAGAACGCTGTGAAATCCAATAAATTCACCGTTCGATCCATCATCCGTATCTCTGAATGTAATCCTCGAGCAAAGTTCCGCGAGTATAATTAGATCGAGAATTAGGGGACTGGCCAATAATGAATCCTCGCAGGTGTTGTGGACGACTATCGTGTTGTGACCACCGAGCATTATTTCCGATGTGTATTCGTCCATAGCCCTTTTGCTGTCACCTTTAAACGTGTTTAGTACAATTGTATTATTCAAATCTTAAATCTTAATTTAAGATCTTAATATGTGTATTCAAAATACAATTTTTATATTTAAATCAAATAACGATCATTAACAAATTTATTAATAATAATAATAATTATTATTATTATTGACAAAGAAATCATTTTGTTATTCTGGAATTTTTTACTTCCACTGTAGGTAGGTTGTTCTTAAAAGGCTCAAAAACACGCTTTTCCCAGAACTTATTTCCGAAGCAATAAATAGATGTGTTCAAAAATTATTATTTCAAAGGTCAAATAGGTTTTTATCACTTTTTTTTCGCGACAAAAATGTTGTAAACAACTCCATTTAGTAACGAAAGTATCACATGGACTTCGATACTCGTTTTTTTTTAATTAGAGGAGACAAAAAAACTAGACTGCAAACGATAAATTTGTTGCTTCCATTGATTGATCTGTGAAATCATTATTAAAGATTTCGTTTTTCAACTTTTCAAGCTTGTTCGTCACTTAACCCTCCGTGTTCATACTTTATAGAAGTTTAAGGCTGCCGACTTGAGGAAAACGAATATACGAGTCATTGAGAACCCACGTGATCAAGAAGGGTTAATTTAAATTTCAGTTAATTATGAAATTTATAAAATTTATACTTACCGACATAGGGCACGTATTTAATAACGACACAGTGATCTGGTTTTTTTCCATCTTCGTAAAGTATACTGTTTGACATGACCATGTCATCCACTACGTTGCTCTTGGATATCTATTTTTGTAATGGAAATGAAAGTAATTGGTTAGCGGTTGAAAATAGTTAACAGAAAAATTGTCTATTCGAGTAATTACTTCTTTGGATCGAAATTGTTGCGGCGCCGAAAGATTGTATCCATCATTATTGCCCAGATGATTGTAGCTCACGATGGAGACAGGTTTTATACCAGCCGAAACTAAGAAATCAACGAGCACGGATTTCAACTTGGTTTGTCCAGATTTAAAATCATCGCCTCCGATAAAAGTTTTTCGTTGTTCGGCCAGTTCTATGGCGCCTGGGACAAAAGTATTTTGGGGCGAACCATTTATGTAGGTACACTGTAGGAAAAAGGAAAAAAAAACGATAAGTTTGAATCATTTTTTGCATTGTTAGGTTTCGTCCTATTAAATATATATTTTGTATGAATTAATGATACGGAACACATAATATTATAAATCCATGATTATTTTCGTATCTCTTAAAACTCATCCAGGAAAGTCTGGAGAGGAAATTTGTTCGAAAGTAGTGAAAAAGCTGGCACTTTTTTATAAATTATCATGACGTCAGACTTCATTCTGATTAAACAAGCCAAACGTATAATAATGCATACTGTACAGAAAGATTATTCGAGAATTCAAAGAGTCGTTTTTCTAGAAATCATCTGAACTGAATATATAAATATAATTATAAGAAAAACGGATCAAGTTTCAAGTTTAGCCAACTTTCGTCAAGAAGTTTTGTTAATAGTTATTTGAACGCAATGGCCAAGGGTTTAAAATAGTTGTATAAAAAAGCAAAAAAACTTACTCCTTCGAGAGCTGAAGCAACAGCGAACATGGTGCTGGGGCTTATTTCTGGATGATCAGCTTGGATAGATTTCATCAAATTTTCTGCGGTATCATTAACTCCTGGAATAATATCTGCGAATCTCTCAGTATTTGCAGTCCACAGAACAATGACACTGTCCAAATTTCTTGAGGTTTTGAAATCAACAATGTCCTTTCTAATGCATTCGAGTTGTTCGGACTTTGTACCCGGAATCAAATTGATCGCTCGTTCTCCCTAGAAAATAAAATTTGTCAAAAAAATTAATTTTTACTACGAATTCTAAATTCAACGAGGATTGTCAATTTCTATTTGTTACCGGAAACTTTTGCCAACCTGATTAGCTGCAATGAAGTCAGGATAATAAATGCTCTTCCTCGGTTTCATGCGCACCATGTGCGGCTTCAATTGATTCTGCAAATTGATATCCAGTACTTTGGCCCTGGCCATGGCATCTGCCAAATTCATACTTGAAATATCCCATCCATCGACTTCAATATTATCAGGTTCAATCATGGGAAGCATCGAGGACATGGGAACATAGACATCCTCTCCGTTGGAACTTCCAAGTTTTACGGTTGACGCTTGAGTCAATGAACCAAACCTATAAACAAGTCCAAGGTTATCTTAAGTCATTACATGTCACTCCAGGTCATTTCCAGCTGATTAGGGTTTTCTTAGGTCCTTTGAGTTACACAATACTAATCAAGGTCACTTGACCCTAAACCCCTGCAATCTATTTTATCCGCCGTAGGCGAAAAAGGGTCAAAAACTACTACAATGTCTGTTGAGCATAACATTTTGATCATTTGCGATGACAAGGTTTCATGATAGACCGTTGTATTAGTTTTTTGATAACAAAGAGAATGGGGCGTAATTAAAACGCAATCAGGTCAACATTGAATCAGAAAAACTGTATGGAAGGAAAAAAAGTTTTAGAGAAATGAAAAATGAAGCTGTTGCCGAAAAATTTGAGATCGTTTTGTACTCCATGGTGGAGGTTGAGCATTTAAGTCGTTAAGGGTCATTTCTGGCTCTCCATGAAAACTTGAGGTCTTTACAGTCTCTTCCAACTCGATCCAAAGTTAGTGAAGCATTGTGAATGTTTGATGAAAATCATACAACTGGTTTTTCAACTTACCAATTTGCTTTTTGTACCCCGTCCTTTGTCTCCCACGATAATTTCATTTTGTTAGCCAAAAGGGCAGCTGTTATTGTTGATCCATTGTTGCCACCCCAGCCGACAAGCATGACACCCAATTTTGGCACTTTCAGCTGAGTTCGAATGATCATTTTCTTGGATAATGGCGTTACCTGAAATTTGGTTTTTTTTTTGTTGTTGATGAAAAATTTGAAAATAATTGTTTGAAAAACTTAGAATTTTGAGAGATTGTTTTTGTAATATTGACAAGAAAGCTATCAGGCATAGGAAAAGGAATAAAATATACTCCCGAATTTTTTCGAGAATTTTCTATTTTTGTATGAGAGAATTCCGAAAAAATTTTAATTCAATTATTGCATTTTGAGAAAAAGTAATCTTACGGTATATTTCGAGCCATTGACCCCAGTTTCCGTAACACGTGTTGTCTGATATTCATATTCAGCCTCGATGTGTTCGGCCTCGTACTTGACCTTGGGAGAGTCAACGTGAATCTTGAGAGCCATTGAAAATTACTGATAAACAATGAAAAATAAACTTTTTGAAAGATCGAAGAATCAAATTAACAATTTTTCTAATTTTTTCGGGTTCCGAAGAGAAAAAACTCGCAGGGTGTAACGTCGCAATGTTATTTTGTTTGAGGCAATGCACAATGTATCGATCGTTAGAAATTTCTAAAATAATATTTTCTCCATTTGTTCTCGATGTTTCGAAACGTCGAGCTTCGAATGTTAATGATGAAATAATTTCTTTTTTTTCTTCACTGCTCAAAAATTTCGCGCTCACGTTCTTTCGTAGAGAAAATGAGTTTTTTTATCACACGAAAATAACGAGCGGATAATTATGAAAACTGATGAGGCAACTTGACGTGTTCCAAAATGCCGGTTCTTCCTTATCAACTGAACGTGGCGCGTGTCAGTGCTCGTGTGTTGGTTTTTCTAGTCGAGTTCCGATAGTTCGTATCGTGACGTTGGTGTAAATGTATGAGCATGCGCTCGAAGCATCTATTACGCGTTTTTGTATTTTTTCTTCTCTCTTTGACTCTTTGAGTTAGCCCCCAGTCAAACAAATTGATTTTTTCACGTACAAATCTCGTGGTGTCGTTCAGTAATGAACCATTTTACCAGAAAATGAATTACAAAATGCAGTCCCGGAGTTAGCCCCCTCCATCAAGCGAATAATTAATTTTTTTTCTACGAATCTCTTGGGGGTCATTTAAGGATGTTTGCTGCCGTGTTTATTTTATTATATTTAAAAATCAATTCATTTAATTTGAGAGGGTCACTGAAGTGAAGTTTGCAAAGTTGGGCTGCAGGGGTGTGTAGAGGTTCGATCAAATTTTTGAACTTCCGATAGTTCATTACCGACTGAGATTAGGGCTTCTATTTTCTGATTTATCTTTGGAGAATAGACTAAATTTTTCTTTATCGTTTGAGTGTCGCCCAAATTATATTTTCAACCCTCGTCAGGTGCACTCGGCTGAATTGGGATAACCAAAAAATCCACGGAACTCCGCTCTCGAACCTTGGATATTTTCAGCAACATATTAGCTTCAAAACAAAAGTAGTGTTTCCAAAACCACAGAGTCGAAGCTATCATCCAAGGACAGAATCTTGACTCTACAATCAATGAATAGAATCCTTAAATATTATTTCTAAATTTCGAAAATTTGAAAATAGCCTGCAGTTAGCCAGTTAGCCTAAACAACGTGGTTCATTGAGAATACGAATCATTTTACAAAAATCATTATGCAGTGTGTGATTCACAGGATGAGGATCGTGTTAAAGGTTCGAATAAAAATAACAAACACTTTTTTTTATAAGTATGTATGTGCGCATATATACATATGAATATACACACACATATATAAATAGATGATTTAATCGTCAAAAAAAAAAAAACAATTTTTGTTTTGTTTGCGTATCTATAGGAACAACATGAAACTGTGCATAAAATTAATGATTCTTTTCTAGATGGTTTTTTTTTCTTCAATCCTCTTGTTCCAAATTCCACTGTTTTACGGCAGGGGGGGGGGGTATCGCCACGAAAAACACGCAGAACCGATTTTTTAGGGTTATATGCAATTTTGCCGAAATATTTGTATACATATTTTTGTTTCTTTCCAAATTTTCACAAGGGCGTTCAATACGTAAATGATTTATGAAGGATGGCGAGATTTTTAGCTTGTTTTTGCATCTACTGTTTTGGGTTTGTGATTCTTTTGTTTGTTATGTTTTTTTTTTTTTTTTTACTGTAAAAGAATATCGATTTGTACAGCTGATTCGTTAGCGATAATTAATTATTGAGTCTCCTGAGGTATCGTTGTTTCTATTGGTCTATTATCGGAGCTGTAGTCGTTCGTACGTAGCTTTCGTGATATTTGAAAAAACATAATAATTACGAAATAATAATAATAATAATAATAATAATGATAATAATAGTAATTCAGTATTTTACAAATTGGTTCGATAATTTCAATCTTTCTTCTATTTTTCAAACAGCGAAAGCTTCATTCGCACAACCACAGCAATGTCATTGTGTCATCCTGTAACAAAAAATATAAATATTCGGTATGCATATGTTTTTCATTTTCCTCGATCATCATTGCCGTTTCACGCACGCGCGGGGCTCTGAATAATGTGCTAATTACCCTAATGAGAGGCCTCCAGTTTTTACAAAGTCAAATGTTGCGAAATACGAACGTCGATTGATTCTTTTCTTTGTTGATTTTGTTCGTCTTTTTGAATTTCCATTCGTCTCACGAATTCATAAGAATTTCATTTGTCCTTTGATGCCTTTTTCTTCTTGTTTTTTTTTCGCATTATCATATTTTTTCGCTCGATTTTTATTCACAGTTGGAAATAAAAGATTCGATCGTTATTCGTATTTATTATTCCATTCGCTAGACTTAAGTTTTATAAGTGACAGTCACAAAAATATTTCATCGGAATATTCTTAGTCGAAGTATTTTCATCGTGTGTTTATGTGTTTTTGTGTAACAAAAAAGAAAAACATAAGAAAATAATGAATCGAACGATTTTTTTTTTTTTTTGGATTTGTCAAAAATTATCATTAATGGAAATTTGTTGGTATACAACAATTATAATTAATTCAACGAGAAAATATTTTCATTGGGCCTCAGACCCACAAGCTTTTCAATAACGAAATAGATGCATCAATCATTTCGTCAAACAATTTTCCATTCATGATCGAATTACTGAAAAAGTAACAGCGCGTTTTGTACAAAAAGTCAATTTAGGAAAAAAATCTTGAATTTTCCTCTAATTTCAAACATTTTCGTCAATTGTTCATTCAAATTGTGTTTTATTTATCGTACTGAAGATAATTGCGTCGCTTGAATGCAACTGAATTCATTTTTCGAAATCTGATATTTATTTCTGCACAATTAAACTTTGAATTTGATTAATTTTTTTCTTGTCTCACTTTTATCAATATTCACAAATCCAACGCTTCAAACGCAATGTTTAAAATTCAGAAATCTCGTCATGTAAATCGTGGCTTTTGTGTTCTTAAAATTTTTCTATTCATTATACACGGTGAATTTTAATAGCGGATAATGAAATGTGTGTAAGTTTGTTTGTGTGTGTGTGTGTGTTCCCCCTACTTACTGACATTATCTACACCCTGTACAGTGTTTTCGTAATACATTTCCGTTACTATATAACATTTTGAAAAAATAAAAACAAAAATAAAGAAAAAATAGAAAAAAAAAAATATATCTTTCAGCTCTTAAAATCCTAAGTCTTTGAAATTTCTCGTATTGTATTTTTCTTATTTCTTTATTTTTTTGTTTCTCACTTTCGAAGACAGTCACGTTAATCCACTGTACGCAGTTATTCATTTTATCTCACATTTAATTTCAAGCCGTTCTCACTGTTCTTTCCATCGTTCTCATTCGCTCGAACTTTCTTTTATTTTTTCACAAAATCACGAGTTACTTTCAAAGTCTCATTCACACTTAAAAGATAATAGAGTTCTATATTACACAAGCAACGCTTTTCTTTTCATCCAATTAACGTGAGCACTTTTTCAATTTTTCTTTTTCGCCAGTTTTCATGCTCGGGAAAAAACTACGCATTTGTCGAATAAAAAAAAAGATAAAAAGTAAAAGAAAAGGAAGAGAAAAAAGTTGAAAAAATAATAAAAATCTGCAACTTCGTGTAGTTACAGACTCGCCACTTTGCTAAAGTGTTTCCCTACTTAATAACTATGAGGTTCTATACAATTCTTAATTCGTATTATTCGTATAATATATTTATTTATAACTATAATATATAACTTCAGTCACTAAAAAAGAAAATCTTGGAAATTCAGATTTATTCTGGGTTTTATGTTTTTTTTTTCGCTTGTGGGTTTTTTCATACGCTCGCTTCTCTGCGGAGAGCTCAGAGAGCGGAAATTTGCGGTAAAAAGCTCGACATGTTTGGTGAAAAAAAGAGAAAGGCTCGTTTTTTGTTGTTGTTCGTAAGCGCGAAGAGGACTTGCTGCATTAACAAACGACCTTTTTTCTTTCTTTCTTTTATTATTATTATTTTTTTTTTCACTCTCTTACACTTTCTCTTTATCGAAATATTATTCTCGTATTTGAGTCTCTGTATCACGATTGTAGAATTTTAAATGTCTCACTAATTTTCATCGTCACTATTGTTTCGTTACGTAGATTATTGTTTCTTTCTTGTTTAATCGTCTTCTCACATTTGGTCGATGAAAATTCACGAAATTCCTTCGAGTCACAGAATTTCTCCATGTTTTTTTTTGTTTCTTTTTTTCAACTCCTTGATATATTAAATTCATAAATATCTTAACAAGCGTACACTTTAAGTTTTTTCTTTCCTTCATTATCTATTAACAAAAGGTTCTGGAGCCTCAGTATATCACTTCGTATACCGTTGCTTTCTTGTCACCCGAACCCGTCACTATGTATTTGTCGTCGGTCGAAATGTCACAGCTCAGCACCGACGAAGATTCTTTCGACTGAAAATTGAAAAAGAGAAAAAAAAACAATGAAATTAGTAACAACGTCGTGAAATGGAAAATGTACAAATGTATGAGAAGAATAAAAATGAAATATTGGGATGAAAATTCTGCAATGAACTACGAATCAATACTTAAAAATGATAAATTCGAGTATAAAATAAATTTAAAAAAAAAAAAGGGAAAAGACTGCTTACCTGGAAAATCGACGCGCCATAAGGTGTGCGCCAGGCATTAAGAAGATTATCTTTGCCAGTGGAGACGAACCATTTTCCACAGGATGCAAATCTCAACGATAGAACGCAAGATTCGTGAAGATGAAGTTGATATTTGTCGGGTTTAGAGGCGTGCAAAACTTCGACGTTTGAATTTTCCATGCCAACGGCGAGCCATTCTCCGGTCGGACAATAGCCGAGTGAGAAAATTTGTGATGTAAAATCGTGCTGTTGTAGTTGTCTCCCTTCGCGAAGATCCCACGATCTAACGGTATTGTCAAGTCCACCGGTCCACAATTTAGAGCCATCGGCTGAGATGTCGATACACGATGCGCCGTCCGTGTGTCCCTGAAATTGTCTGACGAGCGTTTGATTCTGAAGATCCCAAACAGCGATGTTACCATCGCTGCAACAGCTGAAACAGACTTTCGAGTCGGGGGATATCGCAAGAGCGTAACACGCCGGCGCTGACGATGTCAATTCGGCCTTGATCCTCGGCGTTGGACTTGCCAAATCCCAAATACTCAGATTACTCGCTTCACCACCAACGATCAGTGTTCTACCGTCCGGCAACAATTTCACCGATCTTATATAATTATCACGTTGTAGACAGTCCAATTGGGATACGGGTTTCGCGCTACCGCTTCCACCCTGACTAATGTCCCAGACTTTGACGCAACCTTTTCCACCGGTGTAAACATATTTCGTAGGATTTGAAATCGTCACTGCGCACACTACTTCACCGTGCGTTAGCGTATTTATTTGACGAGCATGTCTCGGTATTCCTGGACCTATTAACGCGTCTGGAGGAAATGGAACTGGCTGCATTTGTCCTTCGCTCGATACGTGGAAGCTGTAGGCTCTGCAATAACAATAGAAACAATAAGAAATTATTTATTAAATCGATTCAACTTGTACTTGGGTTTTTGTTTTTAAAATTTTTAAAAAATCATCTTACATAAGAAATTAGAATAATAAAAAAAAAAAAAAAATTACATTAAATTAAGAACGTTTCAACTTTTTATAAAGTTCAACAAATGATTGTATGAAGAAAAAAATTCTTGAAAAATATTTAAAAAATTTCTTTGTTTTTTTTTTTATAAAAATGGATATTTTCAGAATTGATTTTCTTCGTCACGATCGAGGCAAATGTGTCCACGTCACTTTACGAGTTTACAACTTTTAGTAAAATTGATATTTTTCAAGACATTTTTTTTTTTTTAGAAATAATCGTACGATTCCCGACTAAACGAATGGCACAAAGTTGCATAGGAAAAAAATCATTAGTTTCGCCACGTTTGAAGTTAAAGAAAAAAAGTTTAATTCGTTTTTCGCTAAAATACACAGGCTTGGGTCAAATTGATGTCGAGTATAAAACTAAAAGTTAATATACAGTGACGCACATATGTAAATAATAAATGTGTATATAACGGAATAAACACTCACGGTTTTCCGCCCGGTACACCGAGTGGCCCGAGGGGAGCTCTCATGCCACCGTGAGGGTCATAGAGTTGTTGAAGTGGTGGTCTAGCTGGATAACCATTAAGTGCACCAGGTGGATATCCAAGCATGTCAACGTGAGGACCCGAGGGTGGATGATGAGGAGGTGGATAATGAGGAGGATAGGAACCAACTGCGGAGGCTGAGACGAGCGGTTTGCTCGAACTCGAAGACTTGAGACCTCCTGAACTCGAGCTACTACCACCGGCTGATGTTGGAGTAACAGGCTTTGATATTGGTGTCGTTGGCTTTTCTCTGTCCTCCATTTTCTTCGCCGATGGTGTACTTGCGTTACTGCTAGTTCCACTTCGTGGCGATGGTGGTGGTACTTCCTTCTTCACTTGTCCACCCATTTGACCGATTGACGAACCACCCATTTTGTCTAGACCATTTTCTCGAGGTGATGATGTCCCGTTTGCGGCTGGACTTCCAGGACCTTCGTCACCATCGTCCACTACCAAATCTTGATCACTTTTCTCACCGTCGCTTTGCTGTTGAAAATCAAATGAATTTTTAGTCTTTATAGTTTACTTTTATTTCAAATATTTGTTTAATTATCTATCGCAGAATAATTTGTTTTTTTTTTAATATGAAATTTTTTTAATTATCATTGAAAATTGGTTGTTGTGATTTTTTTTTTTTAGTTATTCCAACAATACCGTCAAGTTAAACTGATCATTGATACTTATAAGAAATATTTCATAGGAGCAAGGAAAAAAATTTCGTAAGGAAATAAACGCTATCAATTGTTCGAAGATAATTATTCGGTTATGATAATTCAGTTGATTCTTTTACTAGAAATTATCATGATTATGGTGAATAAACTAAAAATAATTAGCCATTTAACAAAAATATAATTTCATCCAATAATATGGATTTGGTTCGATAAACAAATATTTGTCCTAAAAGCGAGTTTTCATTATAAAAAAATGAAGTAAATTGAAAAGAATTTTGAACTTACATGGCCAATATCTTTGTCCTGTTCCTTCTTCATTTTTTTCAAATGCATGTGATCGTGATGTTGAGAATCAGGTGTGCTTCTTGGTCTGCTATATTTTTCACGCTCTGCAGGTGATATCGAGCTTCTCTGCAAGTCAAAAAAAAGGATTCCTCGTCATTAGCATTCATTTACGATCGTGGAATAGTTGAATATAATGAATAAACCGAGAGGATAAAAAATACGAGAAAAACACGAGGAACTATGATTTTTCATGTAAGTCAAGTCGTAAACGAAACCGGGTGTTTTTCCACGTGAATGCGTATTATATTTGCAAAGTGAGGCTCTTTTATCTTCATTCTGTATTTACGACTTGGCATTAAAACAGCGAGGGGATGAAAAAAAAGAGAGAAAAAGTGAAGGAGGAGGAGGAGAACGAGAAGATGAGTTTGGAAGGCAGAGCTACGACGATTTACAAGGACATAAAGTACCAACGAGAAAGGAACGACAGGGCATGTCATTTTCGACGAATACGACGGGATAGATCTTTATTTCTTTGCCCATAGCAGCCTCTTCTTTGACTCTCATGTTCTTCGCTTTTAGCCCCTCATTCAATAAAACCACTCGTTTCAGACTGGAATAAGGGAGGGTACGAAATTACTTATGCGACTATTTCCTTCGCGACGTCGTTCGGTAATACGTCGAGAAGTTAGCTTTCCAACTCTATTTCACGAACCACAAACCCGAGACCATCGGGTTTTCTCTCTATCACGTTATAAATATACATGTGAAGGTTATATCGTTGTGTGTGTGTGTGTGCGTGTGTGTGCAACACTTGGAAATTCTCGGATCCACCAGTGATCATTATATTGGCTATGAATATATTTTTTTTTCTCCACATTTATACAAATGAATAAAACTCCTGGCCGATTATGAAAAGAACCTCTATTTTATTTCCTTCATTTCCAGACTTTGTGTTCTTCAATCTCATTAACGTTAAACGCATCGTAAAATTTATTGAACATTTTAGTCATAAATTGAACTCGTCGATCTTTAAAAAGACAAAATTCATTCAAATTTTCTTGTTGGAATTTAATGTTTATAACATTTTGAAATTGGGAGAATTCTATTGACGATTTTTTGAATCGTTCAATATAAAAATTTTGATGAAATTACAATTACGACATTTTTGTGTTGCTTCTTGAGCTTGATATAAATTTGAATTTCATACTCGTCAATGTTTTAACCGATAAAACTCAGTTATGCATGATTTTGACGTCGATGTAATGGAGCTTTTGGTAAAGTGACTATATTCTTTGCCTTCTGTAAATAAGTCATTGACTATGGAACCTGCCAAGTTCCATATCCTTGAAAGTGCAAAGGAAGCGAGAATAAAAAAAGAAAATAAGCAGGCTCGGATCTTTTCCCTGGAGTATGGAGCATGTACAAGCCATGATTGGGGTGGGTCTGATATGGGTTCCAATTTCTCTATCTTCAAATACGTCTCGGATCACGAAGAAAATAAATTTCTACGATAGGGTCTCGCGTCCTTTCGTTTTTTTTTTCTTTCTCTTAGCCTCTCACCCATTTTTTCTTTTGCTTTTATATTTTCCCTGGGGAATGACCGTGCAAAAATACATTTATCGTCGTACATGCGGGGACGCACAGATACATAGACACGTATCCGCAAAAACGATCGTCGGAATTTTCCGTGATCCTGAGACTTCTATTTCTCCCGTTATATAAAAGGAAGCATTTCTTTTTTCTGTTTTTTTTTTTTTTTTTACTCTCCAACTCTGCGCGATGTCCCTTCGGACGAGCTGGCGATCCCCGAGGGTGGAATAACGTCAGAATGAATTCGTGTTCTCTCGGCGATTATATATATTTTTTCTCACCCTCTAATCTCACTAAAGAAAATCCTTGATCTCTCCCTGCCTTTTTTTCCCCTTTTTGGAACAATATATTTTGTCACCGAAATCTCGGATCACTGACAAGGGTGATTTCTTGTGGATCGAGGATAGAAACGTGTGTCCTCGAAAGGAAATATTTCATGATCGGAATATTTTGGTTCGAAGAGGCGTTAAAAAATAGAATAGAAAATGTCTCGTGTCGATAATTTATTGCAGCAAAATTGATCTCGTTCTCTCGTATTCCAATACCAAAATCCTCAATTGGATTCAAGAGGGATGCGTGGGGTTGGGCTAAATGAAAGGGTAGTGGGAAAGAGAGAGAGAGAGAGAGAGAGAGAGAGAGAGAGAGAGAGAGAGAGAGAGAAGGGACTGGAAACAGATTCTCCACGTCGTAAAGAATCCCCTTGATTTTGTATGGGGTAGCGAATGATATCAAAGTGAGAGAGAGAGAGAGAGGAGAGAGAGAGAGAGAAGGAACACATCAGCTCACCGAGTAAATCTCCTCTTCTCAATTACCTTGGCAGCCACTGGGTCGTTCATCCCTTGGGGGAAGAACCGGATCTCTCTCTTTCTCTTTCTCTTCTCTACAATATCGTTGGGTATATCTCGCGCCCTATTACCTCTCGATGTTCCTCACACACACGTTTCATTCTCTCCCTTGCGGCGTGGTGCGATAGTACACTCTGTCACCCTTGAGTTGTAGGAGGCGGGGGGTTAAAAAAGACAAAGAGAAAAAAGAAAAGATTGTTAAACCCAGTGCTCGAGAATGCTCGCCCCGTTTTTTTTTTTATTTTTTTTTTTTAATATCGTTCCCCTCGATCCAACGCGTTAATACTTGTTGTGATTACGAGAGCTTCGTGCGAATTTATCGAATCAAAACTTTTACGAGCCACAGGCCTCTGCCTTCATTTCAGAAATTAAATTTCCGTTAGTAACTGCTTCATCTGGGGACGAACCCCTTCAACTTTTGGGGGTCAAAATAATATGTTTTTTCTTTGCCCTTATAACGATATTATCAACAAACGATTGCGAGTAATTCAATCAAAGCTCACGACAAACCGAGTTGATGAAAAAAAAAGACTCGTAATCTCATCCATTTTTCTCACCTTCCTCCAAACGTTCTCGTTGTGTGAGAAAAGTTTTTTATTCTTTGCAAAAAAATGACGATAGAAAGAAAAAGGAAAGGCTAACAGGAGGATGTTAGGAAGAGCTTCGAAATAGCAGGAAAGCACGAGTTTCTGGAATGTCGAGCAACGATTGGTGTTGGTAGAATGTCAGAGAGTTCAAGAGAACGGAATTAGAAAAAAAAATTGATAAAAAATGGCGAGTCAAGATGTTACCCAATGGGGAGTGCGGTTGTCGTGTATCAGACAGGTCCTTCGTTTTTCCGGAAAGACATATACGAATATACGTAGAAAAATATGTGATCCATTGCCGTGAGCAAGTTTCCACGTTTGCTGTTTCATGTAATATGTATATACATAAGAAAGAAGATAAAAAGCCTTGGCAACGGTCGGCTAGTCGATACGACCATAAAAGTATCCACATGGCAAAAGAGTGAACCCCATGATACATGTGTTTCGTCACTGGAATACGAGCTCCTTACATTTTTCAGTGACTGGTTGATCGTTAAACGAGTTTCGCGAGAACCCCCTCGGTATCGGTGAACTCGTAAAAAAAAAAAAAAAATTTGTTCGCATATATAAAAATATGAAATAAGGATTGAAAAATAACATTGCGTATCCACTGCAGAAGCCATAAGAAAAAAAAACTACCGGTGCTCTTTTGCCTCACATTTCCGACTAGGAACAGCAATAAAAATCGCGAAAGTTCTCAATTCTCAAGGTCGCTGATGACGCGACCTTTTTGAGAATAAAAAAACTGAGATAGAACTCGAGTGGTTGACGTTGGTGTCCTTTAAAAGAAAGAAAAAAAAAAAGAAAATAGAACTAGGCCAACAGAGTAGCGACACTCGAGACTGGCAAAAGAATTCATGAAAAGCTTGGTGCACAGTTGGTAGAACAAGAGCAAGGGGAGAGTCGAAAGGAAAAGTGTTAAGAAGGAAAAGGTAGAAGTAGAAGCAGTAGAAGAGGAAGAAGAAGAAACGAGAGTGCATAGAAGCCCCTTGAGAGCCTTGCGGCATAATCTTTTTGTCTTCGGAGCAAGACTTTTGCATTCACACCCTCTGACACTATGTAACACCTTTTTGCTTACTCTCGAAAACGAATATACTTGCGAATATATATTTGTTTATACATGTACGAGGGTATATGAACGTAAATAACATGTAAATAGGTTGGATATATGTGGGAGGAAAAGTTTCACAGTGAACATGTACACACTTAACCACAATGGATGTCTGTTTGAGTAAAAGACAGGTTACAGACTGCATAAAGAGCACTGCAGGTGCATTATGCAGAATGTTACAAAACAAGATCCCTTAAGGTACAGATATCGATATTTTCAAAAGAAAACCCCTTTGTCTGCATATTTTCGTATGATGGACTGTTGATGAGATATTTATTGGTATATGGATAGCCAATCGAGTGTATCGATACGATGAAGTGGGCGTGGCAAGGACTGGCATAAGCTCGCAAAGGATTGTTATTTATCGATCGATATAAAATTTTCGATATACTGTGCATTGGAGCAAAGAGTGTGAAAGAGGATTGTTCTATCAATGATTCGGTGATCCACAGGCTCGCAAGTTTAGAGCGTAATTTCCGAAACTTAGAGAATATGCGATGAGATATAGAGTTGAAAAGTGGAGTGGTACCGATGTTTGGTTATACAGTAAATTCTGTATTCTTACATCTAGAGCTGAACAAAGAGGGTTTCTCGGGGCACGATCAATAAGGGGGTAGAAACAGGCTTGTAAGATACGCACACAGAAACTCGGAGAAAGCAGCGAAGAAGAGAGAATATTGTGTTGGTCGTTTGTGTATATGTAGTATAAATAAAAGGAAGTTATGTGTGTATATGGATTGGTATAAGTGTGTGTAGTGTTAAAGGATGACTTTGGTTCGTGGGAAAGCAACTTGGCAAGCAGAGGGTGAAGGTGGGTGGTGTGTGGTGTGGTGTCGTGCGGTGGCGCAATGTCTTGATGGCTGGTAGTGGTAGTGTTAGTGCGAAACCGAAGAAGAGGCACCAGAAGTCCGGAGGAGGTATGAGGGCGAGGTTCGGTTGCTCGCAAGGTATGGAAGGGAAGGTTGAAATGCTACGAGTCGAGGGTTGGTGTACTGGCAAGGCACACCAACCTCTAAAGAGTTATATAAGAGGAGGATGGAGTGAACGAGGAGATGGCATAGCACTCTCTGCAGCTCGTATAATACATTGGAGAGAGGACTCGGTTCCCCGTCTTGGTTCCTCTCTTTCAGGCTGCAACGACGCTGAGAAGCGAGAGTAAAGCTAAGTAAGGTTAGGGTTGTACGAAGAGAAGGATGAGGAAGCGAAAGACGTAGAAGAGGAGAGAGCGTTGAGGAAACGGAGATAAGGAATGGAAGAGTCTCCGGTGAATTCTCGTAAGATCGAGAGAGAGAGAGAAAGAGAAAGAGGAGGGGGTTGCATGGTTGTATTGAAGAAGAGGTTGGCTGCTGGTGGTCGAAGAAGCCAAGCTAGAGGCCCCAGGTTGGGTAAGTGAGTGAAGCGAGACTCCACAGCTATGGCGTTCCTTGGCTACCCTTCAACCGAGCCCCAACCCCTTGTGTGTCTCGGGACTCTACACGTCGCGCGAGAACCAACGTCTTGCCTCTTCCCACTTTATCTACTCTCGAGCGCATCCCTTCACGTTTCACTTCGGGCCATCCAACCCTACAGCTTGTATACTCAGCCTCTATATTCCTGAAGAGAAGGATAGATAGAGAGAGAGAGAGTGAGGGAGACAGCAGCTCCTTCTCGTCTTGTCGCAATCCTCGAGCCTCTTCAACCCTCTGAACGCTACTCTCGAGAATGTATAGACATCCATGCATACCTATATATGTACTGAAGGAACGATGAACGGAGCCAACATCTTGGAGGAAAGCAGTAGGAGAATCGGTAGGTCGTACGATCCTACAGAGGGTTGACGACGTAAGAAGGAGTCGTTTCACGAGTTATTGGCATACTTCCAGCTCTTTCTTTTCGCTCTATTTCATGGGCTATCTTATACTCGAACTTGTCAATGACTGGATGTATGCCAATGAGTGTACAGAATCTTCTTTCTTGAAACATGGCTGTATATCTATTCCACCCTCAGTTTCATCTTCCTTCTCCAAATCTATCTTCTTCTTTCTGGCCAACATTCTCCTCTTTTTTTCTCTCCGTTACACCAAGAGCTATCTTCATTCGTCTCCTTTCAACTCTGCTCACGGTTTCACTAGCTTCATCCTGTCCTATCAGTCTCTTCCTTTACCTTCTCTTTCTCTTTAACTCTCGCTCAGCTTTTACCAACCCAACATCATGGACCCCGTCATACCCTCCTCCCTTTTCTCTATTCCTCATTCCAAAGATAGCTCGTGCTTTCCTTCCGAACAGCCACAACCAGCAGGAGCTCGGCAAACCCCTCTTCTAGGAAGTTCAGAATAAGAAGAAGAAGAAGAAGACGGAGGTTACGGGCCAAGTCGCATCTCAGTCAAGAGAGAAAGAGCCCGCAAGCTCCACAGCTGGTACAAGATTGCAACCAGTGATTCTCAAACGATCATGTCACTCAACGTCTTCTTACTACAAACACGTTCCCAACATTATATATATATATATATATTTATTTATTTACATGACCAAGACTCTTGGAACTATGAAACAAGTTTTGTTTTCTGATGGATCTTCCGATATTGTGTATACTATGGCTGAGGTATTTTAGCGAATGTTGACATCCCGCTAAGCTCATTTAACTCGCCTACAAACTAATGCCAAAGGTCTTGTTAAAATTGTATGTATAGTCTGTCGGTATGTCCTCAGTAACAACCTGTTCATTTTACATCAAGTTACTCTTGAAGGTTGCCCTTATATAATGATATAAGGGAACTACGGAGTAAATTTTGTTACTATAATGGATCTTTACACATTATTAAGACCAGTGTGTACTTCAAATCATTCTCGAACTATTGACATATCAGGTTAGATCGTCTTAAAACGATTTTAAAGTAAAATTTGAATATGAATTTTAGCTTTTGGGTTCTCTCGTATTTGTATGTAAATATTCCAGAGACAAAAAAATTCATCACCATTTTTCGAATATGTTATTCACCTCGTGTATAGAACCTTTCGATTTTATTCATGCTCAGCCGGAGCGTTAGGATCGAAAATAACACATACTTTTTCTTTCCAAGATGCGTCCCATTTTTTAAATATTCTTGGTGGTAAAAGATAGGAAATCCGCCCATTTCGCGTTGTCGTAAAAATTTATACGGTGACGGGTGGTGAGATTCAGGCATTTTTTCTCTTTGATTTCGGAGTGATGTTGTCGTTGGATGTTGATGATGACGAGAAAAGTAAAAGGATGTGAGAGAAGGGGCAGCAGGGGATGAGAAATTCTCGGGTGTTTCGCAAAAGGTTGCTTCGACGCGTTTGCACAGGAAAACAGCGAGAATCGTGCTTGCGTCAAAGGAACGGCGGTGAGCCCTCAACAGTTTCCCGGAATATATACGAAAGGCTGAAGTTGGTTCTTTTGCACTCACGAACCGACGAATGGAGAAAAAAAGAGCCGACAGAGGAGAGAAAGAAAGAGAGAAGCAAGAAAAAAAAACAGAAACAAAATAAAAGAAGGAAGAGGTAGAGCTGGTGGCAAAAGTTAGAGGGTGTAGAGCAGCTTTTCGTTTAGTTCGCAAAGCTACCACGACGACGCCACTACCGGAAGACTAGTAGGGGATGAAGAGCTCCCCCGGATGGCGAGTACAAAAATCTCTCTTTCCTCTCTTTCGGTACATACATGTTATAAAAGTGTTTGGGCAACTCGGCGAGGAGCGCGGGAGAGGGAGGGAGAGGGCGGGAGGAATGAAAAAAGCAACGTGGAAAATTCGCTTCTCCGAATTATTTAACGACTCGTCGTAAATACGAGACCCTTTCCCACACTTTCACGGTTTTCCACTTCTCTCGCTCTTTCTCTCTCCCTCTCTCTCTCTCTCTTTTACACACACTTGGAGTAGTTTTTTTTTCGTGTGAATATACCGTCCTCTGTCTCTCCTGCAAACTCTTTTTCTTCCTTGTTTTCGACATTCTATCCTCGTCACGACTCTTTTTCCAGTTTTTTTTTTCACATTTATTTATTCAGCGAACCAGTCCTCCTGGACGTTCGTGGGTGACACTCCAGCCAGCCTCCACGGTTTTTCCACCCTTGTACACCCTCCCTTCTATAACGCCCCTTTGCGATCCTCTCTACAACGTTCTGTTTCCCGCTCACGATTTTTTTCTGTTCTTTTTTGAATTTCGTTTTTTTTTTTTTTTCCCACTACCGTCGCAACATTTCGCAACTGGTATATCCACCGCTCTACCTATCTCTTTCTCTCTTTTTTCCTCCCTTTCTACTCTGTTCCCTAGCATCGGATACGCGAGGGGATGTGCGACTGCGGTGGAATTTGCATTTTTAAATTAACTCGCCTCTGTTTGCCAGCTATCTCGGACAGAGTGAGGCAACGGAGGGTTGGGGGGAGAGGGAAGGTTTTACAATTTTATGCAACAGCGCCCCTACCGCGAGAGAACTGGCTCGTTTCAAACTCCCTCTCTCTCTCTCTCTCTCTCTCCCTCATTCCTTCGGTTGACTGAAAAACCCACCCTTTCCCGACCACCCATCATCCTTCATTCGGTGTGCTGGTTCGCCTATCCCACAACCTACTACTCTGCGACAGACCTGCCCACCTCTACCTCGGGTTATCGACATTATCATTATTATTATTATTATTGTTATTATCCGGCGTTGAACATGGCAATGGTCGGGGGTTGGTTGCATTAATACATACACACACATATATATATAGGACTACGACACGTCGATACTTCGATGCTATGTTGCTGATGCTGCTACATCTGCTGTTATGGTACATGCATATTCCATAGTTCAAAGTAAAAAGGTTGTGAAAACTATCCTCAAGCTCAATTCTTATACGTCCTTATGACCTTTAGCGCGATCGAATATAGATAGAGATATTTGTCAAGGGATGAGAGAAGTTTGGGTATGAGGTATATATGATGGTTACTGGTTGTACACCAGTGACGCTATTGGATGCTGCCACCTACCGCAATTTCGTACGTGATCTCGTCCCGAGCGAATTGTCGTCCAACTATCTGTACCATTGTATTATTATTGTACGTGCTGGCAATACATACATAATCACAGTAACACGAGTTTGTATAAATATATGATACGATATATAAATATATGCGTGTAGAGACATGTGGTCGGGAATCGTGATGAAATTTTCAAGTCGATAAACATTACTAAAGGGATTTACGAGGTTTGTTTAAAAAAAAAAAAAATTATTATTTTTTTATCGTCCGTTTTGTTATTTTGAGTTTGTTAAACAAACAAAACGATCTTCATACCGCGAGAATTTTTGACCATTGTACAAACTAATTGGTTTTTCCATCTCATCGTTACGAGACATTCATTTTTCATACAAGGTTTTACCTCTTTCTATGATAAAAATAAAAACAAAATAATGAAAAATAAAGAAATTAAAAAATCTCTCCATTAATAGCGAACAGAAATAATTGGAGGATTTTTTGTTCGATCCAGAGAGACGAGAAGCTGCAGCAGCACTCAGGACATTCGTCGACGTTGTTTTTTTTTTTGCCTTCTTTTGGCCAAACAAGAGAACGAGATATTTGCCTGAACTCACTCTAGTTTTTGTAGGACGAACGGCCAACTCTGTAGGGATGAGGGAACAAGTCAAAGAGATTGAAAAAACGTGAGGCAGGTGAAGAGGGAAAAGAGAGAGAGAGAGAGAGACGGATTGAAAGCAACCAAAAGAGAGACGGTAATTGAAAAGCCCGTGGAGATCCGAATCCTGGTTTCGTCGTTGCTGCTGCCTCTTGCCCGAAGCTAGATTCTCGCTACCCGCATATACATAAACATTCACCTATGTATATATATCTATACATATTTACTCCCGAGTACTCTTTTATCTCAAATTCACCATCTTGGTCTTTCTCGTTACGTATTTTCTCTCGTTCCTGCTCTTGCACTTACTCCCCCGTTCCCTTTTTCCCTAACTACCCCGAGGGGGTTGAAGGCAGAGAGAGAGAGAAAGAGAGAGAGAGAGAGTGAGAGAGGGAGAGGAAAATAAAACCACGGCAACAATACCCGCGAGGTACATTCTCGCGCTGTTATAACCGAAGCCCGTTCGCCTTGCGCGCGTTGAAGAGAAATAGAGAGAAAGAGAGAAAGAGAGAAAGAGAAAGAGCTCTCAGTTTAACGAATGGCTTCGTAAAGTCTGCCGCGCCATGCTGCTTTGAGGTCATTACACAACGCAAAAAAGTGGCGTTAACACGGGGCCTGGCCATGGTTAGTACCAGTGAAAAACGAGGGAAAGAAAGAGCCAAGAAAGACGACTAGAGCAGAAGAGAAGGACACGAATGTCGACAATCGAGTCACTGATTTATGGCGGCTGTACCGGAAAACCCAAGGGCTTCGGTATATAGCGCCCTGGACCAAAGTATTCACTTATATATATATATAAGTTTTATAGTGAGAAAGAAGAACTTGGAAGTCTGAGTTTGCTGGTTCAATTCACTTTACAAGTCAGTGGCAAGCGTCAAAAGCAAAAGGCAAACCGAGAAATAACGACCAATTACATAATACCACTTTTCAACCTTTCATGACTTCTCCTTAAAGCTCAGAACCGTATTATTATTATTATTATTATTACTATTATTATTATTGTTATTATCGTCGTTCGTTTAAAAAGTTCATATATGTTGAATATAAATGTATTATGAAAAAGTGTTCTTGTCTCGTTGGTTTTTGAATAAAAATTCATTTGGCACGAGTCTCTGTGATCAATCATATTTTTTTCCTTATATTAACGCATTTATTCCCAGTACATTCTCGCGGTCGATTAGTCATACCGAATACTTTCTTTTTGCCAACAAAAATACGCGGATAATTGCTCAATTTGAGTGAATTGCAAATCGACATTGAATTATACGAGGGGAGATAGGACAAATAATAAAATAAAAATTAAAAAAAGAAACGAAACAAATAATCGAATGTCGAATGCGGTGGACCAGAGTCGCATTAACGAGGTATGATAATTTCGCGTCTATATCGTATTGGAAATATTGGTATGAGTAGAATGGCAAGAGAGAGAGAGAGAGAATGAGAAAGAAAGAAGGAGATGAGGGAGAACGAAAGATCTGGCGATGTTTAACAGGATATCGCTATCGCGAGCAGAGGCAAAAGATGGGAGGATTCCCTCTCGTTCGGGCCAATTACAACATCCTCGTGAAGCTGTTACAGGCGGTCGAGCAAGATGAGATTGAACGAAAGAGGAGAGTGAGAACGAAAGAGATGCTCAAGTGGCACAAAAAGAACACGAGAAATAAAGTAAGAGGGAGAGGATAAAAAAAAAGCGCGGAGTAAAATAAAAAAAATAAAAAATAAAAATAAAAACCAATTTAGTTTCCACTGTACGGGCGATGGTAAGCGAGAGAAACATGCCAAGAACGCGAGAAATATGTTCTGCAAATTAGAGAGAAAGAGAGAGGAAGATTAAAAAACGACAAGATTATCATAAACGACAGGGAAAGGTTATAAAAAAAAACAATAACAAAGAAAATAATACGAAGGTGGAACTAAAAGTATAAAGAAAGGAAAAGAAAGAGTCTCCGGTGATTATTATGAAAAATACGGAGGCGTAATTACCGAGGCGCTTGGAACGCCGAGCATTTACGACGGAGCCTCATTAAATTACCAACTAATTACCGTTCGCGCGGGGACCTCCGGGCGAATTATTAAAAAGTTTAGTCGGCTGTAAAGCGCGGCTCGTAAAAGCTCCCCGATTATCCTCACACCAGAAACTTATACTCTTCTCACTCGGAAACGAATTTCGTACATACACTCACACATTTGTATATTCATTTAATAGTTATGCGTCGAGATTAGCGTTTGAGTTCGTCCCATGCGTGCGCGAGACGTCATCAACCGTGAAGACTAATCAATCATTCTTGTGATTTATTTTTAAATATATTTTTCAGTTTCATCACCTCTAAATCTCTCGAACATCGTTAATCATTTATGATAAATGATCATTTCGCAATGTTCCCAAACTTTTATAACCGCAATTCTTATATTTTATTTACATTATTATTTGCTGTTATTTTAAGCAGCAATTTTTTTGTATTCATTTTCAAGGCATTGTAAAATGAACAAAAAAGAAAAGAGGAAGATAAAACATTTACAAAAGTAATTTGTAACAGCCTTCAGAATATAATTGTTAAAATAACGAGTAGAAAATTTTCTCGTAATTTTGCTGTCTGACTAGAGAAAAGAATCGCTAAAATGACAGTATCTTTTAAGTCCGTAAGTGAAAGAAGTAGAAAAAAACGTTTCTGACTCGTATCTTCGTTTCGCGAATAAAAGTGTTATTTTTTTTTATCAATTTTTTTTTTAGTTTCTTTCTTTCTTTTTAATTTTATTCTCTCTCCGAGTTGAGAAGAGACGAAAGAGCGTAAATTCGTTGGTGGTAAAGTACAGTGATGAAACAGGAGTAAAGAATTTTTCATACCGTTTCTCGGAGTCCAAGGGGAGAGAGAGAAAAAAAAAGAAATGAGATAAAAAGGATAAAGCGAGGGAGCTTTTTCAACCCTTCTCGGAAAGCGGTCTTGAAAAAAAAGAGAGTACAGCGTTAAATATCCATAACGATTTTCTGACAGTAAAGTTGTTGAGGATTTTCTTCTTCTCTTTTTTCTTTTTTTTTTACTGAAAGAATGAAGCAGGACGGAGACGTTGAGGAATGGCGACTGTATATGCAGTTGTGAAGTTATAAGGCAAAAGCCAAGAGTGTCATTAGTACGAGCGTCAGGATGTTTTTAATTAATTAATCGAGAGCAGGAGGTGAGTAAAAGTGAGGATAAAAGCATTGCAAAATTTCTTGGTCGTTGGTGAGAGCCCTCGACGAGTGAGAGAACGAGATCGGCAGGCAAGACGTAAACTAAAAGGGGAGATGAAAACCTTTGCACCTCTAATTTTATCAAATTGTTTTTTTTTTCGTTGCACACTAAAATTGTGTTATTATGAAAAATTAACAATAAAACGTTCTTTATGTGTTGGCTTTAATTCACGTCAATTTTTTTTTTTTTTTTTTTCAAATCGAAACTATAGGAAACGCAGAATATTTTGATGGTAATGTGAAAAGACACCAAAAGTATAACATTCCAGGAGCAGGCGAGATTTCCTTTTTGTAACAGTGGGGAGGAGGATAATTTGTAGTCAGAAATTGTTGATAAAAGAATAAGAGATGAGAATGAAGAAGAGAATAAATTGATTGGAATTATAAACCCTTGTCAGCTTGTCATAACGAGTAATAACTTCGGAGTGTCTTGATCTTTCTCTTTGGCTGAGTGATACTCGGCAACTGTCAAAGTATTGAATCAAGTAAAAAAATAAAACATGACGTAGGAAGAGAAAAATATAAAAAGAAGCGAGGAAATGAGACATCGCGTTAGGGTGTAAGAGAATCGACGATTTACTCTACACTCCTCGGCAGAGCTTTTTACTCGTTTTTCCCTGTCACAGAGGTTTTTTTTATATTTTTTTTATGTTCCGGCTCTTGTCGCTCGAGTTTTTTTTTAACATGAAATATATTCGTAGCCATACCTCATGCCAACATATCCAATAATCCTCTCAACCCCTTATAATCTTGTGCTTTTCGTTTTTTCTTTACTTTTCTACCTCTTCCATGACATAATACACTTTATACGTGTATACATGTCTCTGTAATCTTCGCTTCAATCTCGTATAACTCCTGTCTACGAGAATTTATACTGCCACAGCCTTTAACGCTGTGTCTCGAGCTTGTATACCTCTCTCGCTCTCTCTCTCTCTTTCTCCCCAGCTGGTTGGACGCCGCCATCTTGTAAATTAATTAATGCGTCCCTAACGAGATCAGAGTTGTCGGTAAGGTTGTACCAGAGGTATATAATATACATACGGACAGTTGGGGATGAGAGGGAGATAGAGCAAGAGGAGAGAATCTAGAATATCGCTGTACACCATGTACTTACATGTATATATGTATATATATGTATGATTTCTGGTGTGGCATTTTCGCTGATGGTGCGAGGAGGTTATGTCAGCGTCACTGAGGAGAGAGAGACTGGAGGCATGGTTTGCAAAGGCAAAACCAGAGGGAGTTTGACAGGCGTTGAATTAGTCCGTTCAAACCCTTCAGGGATGGCTTACCTTCGACAGAACGAGTAATTATATTTGTACATACGTATAAGTATGCATATGTGTTCATATGAACGACTGCTAGTGACTGAAAGTGTCGAACGAGCGTGAAAAGATCATATTTGCAATTAGCGTTACGAAGACCACATGTTTTACGAATTAGGTTTAAATCTTTAGATTCTTTAATCTTTATTTCAAATGCTTAATTCATTTATGTTTCAAATTACGGAAAGTTCCTTCGTGAAAGGAAGAAAAATGTGTATGTAGGCGTCAAGTTGTAAATATATGTTTCGTTATACCATTTCCTTCCCTTTCAAGCCTTTTTAACGAGAGGGGAAGAGACGAAACTCTCGTCGAGGCGTCAAGCTCGAGTCTTTCATATAATGCAACCACTCTAATTAAAATAAATTACGACTCGGGAGTCGAGCGGCCATTTTTATCAGCATCACCGGCTCATGCACGAAGAGAAGTACACACAGTGGAGAATCCTTCCCTCTCAAGGCCCATCAGCAACCCCTGTCCCCTCCGGAACATCAGAGTGGAAGGCACAACGGAATACACACGTACACATGGACACACTGGGCCGAGTTTTTCTGTCTGCTGCGTAAAACCGACGAGCTTTTTTCCCTCCCTGATCCTCCCTTCGACTCTCCTCTTCCTCTATATGTACACTCGATTCGTGTATATCTCGTTCCTTCTTTCGCATTACCCGGACTCTGTCATGCTTCACTCGATCGCTATTTTATTTCTTTTTGCCTGGAAATTCTCGCTCGTTCTTTTTTTTTTTTTACATCTTTTTCTTTCTCTTTCCCAATCTCTGTCTGTATTTTTTGCGTACAGGATATCTCAGGTTGGTTGGTCAATCCTGTTAGCTTAGGTTTAAAACTAAATTGTTATTTCAAATGACTAATAGGGTTCATTAGATCGCTCTTGATGAGGTATTAATTACTCAAGTTGTAGTCGTGCTCTTTGCTGTGAATGCTGTCAAAACCGTTAGAGATAACGCAAAAAGTCATGAGACTGATCTTGTGGAGCATGAAATTTACTAAAAAAAAGTATTCGGCACTATTTTTCTGGTTCCAGTAGTTTCGTCTTAGCACATCTTGGAAACGACTTGACGCGAAGCCGAGCACATCGACACTCTACTTTTTGACCTGCTTTCATGACTAAACTATTCGAGATAGAAAAGAAAAGACGAGGTATTTTTTTGTAGGAAATTTATTACTTTCCAAGATTGATCTGATGCATTTTTGATGTACTACGTAGCCATTTTGACTGAGTGCGCGAGCAAAGTGCGAGACTATTTCAAATTCGATAATTAAACTCATCGCGGATGAAAGACTAATAAAAAAAAGTCGTTCTGAACACTCGAACCTGGGACATCCTGTATATACAACTGTAGCTATACATTCTTTCACTGCAACCCCTGGTGGGTGCACAGGAATACGGCTACCGTTCCCCACGGCCCCCCGATACAGAGGCCAATCCTCTTTCCCTTGATATTCCCTCTCTTCCATCCTCACCGACTCTTCCCCATTCTCCTGCGGGCATTTTTTTTGCCCGTTTATTTGCACTTTATTCGAGATTTAATTTACCAACCGGCGAGTGAACCCAAAAGGGAGAGAAGGATCGAAAAAGAGGGCGAGAGAGAGAAAGAGGACTTTGTGCGCAATCGCGAACACTACCGACTCTCATCCTCGCTTTCGGACTCTCGTTGATGGGATTGAAAGAGATAATGAAAAAGAGCGAGAGGCGGTACAAAAAAGGGATGATGAGGGACGGAAATAGAGACGGTGAAGTGTCCGCAGGTTCGTTGATGCTCGGTCACGCGATGCCCGCGCTGTCGCAATAATCCCGAGCGAGACGGAAGTTTGGGCATTAAAAAAGACAAAAAAAAAAACAACATTTCGTGGACGAAAAAAATGTCGGTTCAATGAAAATACAGAAAAAAAATCTCACAAAGACAAACGAACGGCAGAATAACTAAATAAATATAAAAATAATTGATCAAGTCAACGATGAGTTTTGTGAAGTTACCCGAGAGTTTTCAACGATCGTTCCATCAGTAGAAATTCAAAAATATCAAATTTCGAAGCAGTTTCGTTCATGCACGTCGTTTTATCTCGATTTGTGAAAAATTCAAATCATACGACACTCATGACGAAAAAGTAGAGAAGAACTTAAGGGACTTTTACAGAAATAATAGACACCAGAGAGAGAGAGAGAGAGAGAGAGACCGATATTGGAAAGAATAAAAGTTGTTGGGAGAAATAAAATGAAGAATAAAAAGTCGTGATTCATGGTGGTGTAGACGAGAAAGAGAAAGATGAGGAGAGACAGGGAGAGACGAAGGAAAATTAACCACGTTGAAAACCTATTAGCCTTCATCTCCGTTGGGGTAATCGATGCTGAGGCGTGAACTTCGCTCGTTCGTGTGAAAGAGGTGAGAAGGAGAAAGAAAGAGAGAGAAAGAGAGGGAGAGCGAGAGAGAGAGAGAAAGAGAACCGCACGCGGTTATCAATCCGTAATAATTGCGAGCATTAAACGCAAGCGCTAATTACTACTAGCAGCCGTGCGCCGAGGTAGCATGACCGTGTGCTGGTGGAACGTTCAACACCAGAATCTCTATACTACATGATGATATTCATACACATACAGATATATATGTAAGTTTATGTATGTCCGTGTATGTACATAGTTGGCGGAATGTGAAACAGAGTGGGGGAGGAAACGAAAAGGGGAGAAATAGGTGGGAGTGAGAGAAGAGAGAAGAGAGGAATGAGAGAGCGTCGGAAATTGCACGATTTACGCCCGACGTGGTTGGTCTCGTCCGGCAACCCGGCCGGAAGTCAGCCCCTCGGTTCTTAACGTTAGTGGTTACGAGGAGAATATTAGTCCGTGATATTGCTGTGCTTACGCTACTACTAAGAGAGCCAAGAGTAAAACAGGCGTTCAACGATGAGAGAGAGACAGAGAATGAGGGAAAGATTCAGAGTTACCGTTTAGTAGTTAACCTAGTGGGCGAGTCCGGTAAGTAGTCCGATACGAGATCGACACGATCTACTTCTCGGTTATTATTCATATATAACGTGGACGTTTGCAACGTTTAAATCCAATGGATTTTTTTTTCAATAATATTGTCTAACATATTGAGGCACAAATCAGGTCGAAATCAAGCAATTCCTTTGAAAAAAAAAAACACTACAAAACATTGTTTTTTTGTTTTCACTTGAAAGAATTTTGTAAGATATATTCAAAAAACCACTTTTTAGACTCATCCTCAAAGGAATCGTCATGATTGGTTGTGAAATTGAATTTTGAGAAAAATGCTCGTAAATGTTTATGAAAAAACACTAAAATGCTTTTTTGGATTTTCCATAGAAATCATTTATTGAGAAATGTATAAAATTTTGCATTGTGACTATACCCCCTGGGCATCGTCTTTAGGTAATTTTCAATTTTTTAAAAGTATTTATAATTGAGTAGGGTATCAAGATGCAAGGAACAGGATTACATCGTTTTTGTTGTTGTCTGAGATCGATGGCTCATTTAAATTAGCACAATGGTGTCATCGTTCAACTTCCGGTATTTTATAATTCCTTGGTCCCCTTTTATCCCTGATGGGGTTCTTTTTGTCCCTTTCTCTTGGTGTGGCTTCAGTGGCACGGGTAAAGTGGGTCGGGTAAGCGCGTTAACGTTGCAGAAAGTGCTTTTAATAAACGGACGTCAGCCCCTCTCGGTGTGTTGAATGGTTGGTTGGTTGGTTCGCTGGCTTGATGCCGGGGTTGACGAGAAGTAGTATAGCAGAAGCATAGCAGGCAGCCAGGCAGAGGCAGCACTCGCGGTCTCGCACTTTATACCCGGTGCTTTTGACGCTTTGGCTTTTTACGCTCTCACGTTCGGGTACGGTCGTGCCTGGCTTTTATATCCGCGATATCCCCATTCCGGTTTTCGCTTCTACATACTAACTCTAGTATTTTACCCCCTTTCACCCTTTCCCTCATCCGTTTTTTTTCTTCTTTTTTATCTTTGGCGCCTCTTCATTTTCATTGCTCGTTCCCTATCGCTCTCTATCTTTATCTTTTTTTTTTAATACTCTTTTTCTTCCATTTTCTGTCCTATCGACACTTCACTACGTACAATAGCCGTTCCCTGATATCATCACATCAGCCAAGACCTACTATCGGAGCTCGAACCAGGAGAATCTTCTTTTATTTTTTTACGACGTCAAATTTAACGCGATTTGCTTCTTGTCATGAAACGTCAAACGTTTCATGTCATTTTTATAATGAGCTTCGAAACACGTCGTAGCACAAAATCCATTAAAATCAAACGAAATTCAACATCTTAAATATTTTGCATATGAAAAATACTGTATTATTACATCGAGTTTATTTTCACGTTAGGTATGTAGTTCGAAACCAAAAGATAGAAAATTTTCGACAAAATAAACGAGGAAAAAGAATTGTATGATGATGAGAAAATAGTGAAAAACCTGAGGCAGGTTTTAGTGCTGGTGAAAGGTGAAAAAGACAAGATGGGATTTTATCTTGAGCCTTTACAAAATCTCGCGACTTTTACCCTCTTTTTGTGTCAGACGCTAACACGCACGGACACACATACAAACAGAGAGAGAGAGAGAGAGGAGAAACGTGTTACGTGTGAAACGACGGGAGCGGCTAATATTCAATTTGGGGGATGGTTTCGTGTGCTGTGTCTCCATTTTCCCTGGGGGTTTTAGGGCGCAAGCTGCTTGTGCCATCACTTTGGAATCTTATCACCCCCGGGACGTGTTTATATATATACGTAGCACACATACGTAGCACGTGGTAGACAGTGTTGCGTGAAACACCGAGAAACACGCTGCTTAATGCTATTCGCGAGAAGGGCTAAAGTCGTTTGCCAACCCTCGTTTCATCGTAAAGTCTTGCCAAGGGTCGGGAAGAACTTGCTGCTATATGAAGGGTGGTTTGAGATTCGAGTTAACGTGAGACGCGTGGAAAATGGCGGATATGGTAGACGTGAGGACAAAGACGAAGATCAAGAGAGAGAGAGAGAGAGAATGTTGGCGGTTGCCTCGGAGATTAGGGATTCGATGTCGAAATTAGGGGCTCGATCGCGCAGAGTGGAATTGAACCTCGCGTTGGGGGATAATGATGTCGGCTTAATTGCGAGTGTACGACGGAAATTGGCGTTACTGCAAGGAATAAGGGTAGTAACCGAAAGGGGGAGAGATAGAGAAAGGAAGAGAAAGATACGCGAGAGGGAATGATAGCGAATCCAGCCACTAATACAAACAAACGCAAATGGCATGATGGCGAAAGCTGCCACAGACTTGAGAGCCGCTTTTAGATGCGACGCTTTAGCCACTAGGACAAATTATTGCCTCGCTAATTGGGGGTTGCGCGTATATAAGGGCCTACGTTTGGCGACGTTGTAGAAACGAGCAACCGAATCCTTCCACGTTGCAATCCCCGTTAGGATTTAGAATGACTTTTACGGATATACATTAACCGGGTTTACGTATTTCGAATCTCGAAAAAACCAAATCGCTTACGATGCAATCTTAACCCCGGATTACCATTTTTTTTACTCCTCGTCGTTACTATTAAAACTTTTTACGATCTAGGCAACTTTGCGTGCTCATAACTCCTAAAGGAATTCATATTTATTGACTTTTTTTTCCCCCAACAATAGAACAACTCTTAAGCCTGCAACCAAACACACGAGTCGTTCGCATCCTTGGAATTCCAACAATTTTCTGCAAATGTTCATTTCAGTGTGAATTAACAATTTTCACTTGAATTTTTTGATATTATTGTTGATTAAACTTATTGTTGAAACGACAAGAAACGACAACGATTTTGTAAAAGAATTTTTCGTAACTTTTAAGGTCGTGACGTAAGTCACGGAAGCCCATTTATTGGGTTAGGAGATGTCGAAAAACGGGATTCCGTACCAGAGTTAACTTAAAAAATGAGTACGAAGCTCGATGTCGAAAAACGGTTTGTTCAAAAGGACTCAAAGTTTAATAAACATGTTTTTAAATTTGTTCGAAAATAGAGATTCTGGGTGTAAATAAGCCAATGAGTGTAAAGAATAATAATTGTTTTTTCTCGTCTATGAACAACTTATTTTTGAAGTATGGAGCGTGGAATTGATTATTGGAGAAAAAGGACATTTGGGTCTAAGACATTGGTGCTAAATATGTAATCAGTACGTGACGAGACATTAGTGAAGCGTTGTCTATTTTCAGTATTTAAACGTCATGAATGTCTGATTCGTCTGGTAGAAAAATTGCGATGAAAAATAGAAGATTTTTTTGTCTGATGTTAGTTGAATGAGCTGTTAAAATGATAGCGAAATGTGTGATTATTGAAAACGTGCGATAAAAAAAGATTCTTCTACTTACATGCCTCTCCTCGGCGGGATTCAGGCCTGCAACAGAAAGAAAAAAAGCCACACAGATCAAACGGGATGTCGATGAAAACGTGATAATAGAAGTCGGGAATGGTGGAACAACGGTTATTGTGAGAATTGTTGGATTTTACGAGGCGAAGGAAGAATAAAACGAGAAAGGAGTAAGAGAGATACGAAAGAAAGAAAAAAAAAACAATGAGAGAATGGAGTGAACGAGGGAGGATGGAATTTGCTCATATTTCTCCATTATAGGAGAGCAAAGGGATGAAGATCTGCCAGCAATGGAAATATCTCGTGGTGGTTTTCCGTCGTTATTTTACACGAGAGTGTTCTGGTCTGTGTGCGAGTTGCGGAAAATTCGAAGAGAAAGGACTCGGACAAAATGATAGTGGCCCGATAATGCCGAGGCAAAATTGCCGTTGGCAAAGAGAAAGAGAAAGAGACACCGAGATCAGCAGGGCATGTTTCGTAAATGTGCGATATCTCGCGGGTGGTTGAGCATTCCGCTGAAAGAGCCCCAGAGGATTTTCGAACTACCCTTACACGCTAAACTTATTCCGGCCCCTAAAAGTCTCTCAACCTCTACTATTTCGTCGCAAGTTAACGAGAAGACGAAGAAAATAACATTTTACTTGAGTCTTTAAGTTTATTTCTACATTTTTCGTTTATCCCTTTCTCACTCGCTCTCATTCCCTCGTTTATCATTCGAGGTTTTATTCCATCATTCTACTCCTTGTTACACTCGTAAACGGACGTAGCATGGAAGAGCGAACATAATCCTATCGGTCTTTATTTCACGAAGCCACGATAAAACGCCAAAAAATCGTTTCAAAGTAAACTGTTGGATTGAAGCATCCAGAATGAAACATTTTTGCGAATAATTTACAAACATCCTGATAGTAAAATTTTGAGTTCGAGGAGGAATTTGAAGATGAACATTTGAGCACGAGATTTTTACTGCGATAATGTAACGACAGTGAGTTACGTATTTATTCATTTATCGATGACCTGGGAGTCGAAATGTTATTCGCGCTACTTTATGAACATTGAAATAAAACAGTGCGATAATAACAAAAGCGAAGTTATCGTGAAAGTTTTCGGGGCATGGCGAAGGCCGAAATGGTTTATGTTGGAAGGTGAAGTGGGAGATTCTTTTGTGTGGGTTAAGCACGTTCGTGGAATAACAAAGTTTAGTAAAAAGAGAGAGAGAGAGAGAGGAGAGAGGCAGGGAGGAAGAGAGTGAAGTCGACGTGTAGGAGAGGTTGGGATTACGAGGAAAAAGGCAAGAAGTGGCGAAGGGTTATATGCGAGCAAGGCAGTAGGACTCTTGAGAATCGCATGGAAGGGTTACTGAAAGAGAAAGAGTAGAATATAGGGAGAGAGAGAGAGAGAGAGCGAGAGAGAGAGGAAAAGGGAACGAGTCCGAAGGACCCTCGTGTTGAGGAGAAGAGCCGACGAGTGCTCTTCTCGCATACCGAATGAAAGAGAGAACCGGGAGAAAGAAAGAGAAAAAACTCAAGAGCAACATAAGAGAGAGAGAGAGAGAGAGAGAGAAAGAGAGAGAAGTAAGGAAGGAAAACGAAGGCAAGAAGTAAGACGAGGCTAAAATTTCCAAGAGCGGGTCGTCAGAAGTGGCGAACAAGAGAGAAAGAGAAGGATGAAGAGGAGTAGTGCAGGCACATCGCGTGCGAAAGATAGTCCAAGGAGGTTCTATCCAAGAAGAGGAAACCCTCATCGTCGTCGTCGTCGTCTTATTCGAGTCTGTATAACTTTGTCAGCGTTACTCGAGAAGTCCTATCTGCCAGGGTGATTTGAAATCAGGACACGGACGTATAATATCTCGCGGTCATGTTTCTAACCGGAGATTTTATCCCATTAACGTAAATGGGATTGTCGTAAAGAGAAGAGTCTGAGGAATACGAATTGTGGTTGAATTCTTTATTGCGAAAAACGCTTAAAAATAAATCGAATGCATTTACAGTTATGACCAAAAGTCTTTGACAGTGTAATCTGTCGATTTGTTAAAAAAAAAAAAATGTCTTTTCAAAGCTCTAGCTTCCTGGAATTTCTGAAAAACCTTCCATCATTGATCAACGAAAGATTCGATGTGACCAATTTACGTAATATCAAATTTCCTGCTATCATTCCATTACTTCTGGCTATTAAAATATTGGATGAAGTTCTTTCAAACGATAAAACCTTCATGGAGCTCATCAGAGTCTCTTATACTTTCGGTCGATGCTGTATGTGTACGGAATAATGGGGAATCACATCACGTAGACGATAAGTAGATAAAACGTAGGATTGTCAAGTTATTGAGTTCGCTCCCTTTTCATTTCTGACCATGACATTGACAAGACGCGCGTAGATCAGAGTAAATAGAGACGGAAGTAAGAAGAGAAAAAAAGAACTATAAAGACGAGGGTAGAAAAAGACCAGAGGGATATCAAAAGAAGGAGATGGTTGTGGATGAAGACGTCGAGTAAACATTCGGCGAACACGAGAAGCTCGTCCAACCGCCCCTGCACTTCACCAGTCAGCCATTCGAGCAATCTCAGATTTCCCGGACTTTATTCCCCTTGCGTATAGATATACACGTGTGTACCGGACGCCGGGCAAAATCAGGGAAACGTGCCGACGTTGCAGAAAAGCCCCTACGACCCGTACAAGAGCCAAACTAACTCGAGGTCTTCCCTTCTCGGCTCCGCCTTTTCTTACCAACCCTTCGAGTCTTGACTACGACGAATTGAAACTTGCTGGACCACTTTGCTGACAGATTGGCCATAGTGTCAAGTGATCGATCGCTCATTCATAGCCCACAACGTCACTCAAATTGTTCGTGTAAAAGGAAACCGACTGCTAAGTCAAATGATTGCGAAAAGACGCAATAAAGTTTTGCTCAATCGGGAAGGAAAGGGAGGGAACATCTGTTTCATTACATCGGAAAATCCTTAAATTAATATCGATTCGTGACTGGAAAAGTTAGCAATTAAATTTAATATTGACTCACCTCCGTTGGGCTTAAGATCGTCATGGGGTCCTCGATGAAGGTCAGATTTGGCGAGCATCGAAAGTGGATGTGCACCTCCGGCACCCGGAGCAGCACCAGCACCTGGTGGTAATCCAAGTCCAAGAATAGCGGATGCCGATGTAGGTACAGGAAGTCCACCACCAGGTCCGAGACCGGGTAAGCCAGGAATTCCTGGATGTGGACCCATCGCTGCACCAGGAGGCAATTGTTGCGCGTGCATTTGTTGGAAGAGCCTTGGTAGGTCCGGCCTCTGTTGCTGGACAAAAAATTCATTTCAATCTCGAGCGAGTACGATGCATTTCATTGATGAGAAGTAAAGTGTAAAAATCGAAGTGATAATTGATGAAAGAATTGAGTTCACTCTTAAAAGAACAGATTCTGTGATTCTGTGAGCAGATTCAAACCCTTATTTAATTGAATTTTTTGTTGTCCATTTGGGAAAAATTGGATGATGTTGGTACGTATATAACGAGGAATATGTGACTGGGAAGCTTGATATAGCAAAAAAAAGTCAATGGCACGAAAGGTTCTTTGACCCTCGAAAAAGAGCCAGGGTTTCAGTTTCTTTTTTTCTTTTTCTGTTGCTGGGGGTTACAACGAGATTCAGGGAGAAAACGAGAGGAGCTTCGTTAGCAATGTCTATTTGCGGAACGTGGGCTGTCTGTTATAAACTCGAGTATCACGGAATTTGCCAGGGCCCCGCCGCTGATAAATAAATAAATCGCTGTCTCCCCTCGTTGAATTTCGTTAACCAACAAAAAAAAAAGAAAAGAAAAAGAGAGAGGGGTGCGGACGTTGGTGGAAATTGGTTCGTGTCGATTGAGGATAAAGTGGAGCGGGGAGGAAGAGGGCGACAGATCGAGGATCAACATGCATCAGTCCGATATTGACGCTTTAGAGCTACGTATTACAAACACACCTTGCATCCAGACAGTTTTATTCAATAAAAATCGTTGACAAATTGAAATTTAGTATTCGAAGAGAAAAATAAAATGCAAAGAAGCAAAAAACTTGATATTCGTACTGATAACAAATCGCTATGAAGATGTTTGTGTTGAAACTCGAGGAAAAGCAACGTTTTACGAAACACTGAATAATTCATTGAACCGAGGTAATGATCGACTATGGGATCGTTATTCAAATGAAGAAAAATCATGACAAAGTGGGGAATTGGATTTGCATGAGAAAAGATAACGGGCGAAGAAGTCTTGGAAAGACCGGAAGATAGAGAATTGAGAAAAAGGAAACCATTGCTTTGATGATCAAATGAAAAGAAAAATGAAAAAGATATCGAGAGAATAAAAATAGAAAGGGTGATTGCTTCCTCAAGTCGTAAGGTGCGTTAATGAGCGTATTTCGTGTGCTTCCAGCAAAAGGATAGAAAGGAGGAGGAGAGAGAGTCTCGGGAAGACGATAGAGTTGCTTTGGGTTTTGCTTCTGTGTCCCGGTTGAGTATACAAAGCGAGGGGTTGTTGAAGGGGCGCCAGGGGACAACGAGAGGAGGTGAGAAAAGGGCATGAGGGCAGACCGAGGGTGTTGGAGCTTCGTGTACACTCGTTAGGTAGGACGCGAATAGATTGGTGCGGAAGAGAGGAGGAGGAAGAGGTGAGAGAATATTCCGACGAGTAGTTTGCGGAGTTAATTAAATGGCTTAACGATATAATAACCCAGCTTCAACTTGCTCAGTGTTCCTGCATCATTCTCCTACTTGTTTAAATCTGTATGATTTTAATTTAATGGATAAATGACTATAGGGTAAATAAGAAAAAAGAAATTCAAAACGATTTAAACGCTAAAAAAAAAAATTCGTTCGAAACATGAAGACGATAAAAAAATCCTGCAGCAAGAAATAAACATTGAAACCCCAAAATAAACATAAGACATGTGTATAAACTGAGAATAGTCTGGGAAATGGTGGAGAAAGCTAACGATAGATAGAGCGAGGGTAGAGAATGGGAGAGGGTGAGGTTAAAGGACCGAGTTAAGAGGTTCCGGAATCCTCGGGATCCTACTAAGGATTTGGCGCACGTAGCGACAACGTCGAGCGTCGTTATATGGCCAAAAGCTAAGGAGAAAGGAAGAAGAAGAGAGGGACAGAGAGAATAAAGAGAGGAGGTAAGTTGGTGAGGAGGTAAGGGGATGGAACGGTGGAGCAAGCTCAGTAGATGGTAAAGTTAACCTCTCCTACGAGCGGACCCGGGCGAGGAATGCTGATTAGTCGGTGCTCTTGCGCCATAACACTATAAACCCATCCGAGAGCCGTGGGAGTCGAGCCGAGAGGACTCTCGGGATAAGATTCAGGGATAGAAGATTCGGTGTCTCGAGGCAAACCTTTAGCCCATTCGGAGGGAGTGAATAGGAAGGGAAGAGGGAAAGAGGAAAAGAGCACAAATAGGCGAAAAAAAGGCGTAACCAGGATCATTTACTGTGTTGAATTGTTTGGGCCTCAGCCCTTTTGATTCTTAAGGGGTTGATATAGTACGTATATCTATATATGTAGAGACATTGGTCCCGAGAGAGGGCGAGAGTGAAAGGAGAAGCAGGAGAAAGCCAGTGGAAGGAGAAAAGGGTGTGAGTGAAGCAAGATTCGCGGGTTAGAGGAAAAGCTGGAGGTTGGAAAAGCGATGGAGAAGTCTCGGGGAGGTTGAGAAGGAAAAGGAGAAGGAGGAGAAGAAGGAGGAGGAGGTTTGTGTCGAGCGACCTGGAGAGAAGCCGGCGGCTTAATAGGGAGGAAATTGAGTGCTCGAGCAATATTGAGGAGGATTCGGGATTCGCGAGAGGATCCCTACAGTGGGGTCGAGGAAAGAACGAGAGGATGGGCGAGAGTTGGATGCTGCAAGGAGCGAACGTATCCATCCGTCCGCATTCGAATTCCCCAGGCGTGCATCGTCGGCTTCCGCTCTCTTTCTCTCTCTTGCTATTTCTCTTCATCATATATACAACTACGTAGCATCTCTATCTCTGTCATTTTCCATTCCTCACTCTTGCTTTAACACTGTACGATTTATCCAGGGATTCTCAACTCTTCGGATCATCTTGATTTCTGATTGATGCCATAGTCTTTTATCGTTGTAATCTCGTCACAGTCATATTCAAAAGTTGATTATCCGATTTTTTTAAACTTGAATATTACTTGCGGAATAATGTAATAATGTTAGTTCTTAGATCTTGAAACAATGTAAAAATGAATAAACTGTCGATACAAATGTCTAATATGAAGATTAAATGTTAACCACTTTTCCCATATTTAATGAACTTTAATAACTTTATATCGTTGTATTTTTGAAACCTAAACGGTCAGAATTGTTGGTGTTTTTTTTTTTGGACGAAATTCGTCATATGTTCCGAAGTTACTTTGTAGTTTTTTTCTCATCAAAGCGAAATCTTGATTGGACGATTGATTCGAGTATGTTTAAGAATACGTAAATGAATGAAAACTTACCCCAATAATAGCGTTGAGCTCCGTCATCGTGACCTGCTTCGCCCTGTCAACCGCGCCAGCAATTTGCTGATGATGATCCTGGGATAGAAACGGCAGGATCTGGCCTATAATCGCACTCAGCCTCTTTGCTATCTCAGTCTGGAACATCAAAAGGGTCACCCTTTGATTATTGAAGTAGCTCAACCGTATTTACGAACACAGAGACCAGTGCAAGGCAAAAGGGATGACAGCAGGAGGAAGTAAAGCTATCAAGATATATATATATATATGTGTATATAGAAGGTTCAAGCTCTATTGCCTTCGGTCTGTTCTGCTTTTGGCAAGTCTTCAAACGCAAACTGGCTAAAAGACGATGTGACGGCTGACCCCCAGCCCTTCGTCTTTCCCTTCCAATTCGAATCCCTTGCTATAACGTCACAACAAGAATTGTCTGGAGAGCAAACGAACACAGAGATTCGAAAGCATTTTCCACTTCCTGTTACGTCGGTCAACCAAATCGTTTATACTCCCAAACACAAAAGATCAGATATCGAAAATTTGTCAAATCGGAAACAACGAAATGGAATGTCCATTTGATTAAAAAAAAAAAAAGAAAACAATATTTATATATGTATCAAATATTTTAAACAATGTGAATTGACGTTTCTCATAAAATAAAGTAAATTGTCACTATGCCATGTACTCGAATGTAAAGCTTTTGAAATCTTTTGATGACTTAATAACTATCGCTGCTCAGACACGTTTCAAATTTACATCTTATATCACTTAGAGAGTCTTGATACGAGAGAAAGATTTAGGTAAAGTATTACAAGACTGGGTGAGGTTGCCAGAAGCTTTTATTCCCTGTATCTTTCCTTTAGAAGACAAAATTGGCACTGTCTCTCGTTCGTCGACGACATAATTAAGTGAGTATATATATATATATATATAAGGTTTGTATTGCTGTGCGTGTTATGCCAAAAATGGCCGAGGCAGTAAAATGGTTTTGTCACTGGAATACTGTAATTCGTTTGGTGTGTTCTCGCACTTAGCCCCGTGCCAGGCTTTTCCTTTCAGTGCCATTTGAAAGGAGGTTTGTAAATTGTGAGAAAGAGCAGGGTGGAGTATTCGAGGCAGGGAGCTTTCGAAGCTTTGGCTAATTGAAATATCGCAGCCAGTGAAATTCTTGGCGCGCCATTTCTCTTCTCGAGATTTCTCAAACCCCAAAAGGTTGGAGGAAAAAAGAAGAAAAAAAAACAAATACTGAGGCAGAGGGAAAGACGACGACAAAGAACAAAGAAAAGAGCTTGAAAATGCCGGGAGTGAGAGGGAATAGTGTGTTGGGACAAAGTGTAGATATATAGAGTGATGTAAGCGACGAAGTAATGAGGAAAGAGGCGAGGAAAATTGAGGAGAAGCAGGGGGAAGGTTTTATAATAAATGAGATTGTGTTAGGGTAAAATGAGAAAATACAGAAGATCGCAACTCTAAAAAGGGGAGAAATTATGGAAGATCAACGGCGGAAGGATAGAGATTGAGAGAGAAAGAGAAAGAATGAGGTAAATAAAAGATGGAAGATCGAAAAGATTGGAGGGAAGAAAGTGAGTTGTTGTTTTAATTACCCGTCGCCCTTCGAGTGGTAGTCATTAAGCCACTAATTATAATGTGAGCGAAAAGGAGAGGATTTATTCGTGAAAAAGAGAAGTGAGATGAGGTGAAAGAGGATCCAATTGAAATAGGGAGAGCTAAGAGTGTATATAGCATCACAGGAAGGGAGACGTAAAATCGTTGAATATTGGGTTAGCCATACTTCCTGTAGCAGGAGAGTTGAAAGAGATCGAGAAGGAGAAGAAGTAAGAGAAAGAGACAAAAATGAAAGATGGTAAAGTCAAGGGGGTTAAAATGAAGAAGGAACGATGGTACGTGTAGTGGGCACTTCGATAAAGCAGTTGGCAAAAGCTAAGAGGGTGCATAGAAACGAAAACGAGAGGTAAAGAAAGATGAAAAATGTATTTGAAAGTGCGAGAGAGAGAGAAATCGTTAGCGGGAGGGTTCCAAGGGAGAGGAAAGGAGGAGAGACGAGGGGGAGGGAAGGGAATTGTGGGTGAAGGGTGCGGATGATTGTTGAACGAGGCAAATGCGGAGAAGGAGCGAAATGGAGAGCTTGGAAGCAGCTGCAGACGTAATTGCGTTGCTGAGAAGTTTTATCCCGGCATGAGAGAATAAGAGAGAAATTGAGAGAGAAAGGTAACCAGGAAAATAATGAATGAGGTATAGAGGTGTGCGCTAGAAAATCCAGAGATCCTGCACATTCCCATTCCTTCAATCTTGAGTTATATACGTTTATACAGCCCTTATCCCTGAGGCAATTTTTCTCGGATCTTCCGTTTTCCAATTCTGTATTTATTTACTCTGTTTAAATATCCAATTCTACAAAGAGACCAACCTCCGTTTCACCGTTTTTCTTCATATTTCCATAAATAAATCGTCAAAAATCAATATCGAATCATTCAAAGATCATAATAATAATGATTCGCATCCATTTATTAAAATCAAATAAAAATCCATCCAAATTATTGTATTGAATTCCCAATGAATTCAATATACGAAACTCATTATTTATAATACACACCAAAGATATTTGAAACAATTTATAATCATACTCCATCAATGTTAAAATCTAAAAATGTTATGAATGATAAATGATATTTGAGGTTGAAAATTAGAGCGTAAAACGGAGACTACATCGATCTATATATTATGTGATGCCATGGTGCAAATAAGTAAAAATAAAATGAATCAGATGAAAAAGTACGATAGTGGAAATATTGAGCTTTCATATTTTTCTGCTAGAAAAGCTTTAGCCTCTTGTATATACGGAGAGATCGTTGGAAAAATCGGGACATACGCTTTTTTCCATAAGTAACTGCGCACACAGATACATATATTTGCTTCCGACGACGAGTAAGAGTGGCACATTGGAATTTTTCCATCGGAAGTGAGTCGATGTATTCCCGATCGAGAAACTCGGCTTTCGTACATTTCGTTCAGAAATATATGTATGTACACATTCAAATATACATATATCTATATATGTATAAATACGTATGGAAAATATGAAAGAGGATAAAAGAGGAAGAAGCCTGGAGAACTGCATCGTCGATATACGTCGACGTAGCAATAATATATAGAAACCGCAGGTTCTCTCACAATCCTCGAGTTTCCGGGTGTTACCTCTTTACCGCGTCATCTGCTCGTCACACCCTCTTTTTTAACATTTTTATTTTCACTCACGAACTCGGCGTGTTGTACTACCTTTACATACATTTTGTATCTACATGCATACGTAAACTGTGTCATGTAGCTGCATACGTATATATAGATATATCAGCATACAAAAGTATATAAAATAAAATATATGAAAGCTCGTACGAAAAGTGGTTCTACGTGACAAAAAGTCACACAAGCTATTTCGTGGAAAGCCATCATTTTTTTACGAAGCAAAAAGAGTGTGTAATAAATATTGAAAACTCTTTTTTTTTCTCTGTACTCGTACGTCATAGAGAAATTTTTTTTACCAACTATATTCAAAGTTCCAATAAAATAAACACGAAATTGGTTAGTACGTCATGAAAAAAAAAAAAAAAAAAAAAAATAGTTTTAAAAACAATGCAGATATTAAGAAGAATTTAATGTATGCATAAAATTCAAGTTAATGGTAGAACAAGAGTATTACATTTTTTTTTTTATTCACTAGAATCTCATGAAATCCCCTGTGTGCGTACATTTTAATGGAAATATAATTTTGCACTTTGCAACGAATGTATGCATATGGATGGGCACTCGTATCTAATGTGTGTACAGTAATGGACACAAATAAGAGAAATCCGTTTTTATACAAGGGGTTGAAAGGAGCGTAAGGAAGAGAAAAAAAACTCAAATACATAAATGGATTTATAATATTACGTGTGATAAAAATTGAGGGTTGAGTTTAAATCTCGCAGGAAAATTTGAAAATCCAAGAAAAAGAGAGGAATCGCATAAAAATGCAAGGCGTCTGGATGTTTCTGTACAAATAAGGGTGTGTGGGTGTAAAAAGAGAGGGTGAGAAAAAAGTAAAAGAGAGAGAGAGAGAGAGAGAGGTATATGCCGATAAAATTCTTTGCCCTGTAAAACGGTGACGTGAACCGAATGCCTTCGTCGTCGGTGTTAGTTCTTTGAGAGGATGGGATGTGGCATGAAATGGGGTGGGTCTAGCGCAGGGATTGAACGTGACATATATATATTTATGAATATAACCAACCCCCACCAGCAAGTTCTAGGCAAACACCTACACAATTTTTTCCCCCAACCTCTCTTTTCCGTTGGCGAGTGCAGCAGCAGGAGGATGCGTCGATACCCCGATAATCCAATACTCCCGTGGGTACGTCCAATCCCGTCGGAAACCAACGGAAAAGAGTATTCGGAAGAAGGGAGAGTGAGATGGAGAGAGAGAAAAAGAGAAAGGAGAGACAGTCGACAGTGCCAAGAGAGATATAGGATTCTGAGCAAATTCAGAAGAGAAAAATACATGTTTTTTTTCTTCCTTTTTTTGAATTCTTATCTCCAAGCATTTCTGCTCAATATATGAAATCTGTATATATTTATAAACATATATATATATGTATGTGTATATAATAAATTGTATTTACGTATGTACATACATTTCCCTGTTTCTTCCGTAGAAATTGGATATAAAAGTTATCGCTTGATGATGCGCGTCGAGATCGACCATATACCACTAGCACATACGTTGCCGGACGTAGTGTATCCTCTATTTATGTGTTATGTATGTATTCGCTTCGTGAAAGATAAGCTCAAACATTGCATCATATTTTCCTATCGACTTGTGTACGGCTACAAAAGCGCGTAAATAGCTGACAGAATGTTTATTTATAATGTAATCAAAATAATCGTCTGGCACATATGAAAGAGAGACGGAGTAAAAAAAAAAAAAAAAAAACCAACAAAGAATAGGAGAAGATATCCTGTCATTAATCCATGTCAGATTGGTTTTTATCATCACCGGTGAATAAATAAGATTGACTGTGGACGATAATGTCTTGTGACGATCGAATCAACTCGATTCAAATCTCTGTCACTGTCATTTCAAGATACAACAAGTGGTGCGACATTATTGTCTCAAAGATTACATCTTCGGAGTTAGATCGCAAAGTTCAGATAAAACGTCAGTGAAGATCGTTGATCTCTTATAAGAATGAATAAAAAGAATAATATTATAGGCGAATAAAAAAGAAAAAATATGCATAATTTCTACAGTATAATCCTTCCGAGTCTGGATTGATTATTGGCAGAGGCACATGGATGAACGATAAAAAAAAAAGCATTGAAATGTACCTAGAATATCACAAAGTTAAAAATATATTTTATAGATGGTTAAAGTGCACATAGTTGTTGGAAGGAGGACACAAAGTGACTTGAAGTGCAAGCCCGTTTAGAGGGTTAATACCGGGAGACGTAGCTAGCTATGGGACGCCATTACGATCTGAGCTATAAACCCTCGAGGGAGGGTGAAAGCTCCATCCGATGTCGCCTCGTTACAATTGCAAGCGTGTGCAAGGATGTATAGAAAGGTTGGCGAGTATGAGAGAGGATACAACGTTGACAGAACGGCAGGAGGGATGGAGGAGAGAGAGAGAGAGAGAGAGAAAGAGTTGAAGTGGTTGGGAGACTTCCTGAAGTGTGGAGAGATGTACGGGGATTGAAAATAGGGGTTGGGGGAGTTGGAAACGTTGGCGGATCTAGAAGCTCTCGTATTGATAGCCGTACCCGAGGTTCGGCACTGTTCGAGAGGGTACCCACTTCCGGGAGATAAAAAGAGAGACGAAAGAGAATAAGAGAGACGCAAGAGAATCGTTGAAAACGCCAGTGGTAACAAGAATGGAGTCACAGCGTTGGTGATCGTGTGGCAAAAGCTCTAGAACGTGAATTCGTCGAGTTACAGTGTAGTATAATGGTGTAGGTATGATGGGGAGGAGGAGAGATGGTGAAGGGGTAGAAAGAGGAGGATAATAGAACTAGTAGTGGTAGCCGTAGTGGTCGTGGCGAACATAGAAACGAGAGAGAATGAGAAAGAGAGGAAGAAGAGATAGTTGGTGTGCGGTGGTGGATAAGTGGTCCTCGAAAGCTCGACCAATAAGAAGGAGAATACTAGACGTTGGAGGATGAGAAAGCAAAAGAGAGGGGAGAGGAGAAGTAGAGAATGAGGAGATAGGAATTACCGTTCCATGAACAGACGGTGAAAGATCGGGGGATGTTTGGATGTTTGAACTTCGAAGTGCTGACGCAGCACTCGAATCCTCTCTCCCTCTTCCTTGAGTGCAGACATAGGATAGAAACTACTGGCATAACTATATCCAATGCCGTGAGCTCTCACCCGACACTCGAATACACAAATACAGCCACAATCACAGACTCATATACAAATGCACACACACATACATACACAAACACACACACGAACAAACCATTCATATGTCTATAGAAACAGTAGAGAACATACAACTAATATAGATCCAGGAGGATGCATAGATAATATCTTGGGTATCACTGTGTACGCATTCAATGCAGACAGATGAGAAAGAGGAGAATCAGGAGGAGTTGGAATAGTAGATCCGTTGGGATACAGAAGCTGCAAGGGAGAGGACCGGTACATGATGAACATACACCACAGTGCAAATATAACAATCCTTGAAACATTGATCGTTAGGTATATAACATCTAAATCTATATCTATATAGATAAGTGATTATATACATGTACATATTAACGACATAGAATAGAAGAGTGTAATACGTGGAAACATCGGGATGGATTGTTATTTAAGCTGATGCTTCAATGAAACCTTTGTACGATGAGGGATTACGATTCAACGCTAGGGCGACTAGGGATCACGTAGGTAGTACAATATTGTATACAACCTGGTGAACACAGTTGCACACACAGATCCATATTTGCGCATACAAAATGAAAGGAACGATATGAGGGACGTAATCAACACCTCTGGAGCACGTTCAGTTAGCTCAAGTTCAGCCCGTATGTTTGTTATATGCGCAAAAAGGGTCTGAATCGAGTAGTGTCGTATCAGCTATCGTGCACATCCGTTCTATAGGAGAATTTGAATATAGAGATCGGGAGAAGAGAGTAGGAGAGGAATCGATGTAGCGCGATCGTGACTAGGTGGATGTATCCTACATTAAGACCAACTAACACGCGGCAAGTGAAGCTAGTAAATTCCGTTGCTTGGCTCAGAGAGAGGATTTAGAGGTGTATGGTGGTGTTTGTGTGCAAACGGGGATGTGGGAGAGGCATCCCACTACCATACGTACAGAAAAGCTTTTATGTTTGCATACACAAATGTAAATGTATGTGTGCTCATATATATACAGGTATGAAGGGACATGCACGTATATATGACAAACAAGAACAGGTGGAGTTGCTTATATAGTAGCAGCAGGAAGCCAAAGGTCCCGACGTACGGCACACGGGGCGACTGATGATCGATTATCTCGCGTCGCTCGGTTAGTTAGGGGTCGACGAATTAGCGCGGTGCTCGAGGATATTAGACAAGAGAGGTTTGGGTCCTCGTGGTGTGGTACAAGAGACCGATAGTCCGAAGGGGTTTGGCAACAGTGCAGAGAGCAAGAGAGAGCGAGAGAGAAATATAGACAGTGCGATAGAGGAGTGAGCTGGGACGTGCAGACCGATCACCTTGTCCCTAGCCCCGGTTTGTGTGTTGGCGAGAGGTTGCTTCAACTTCAGTTTATATATGCATAGATATTGAGTAAGACAGGATCCTCAATGACGAGCTACTCTCGAAGCCGCTAATAATGGGAATACTCTGCCGCAATGTCCCGGCTATTAAGATTAGGTGATAGTGTCTGAGCTGGCGGTGTACCTCGACAAAGCTTTGCAAACAAATTTCCACTTGTAAGACCAAATTTAGTGCAGAGAGGTCTATTTAGAATGATTGCAAATTCTTCTCCATTCTTATTCATACATAGGAATGAAAACCGTATTGATCAATTTGGAAACTCCAACTAACTTCTAGAACGCCGTTCATGAATAGTGGGTAAAAATAATTAAGTGTTATTTTCAATGAAAGTATTAATGGAGAGTCAAAATCAGCAGGTTGTAGTTGCCGTATCGAGAAATACACTGCGATGTTGCAGTGAGAATCAATTGCACGTTTAACTTAAGTTGAGCCAAAGTGGTGGAAGTTTGTATTGGTTTCTGTGTCGAATTTCTCCTCCGGCGAGGCGAGTATACGGATGCATATACATGAACCGGAAGTTGCTTTGCGGAGGCGTTAGCGAGAGACATGTCTTACATATATGTATATAAACGTGTACACATATTCACATAGGTGATGAGGATGCATGTATCCATAAAGCCGAACTAGAAACGGCTTGTAGAATGGTCACGTACGTGACGTCTGAATATATATGTACATAGGAGATATCTTGGGCATATAACGACGGAGGATATGGAGACCAACAGGCGTCATGGAAGGTTCTACGAGGGTGGTTATAGTCGAGCGAATCTGGTGCACAAGGCAGAGACGCCGAGAGACACGAGTTTCCGTATGTATATGGCAAAGAGGTTACGTTGATGGTTGGTGGAGTTAGAGGGAAGTTGTAGAGGCGAGAGGTAGAAGGGGAATGAGAGTGAGAGGATAGCTAGTGGCTATTGCCACCGACTATATAACCCGGACGGTCGAGTCTGTCGGGGGATGTGGTCTCTGGTGCTCGGGCTAGTGGCCACTCTCTGGTTGAGGCGATGCGAGGCCAGCATCACGACCACTAAGCCCACCTGATATATCCAACCCCAGTCCATATCTTCGCTCTCTCTCCCTCCCTCTTTCATCCTCTATTCTCTATTCTGTGCCGCATCCTCTCACTTCTCATACTATCTCTTCCTCCTTCCTCATACAACTCGCTATCCTCGAGGCAACTCTCTTCCCTCGAAATTCCCGTTTCTCGCATTTCCTCTCGCTCTCCTTTGCACCACCGAGAGAGTCGACTCGTACAACTACTAAACCGAGGGAGATACAAAGAGAGAGAGAGAGAGTGAGGGAGGAGGCAGAGATAGAGCGAAGCTCGAACCGCAAGCCGCAACGGGCTACTGCCTTGATTAAACGCGCCATAGACCGCCATTATCGCTGATTGCGCTAAACATTATCGGACTTGCCGACTCCTATCTCCCTTTTTCTCTCTCACTCTCTCTCTATCTCTCTCTCCCCCTCTGTCTGTTTCTCCCTTTCGCGCAACCTGCTTCTCATTTCCCTTCGCTGCTTCGTCGTTTCACTCCGCACCACTGGTATATGTTGTATATATGCATATACAGGAATACAGTGGTCAACGGTCAAGCATGCCCGCAGCCACGTGTGTGATCTTGCTGTTGCTGATACTCAGCTACTGTCGAGCAATTATTGGCCAGTCCGGTGAGCTTCGACCATTGAGCCGATCCGCCAACGCCTGTCGAGCACCCTCACAGAGTGACATTTTGCTTTACCGCACGAGAGGCTCTGCACAATCTATATGCATATATGCATACACGTCGATATTCAACAGTCCGCATTTCTATACGTATCTCCATCGAGAGGATTTGATCATTCGATTCACTATTATGTACAGACTCTGTACGTAATGTTGATACTTGTTGGTGAAATTTAAACTACCTTAATGGTCTTTTCGTCAATCGAATCAAATGCAATTAGATGCGATTGATTTGTTTTGTTTTTTATATTTTCTTTTTTCAAATCTTTGATTATTCCGGACAGTAATCATGTTTTTCAGACTTTCCGTTTGTACACTGGGAATTTTGAGTCTGATGTATGGCGTTGGATGTCAACGATCATCGCCGGATTTTCTTGGCACAATAATTTAAAAAACAATTCAACCCAGAATATTCCGTTAATGAATTAGTTAATGATGAAGTCATTTCGAAAGATATATTCTCTACCCTCGAACAACGGGCGAAGTGCCGTCGGGAAAAGTTAGCGACTTATCCCTTTTATTCCCGCGGGATACGACAGTGAGCTGCAAACGGGGAAGGAGGGTCGTGGCTCCACCACCAAGGGGCAATTTTCTACAATGAGACACGGAATATAAATAGCTATAGAGGAACGTGTGTACACGCATATATGAGATGAGGTATATAGTGGTGAAGAAAAGGCTCTCGTTTTGCTTGAAGGTAGAGAGAATGGATTTTGTGGCACGTCGGAAGCGAGTCAGGGAACTTTGTTATAATTTAAGCGAGTCAACGGGTCCGACGCCTCCAGAGTAGATGGAGAGGGAGACTTACTTAACGTAGGAACCTCGTAATTAAGGGAGGCGTTCAGGAGTCGCGTATAACAAGGCGGAAAGGCGGATGATGGCGTCGGGGACGCGCAGAAACGACGACGTTGACGTCGCGGCGGCGTCTCATGAGTTCATACCTCTTTACCTTTCCTCCCTCTATATCACAACCACCATTCCCCTAAAAAGGCTTCCCCAGAGTTTCGCGCGAAGCAGCAGCGCTTTCAGTGCTTCAGCCTCGTGGAACTTTAGTGGTTGTAGTTGGTTATGTATATCTAGGCATTAACGGTACGCCGAAAGGTGGGGTAATAACACGTGACGTTGTACAGACCTAAATAACGATCAACACACTCGTATATACTTCAAGATGGTATTAGTGCGATTATAGAGAGGCTCAGAAGCGTAGGGAGATTTTCCACAAAACGCAAATTAGGGTGAGCCGACCCCTTTCCCAGAGGGGCTTCAGAGACGATGACGGCCCCTTGTTAAAGCGTCGAAGCGCAAGCTCATCGTAGTCACATACGGAGGAGGGCTTACTTTTTTTTAACGAAGGCTTAAATCGTCAGCATTGCCTCTGTGAGTGCAATCGTACGAATTGGTAGCGCACTATTTTGTTTGACAGCCCCAGGAAACGCCTTTTCAACCTTTGAAAACTCCTTCGAAAGACTTCTCGCTCTTTGAACCCAAACGTTTTTTTTTTTAGGCTCTGAGCTTTAGAGTGTTTAGAAGCCGGTCGGTTGGAGTCAAAGCTATGAATCTCTGATTCTTGCACTTTTGTTCAACATGGTTTGGGTCACCTGACGTTTCAAATCCTCTCGTCCAAAGTTCGCTTTGCTAGGGGCGAAATCTTTTCAAAATTTACACGAAGCTTTTATATCCACTTCGTTTTTCAACGTTTCCATTAGTGTTCAAGCATCAAAGTTTTCCTGCTACACTTATTTTCTATTTCCTGTCTCTTTTTTCCTCAGCCAACAAGACACACTTGGTTTAACACCCGAAAGGATATGGTGTCTTGATGGATACTTTTCTCTTTGTTCATTTTTCATTTCTACTCTAGCATCGCCGAGAAGTAGCTTTTTTTTCTTTTTTTTTCTTTTTCTCCTTTCGATGTACTTTATCGTTGTAAGCAGCGCGTGAGGTCGTTGAAAAGCCCATCTTGTTTTTTGCCTACCTCGTTCCTCTTTATTCCAGTAGTACTTGTTTTTTTCTTCTATTTCTTTTACGCCCTCGAGGTTCGAACGAGGGTTCTGATGACCTCTTAACGACCGCAAAGGATAGCCGTTGGGCACCGCGTGTGGCGGTCAACCCTCTCTGTTGGCCGGGTTTTGAGGAGGGGAAGCGTTGATAGCTTGAACATAACATCGGAGGTGTGTGCATCCATAAAAAAATGGCAGCAAGGTAAAAAGGATGTAAAAGTAAATCTTGCTCCGGGAATAAACTTCAGGAGGTGAAAGCAACGAAGACGATAAGAAAATATATGAAGTAAACCGAGGATCCGGTCAGAGCATGTTGGTGTCAAATAAAATTTCACCATAAAAAAGTTCGTCATTTCACTTAAAACCGCGATTTATTTTCCAAAGGAAAAAATTACCATCGCAAACCCTCCTTCTGTCTACTTTTGACATTCCATTTAGACTCCTTCCGAATTCGTTGATTCTTCATGTACAAATGGCAATTTTCGAGACTTAACAATTATAGTTTTGAAGAATTGACATGGAAGACTCATAAAGCACTTCGATCATAATCATCGTCGATTTTTTAAATTCCCATCCACATAATGCACACGGAGTTTAGAGCGACAAAAAGAGGAAGAACGAAGTGAGCTGGTTGCAAAAAAGGGGAGAAAGCTCGTAAAATTTCTAAAGGCGATAAAAGAGGTGTATAGGGAAGAGAATCGTGGTCTTGGTAGCGGTGTGGTTACGAAGGGTGTAAAAATATATGCGCGTATTAAAAAATAAAGACGAATAAAAAAAATTGTACGAGGTCAACACCGGACTCCACAACACCTCGACATTTTTTCCGTATACGAAAAAACCTTCAAAAGGGTCATAAAATCCAGTGAAAAAAAAAAAAAATTTACAACGTGGTATGGAAAATGTAATATTGTCGATTTTCAAAAGAAATCATTTCGATAAAAAGGTTTGAGGACTCTGAAAAAATGTCCATGTGATTCGCATTGTTCATTTTTTTTACAATTTCGATTTCATTTATTCATCAAAGAAAAAAAAGAATGAATCGGCAAATAACAAAAACGAAGATGAAAAAAATGATGAAAAACTCGGAAAAAAAAACGAACAATTCTGGACTTAGAGAAACGATCTCATGGTATATAAGGCAGTAAATGATAAAAGTGACCTCCAGCGTTGCTTGCAAGTAAAAAAGGATGAGAAACGCAAACCTGATTCAGGGAGATCGAGACAAAGCTGTGTTCACCGGACTAAAGGAGGAGGGACAACTTTTATCCTCTTTCATATGTACATGTAACACATATACATATATAAATACACATAGAAAATGTAGAAAAGCACGACGAACTCGATTTTACCGATATCGACCTTTTTCCCTATTCGTTTTTCTATCCGTTTGTCCAGTCTGTATACGTATATATATATTTGGTATATATATATATATGTATGTACACAGGCTTTATTTCTTTTTCTTTTGGACCGCAGGCAAGCCCAAACCGCACCTTTTCTCACACCACTTTTTCCTCCCTCGTTCTCGTTTTATTCCGTTCACTGGTTGCAACTCGCCAATTTCTCTTTCCATCTTTATTCAGCCTCCTGATTCGGCTCGGTCCAAACCTTCCCTACACAGTGAGAGCCCCCTTTGCTCCGCGATTTCTCATTCCCTTCGAGCCTCGATCCACAAGCATCCCAGACTCGTTGAGCAAATCGGTTGCCGTTGCCGCTGCAGACGGAATAATAAAAAGAGCGAGCGAGAGAGATAAAAAGAAAGGGAGTGACGCAAAGAGCAAAAATGAAGCGTTAAAGAGAATGGTAGGAGAATTTCAAGAGCTGGAAAAGCAGAGGGCGTAGAAAAAAAAGGGAGTATTTTATATTTGCCTCGCCGCAATGAATTTAATTCCATTTTTTTTTAACCAACTTTTTTCGTTTTATACAATCGATTCGATTTTCGTAAATTTTCTATTCGATATTATAATTCAACATTTCTCTAAACGATTCATTAGTGGAATTGTCGTTGAAAATTAAAATGGAGAGAAAAAAAAACAATGAATTTAAATGAAAAAAAGATGTCGAATACAAAGTTAATCGTAAAATTGATTTTGCTCGATGATTTTCAGGGTTCTTTTGAATCGAAGAGAAAGATAGATAATCGGAAATACGAAAAGAATTGTATTCTCTGCAATTTAAAACGAGGTGAGAGAGGTCAAAGGGCACGGATTCGATACTATCGATCTCCGATTCGAAGCGTCATTCCTTCTTTTTTTTCCCCTCTCTCTCTCTTTACGTTTCTCTAGCTTTTTTTTTTTCGTCGAGCTCGTTAAAGTGGTAAATGAATAATGAGTGGCTCTCGGTGGATCGAGAGCGAGCGAGTGTGCCTCGAAAAAAGAAGATGAAAAAAAAAAAAAGCTGGAAAACCAAACGATAGCGATAGAGCGAGTACGAATGGGAAAGTGGAGCGTACAGAAGAGGATATTCAGCGGAGGGGTTAGGGGGGAAAAAATCGTTCGTTTCGCAAGGGTTTGCAGTACACACAGACACACAGACACACATGAACAAAGTGTACAAGAGAAAATGAGAGAGGGCGGATAAAATTGGTAAAAAGAGAGTAGAAAGTACAGGCTATATGTATGGGAATATATAGTCACGAGGTATTTGAGGCAAAGGGGATGAAGCAGCCCCTATTCCCAGTTGAATCGATTGCAAAACAACAAAATCGAATCATTCGCGGTGGATGGCGATATTTTTCATGCGTGAATTTTACGGATCGATACCTTCGATGCCTACTGGCGCTTGACCACCTTCACAAATAAATATATATCTATAGAAACAATTTGATGATTATAGCAATATATATATGCTTTGTGGAAATGGTATATATCCGTAAATACGCGTGTACAAACGTATAACGACGATATTGATTTATACGATACAATGGTTAATATAAACCCGCACGGATCGCCAATCAATTTACATTTGTGTGTGTGTGTGTGTGTGTGTGTGTGCATAAATATGCATATAAAAAAATGTGGGAATTTGTAGGATCAAAATATTCAGTGTTATTCTGTTTTTTTTTCTTTCTTTTTTGAAATAGTGAAAATTGTTTCATCAAACGGAGTGAGAATAAAAGAAAAAAAAAAAAAACAGGTGTTTGGAACGGTTAAAAAAATATATTTTCAACATTTTATTCACAATCGTCCTTATTTTTTCATGCCATTGACTTCACTGATGATTTGCTTTTTCCCCCAGAGGCAATCCTGTCGTTTTATACATACGTTTTATTTTGACGCTCAATCGCTGCTACATTGAAGGAATAATTTCGTTGTCTCTGATTTCACTGAAATATTTTAGTATCTCTCATTCTCTCGCGGTCTTTTTGCCTCTATCATTCAGTCCAAATTCTCTCTCGTTACTCTCTCATTAATTACTTCCGGGGACCGGTTGCTTGCTGCTTCCACACGTCCCGGTTCTTCGCCCTTTTAACGCTAATTCCGACCCACCCTCCGACTGCTTTACCAAAACATTTATTCTTTAAATCTCTTGACACTATTTTACACGATGATCAAAGTCGAGGAGTCCATTAACTGTATATAAGAATATCCTTATTAAGCGGTTTTGTCTGAATTCATCACGGACTACGTTTCTTTTTTTGCTATATATTTTCTCATCTTTATTCATCGTTTATTCACTAAAAACCCGCATTTTTCTATTAAAACAATTTTATAAAATATTTTCTCAATGAAGACATTACTAATATTTCGAGAACTCAAAACTCTGATAAAAAATTCGGATCAATCACGTTTTTTGGACATTTTTCCGACATTGTCCGTAAATGGTCAGATAGTTTCATAAGATAAATCAACGAACATAATAGTTTTTTTATTGACCGCAATATTGTTATTTTTGAAAGAAATTGACACTTTGAATTCGGGTCGAAAAGTAAAAAATCATAAAAATTCGAATCAATGTTTTTCTGTGGAAAGTGATCACGCAGGAAGTTGATGGCGGTGTTTTTCAGAGCTTTTTGGTAGACTTAGCAATGAGCATCTATCTCGATACCTCGATTTATCATAATCAGGCAGATTTCTTGAAAAGTTTGGAGAAAAAAAGAAAATGGTTTTGTGTCTACTCCGATATCTCAATATTTGTAAAGGAATGTTATACCATTTTTACCAATTGTTGGGCCTAATTTATAGATTTTAACTGTGGGTAGTAATATCGATGTGAAGGTTTTTCAACGGTCCTCTTACTCCGTATTATTCTCATTTGTTTGCATCACTTCTTTGGCAAGAGTCGCCCACGTTCAATCTCACACCCGGCACGAAATCGGCAGACACCGAGCTCGATTTACGATTTCAAGCAGTCAGCCTCGTATTTTGACGAGGGGCGGGGAGGCACAAAAAAGGGAGAAGAACATGACGAGAGGGAAAAAGTTTTCTCGTCGGAATTCTCTGGGCGTATGTGTGTATACGTGTGCGTGAGTATATTCAGAAGTGCGACGACGAGAATGAGGAAAGGGGAGGCTCTAAATATTCAATAAACGCGGACATTATTCCCGGCACGTCGACGGATAGTAGTCGAAGCGTGCTCTTCCAGTCGGAAGCTGAGAGGAAAGAATGAGAGAAGAGGGCTGATAAAAAGCTGGAAAGAATGAGAACGACAAAGGAGAATGAAGAAAAAAGAGGAGCATAAAGAGCTGGAGGAACGAACCACTTCCAGATTGCCGTATACATTTATTTATGTATATGTTCAAGGCATTTCACGTCAAATTTTTATTCCGAAATTCGTATAAAAACCGTTTTTTTTTTTGTTTGTTTTTACAAATTTTTCTACTTCGGCTATGAAAAAAGCGAAAAGATAGGAGTAGGAATGATTTTACTTTGTCGTTAAATTAATTTTTCGAGAGTTGTAACTTTTGAAACAAACAAATAACAACGCCTAATTGAGCTTGTATTGTAAAAAATTAAATAAATTTTGTCTCAAGTCTATTAAATGGTAACGACAAAAGATAAATCGTGTTTTTTCGGGATATTTTGTGCGAAACTCTTGACGTGAAATATCTTATACATGAATACGTGTATTTGTGTCCCGAAGGTCCTGAAAAGAGGGGCAAAAGTCTGTTGAAAAGATAGACGAGTTTCACGCGAGAGCGAATGAGAAAATCAAGGAAAAGGGTACGAAGTAAGATGAGAGAAGAAAAAAAGAAAGAAAAAAAAAAGATCGAGCGCCAGAGCTATTTATCCCCTTGAATTCCCTGGAGGGTGTGGGGACAAGACTTCAGTGCCCATATTCTATAATTTGCTCTTGGAAAGCAAGGACGTTTCCCAACCCCATCCAGACAGAATTGCGGACCATTTCTCCCCGCAACTCGTTCGGCTTACTTTTCCCTTTTCTTTGCGCCCTCTTCTTCTCTCTCGGTTTCTCTGGCTTGCTCGACCCTTGAAACCCTTTTATTGTAGTAGCGTTTACTCTCTCGCTCGCCCGGGCACTCGAAACGTTCGCGACGACCCTTGGAAGAAATACTCTCGTTTTTTTTTGCGTGTCTTCCACGCTTTTCACGATTCTTTCCCTACAATCTTCTCGTCCGAAGAAGCTCACGAAGCAGTCTTTCCCCGCTGCTGCCAACTTCGTTTTTCCTTTGTCTTTCCTTTTCTTCTGCTTCTATACTTCCTTTCTTTTTCTTTTTATACCATCGTCGTTTTATCAAGCGCGGCCCCGACGGAGCTTTCAAATTATTCCGTTAGATTCACCGTCGTACAGTTTCCCTCGTCTTGGTCTTATTGTGAATGAAAAGGAGAAAAAAAAATCGCAAAGGACCTGAGGAGGGAAAAAGCTAAGAAAGAAGCGAGCGCAGGGGAGACGAGACTTAAAGGGAAGCAGGACAAGAATAATATACGTCGGGTGCGGCCGATCAAGTGAGACGCAAACACATCTTTTGCTGGAGGTGTCAAAAAAAAAAAAAAAAAAGAAGGAAAAAGAGAGATCGAGAAGCAAGCGCACCAGGGGGTGAAATAAATTAAATTGTCACAAATTAATTGCATGGCACATTTCTACACCGATTTCTTTTTATTCTTGCTCCGCACTCTCAATTATTTAGCTAGCATCGTATTCGCAATTATGATGAATAAATATATGAGAGGCGAGCGATTAATTAGAATCAATTTAGACGTTATCTTTTCGTTGACGTTGTCATCGAGCCTTATTTATAAATATTATATATGTTGTGGTCCTTTCGCCCCGAGGGTTTTGTATACGAGTGGAAAACAATTAAACCCTTCGCTACCTCTCGTCGTTATTAAAACCCATGAGGACAGGGGTTTCGAGCGAATGTTACACAGCTTCCTTGAAGTTTCGATCCGAAACGAGGCCTCATCCCCTAAATTTCTAGAGCTTCTCTATATTCCCTCTTTCTCGAAGAACCTCATCGGTTCTCTCCTTCTCTCTTTCTCTCTTTCTATGGGTTTCGAATTAAGACGCCTCCGTCGTGGTTATTTGCATGTTATTACCTTGTTTACATATTTATTCAATAGCCGGCGAGGGAATGTGCATTGGATAGGGTGAAATATAAATGGAAGGAGGAAACGATTCGTAGGGGATGAAACAAGCCTCTGGCGAGCCTATAATCAAACTTTTGGATCTTATCCAACGATCATCCCTCTATAATTTACTATTAAAGTTCTCCTTGGCGGCGGAGTTGCCTTAATAAAAATTTAACTCTTTTTTCTTCTTCTTTTTAAAAGAGTGCTACTACAATCTCGAAATTCTCTCTACTTAAAAAACTGGTAAAAGTTTTTCAACCCTTTAATAATTTCATATCGAACAACTTTACCCAAACCAGCAGCCAACTAATTTATCGTATTTTTCCATAGACCAACAGCTCTCAATAAATTTCATTCTTTAAATCGAATATTTGAGAAAAATAACAGAAATTATGTCATAAACAAAATTACGAAATTCCTTATTAATAATATTAATAATTGAATAATTGTCTCACCTGTTTGTGCATCTCGACGTTGAGTCCGTAAGCCATTTCGTAATACTGAAAGGAAATAAAACAAAGTTTCGAACGGATTAATAAAGATGATTCGGTATCTCAATCGGCTGACACGATAACGTGCGAGCCATTATGGAAAATGTGTTTCGTGTTAATGTGTCTAGAGTCGTGTATTATTTATTTATTTATGATTTTTCTTGCGAGTGCGGTTGTGTCGTGAATTGATGTGTTTTGACGTTTCTCGCGTGTACAGATTGGTTTTTTTTTCTTTTTTTTTTTCACTTTCAAGAGATCATTATCGTGCACATATATATACATATATATTTATATATACATATATATATATGCTGATGAATGTCGCTGACCGGTTGTCGCGATGCTCTGCCTTGTTGCCTCCGCAAGCGAATGAATAATGAGGGGAAAATAGAATTTTCGCATGCCACTCACGTACATCGTTTTGCTGCCATGCTGAAAGCTCACCGCATGCCGAACATCCCCCCCTCCCCTCCGCGTCCTGCCCTCTTTCCACCCACGCCCGTTTCCCGTCCACTTCACATCGTTCCACGATTATTTTATAGACCCTTTGTCATCGGCCAATCGAGTCACGAAATTGCAGCGTCGAATAGAGTGAGGACAGAATTGAGAACGATTGCGAAAGGGGATTGAGAAATAAATAAATAAATGTTGACGAAATCAACACAGTTCGAAAAATCAAATTGGCGCTCGAGACTATTATTATTTTAAATTTATTTGTAATTCTTTCAATATACATGTTGAATAATTTGTACAAAAGTAATGAACAAATTCCACGAGTTAGTGAGAAAATAAATTTAATTCATTGCCGGAGGATTTTTTTAAAATTAATTTTCCCTCATACTCGAATTATTTGCCTTCTATATATTGCTGTATGAACGGGGAAACGTTTTTTGTATTGAAAATAATAATGCAATTAAAACATGATGTGAAATCATTTTTTTAATGGAGGCAGAGATTTAGAAATTACTATTTAATGTAACATCAAATAACGAACGAATTTACTAACGCTTTTCAGCTTTTCTTATATTTATCATTTCATTAAATATTATCAGTTTACATATTTAGATCAGAGCGAGTTTTGTGGAATACTCTGCAATGTGGAACTTGATATTTTATCAAAAATCCATGTGTAATAATATTGAAATATAGAGGCAAATATTAATAAATGAAAATTTATTTGTTTGTTTTTTTTTTCAGGAAATTAAAATTCATTATAAAGTAATCAACGAATCAGTTGATATATCGTGAAACAATTTATTTAATTTTGATTTTGTGAATTATTTTAAAAGATACATTCGTCGAGAGACCAATTTATGGAATGAAATTCGAAAGTACCGAAAAAGGATGGAAATAAAAAAATTGGCTCCAACACGTAGAATCGATTATGTGAATAGTACGAACGTAGACAACAGATTCCAACGATTATTCCGGCCTTGAAAGAATAAAAAAAATCACTCAATACGAAGCTCCGATATATCAAATTTGTACAGAATTGATAAATCTTTTGGAACGAATAGCGGATAGTAAAAAAAGAGGAGTTAAGAAAAAAAAAAGTACAGCAAACAAGAATTCTTGGCAAAGAAGTGAAAATTCGGTTGGTAACGAAATGTGGTGAACCGCAAAGCGTGGGGGATAAAATAAAAAATTCAAAAGCCGAAAAAAAGTGCAAAAATGATGGAATTTGGTTGAGGTTGAAGGAGTAGAAACGAGAGGAGTGAGAGGGAATAAATCGCGGTTAAGTGAGAAAAAAAAACCGTTCGGCCTCGGTTCTGCATAGAAGACGAGGATTTTTTTTATTATTTTTTCAATTTTATTTTATCTCTTTTTTTTAACAAGCTTCTATTATGGCAAAATGTACGGTAGTCCGTACAGTTGCTGTGTGGCCTCCAAACGACCATTCTAAAAAGAGGGGGAGAGCGGGTCGCGTTTACGACACTCGTAAAGTGGCCGCAACATGCCGATATTATATTCGCGGACAAACTGGACTTTACGGAGAGTGAGGATGTAGAAAAAAAAGAAAAAAAAAGAAAAAATCGAGTTGATTTTTTTTCGAATAACAATAATTATCAGCGTGCTTTAAGATGAAAAATAATATGGCATTTGAAAACAGTTAAAAAGACTAATAAAGATGAAAATTTGTCAACGATATTTGTTGTGTTTGAAGGAAAAAGAAGAAAAAATCCTTTCAAAGGAATGAAAGACACGGTTGATACAATTCCAAGTGCGAAATGGCAGTTTCCGCAAGGGAATAACGTGATAGAGAGAAAAAGCAAAAGAGACAGATGGAGAGAGAAAAGTCAAGTAAATTTGTTCGTCGGAGGAGTTTGAGGGTGGCGCGCGGAGATCGTGAGACGTAAACGGATTCGGGGAGGATGAAGTAACAGAGTCGAGGAAAGCGAAAAGGAAGGAGAGAGACTTTATATACTGATCGCGAAGGTTGAATAAGGGGTGGTGTGGAAAGAGGGCAACCGGATAACTCGGAGAAATCCGGAACTCTCAGACTCCGTCTCAGTGCCCGAAGGCGCGCCAGAGCGCGTATCTCTCACGCCTCGGAAGTAAATTGGTCTTTAATTAATGAACCGCGCGCGAGCACCAAGTTAACTCGACGTCGAGAAGAGAGTTTCACACTTCAGTAGAGGATTCAACTCGACTGCTGATACTCTGTATTTGTTTGTTAACTGATACAAGATTTATTTATCGATATTAAGTATTTAGTATAATAAACCTCTTCGTTTTATTCATTCACGTGGAAATAGGAATAAAAATGATAAAACAGTACAAATTTTACGTTATTCATTTAATGCCATGATATCTTATCAAAAGAAAAAAATGAAATGAAATTTTCCATTGTGACGATAAAACCGAATTCTTTGGATTATTCAACAATTTTCGAATTTTCGAATTCATAAACTTGCAATTCGTATCAAAATTTGTAATAACATTTGAAAAACGAGAAAATGTTTGTATCGTTAGAATCATTGAAATATTTTAGGATAAAAAATTCACGATAAATCGGTACCAAGTTTTTAGAGAATTGCTTCGAAATTTCAATTAGAAAAATCGATATTTTTGAAATACTACTTTCGACTCTTTTGGTCTCCAAAACAGCAGGACAAAGGGGAAACTTATAAGAAAAATAAAAAGAAATTTTAACATTATTATCGAATTACGTGCAAAATTTCAAAAGAATTCACTGTCCGGTGTTCAAAATATCGGCAATCAAACGTTACACAGTGTTACACGCGTTCTTATGGGGAGCAGTAGAAAAATTCACATTTCACGGAATAACTCTGAATCTTGTCAACAGATTTTTTTCTATTTTTTTCTCAATTATAGAGAAACATCAGAAAAATCAAGAATTCTGATTGTTTAATTTCGAAGATACAGCAATATAAAGTAAAAGCTCTATTAAATATGGGAAATGTGGTCATTTCTCCCTCTAAATTTCATATTACACATTTTTTTTCGAAAGTTTATACGTTTTTATGGTTCTAACATAACGATAAAAATAATTCAATTATTTCGCAAGTTATGTCCAAGTTTTCAAAAATTGACCGGAGCGTTGATATTCAAACGTTACTGTAGTGAAATTGCTACATCAATTGAAGCATTGAACAAAATAATAAACATATGTCTGAAGGCACACACGTTGGCAAGCAGGCAGGCAGCAGGAAGATATTTTTTGATTGTTTAAAAAAATGAAAAAAAAATAATAGGATTCTAAAGAGAGGCTATCATCGGTCCATAGCTTACGCAGAGACTCACCATGACGTAGTGGCGCTGCATTTCCGTCTTCTCCTGGGCGAGTTTCTCCAGCTCCAACTTAATACTGGACAGAACAAGCAGGAAATTGCACGTGTAAGCTAGACAATTGGTAAGTGCACAGGCGACATTCAAAAGCCAATGGATTGGGCTTAAGAAGAGAAGGGGGGGGGGCGAGGGGGGATTTTAAGGAGCTCTAGACTCTTATAAATTTATAAACTAAGTTAACAACAATCGATATACACATTATTTTCTTTTACGTATCCACGTACCAGAAAAACGTCAGATTCGAGTGTATAAGAGTGCGGCAGAGCTCGACGTCGCATTAACTTTTTATTATTGTTCTACTTAATGTCGAGCAACTGTCCGGCCTTTGATTTTTTTATTATGACAAATGTTTTTTTTAAATGTTTAATATTTTAAAAACCCAACACATTTTCATTTTGTTCAAATATTTTTCTGTAAAATGTTCTTCAAACTGAATCAGTACCCAAAAAAATTGATTTCTTTTCAATAAAAATTGCTCAGAATGAAAAAAAGATTATTGATATTCGAGAAATAAAATTCAAATAGAAATTTTTATTATAATAAAAATGTGTATCACTCGCTCGATAATTTAATTGAATATGTAATGCGAATACATCAATTATATTTAATGATAAATTCGAACTACTATTTTATGACAGCAATTATTTATCTGTCTACATAGATAAATGTTTTAATATAAATTTAAAAAATTCGAATCATTTATTCGTGTTGTAAAAACAGGTGCAAGGCACGTTTTGTGCAATATAAGCCGAATAATAAAATACAAAAAAAACATGAAAAAAAGTACGTTTAATCAACGTACGGCCGAGTGGGAGATAACATCAACGATGAAAAATTTACACGCTCTGCTTGCACGGCAACACGTTCCTTTCTCGTTCCTGTGGTTCATCTACGAAAAATTATGCAGAGTGCATAATTTTAATAATGTTTGCATCGTTTCAGTCACACGAAATTTATTTATTATCAACACATGCTTGAAATTTCGATAACAGTTATTAAAATTCATCAAACTTTTTAAAATTTATTTTCATTTTCAAACCCATGGTCGAAGTAACCATTCAATGCTAAACTTTTTATTTATTCTCGTGGTATTTTAACGATGCAAACTTGAGTAAAAATTTGTATAAACTGAAAATATAAATGTTGAAGAACAATAAAAATAAATATTTATTAGTCCTAGAACAAAATCACGTGTGTCCTAATTGACAGATGACTTTTGTAGATTTGTGAAGACAAACGAAAAAAAAAAAAAAAAACCATATTTTCTTGTACACAGTTCGCGATAGACTGTATTAATGTTTCACTTTTTTTTCGTGACGTCCAATACCGTTTGTGGCGTGAGAAGGTGAGTGTTTTTTTAATATTTATCGTACGCATGTGTGTGTTTGTGTGCCTGATTGTTTGAATGTGTGTTTGCATTTGTAGGATTGTGTGTTAATTTTTCACGCGGCTTACCATCACATAATGCCTCTGTATCTCTATTTTTTCACTGGCCAGTTTCTCGCACTCCAATTTAAGGCTGTACAAATGAGGAATAAAAAAGTCAAATTAAATTTTTTCACACCCTAAATATTAATAAACATACGTCATATTATTATTATTATTATGAATACTATTAAAAATTGTCAATAACCAGGTATGTTTGCAGATCGAAAAACACATCAATAAAATAAAGATACTCTGAACCGATTTAAAAAAAATAAAAACATACAAATAAGAACTTTCTATGTATTCGAAAAGAAACAAAATTTATGAATTATTCTTCGAAATCAAGAAAATATTAGCTCTTTTCACAACTTTCGAGTAAAATTTAAAAAGGCCTTTAAGCAACAGAAAAAAATATTTAAAAAACAATTGCTCCAGTCCAAAATCAATAAAAATGAAATTGAGAAAAATAAAAAAAAATGAGGCTTGTTTTGGAATGTCTCATCGTAACAATTAATCGAGTGGCCAAGTGTATGAAGAGGGAATAATAGTGGAGAAGCCACACTCAGGTAAACAATATACAGAAAAGCTCTGGAGTACATTTCGAGCGAACAAAGCAAAAGAGGGAGAGGGCGAACAAGAACGAAACGATGAAATCCCTGGGGCGATATGTGCATACAGAGAGGGTAGGACAAACGCTTAGATATAGTGTACGCGAATTTGGGGGCTGGTGGTAGCCCCCCTTCCCCTCCGGTCACGTGATAACGTAGAATGTACACGCTTCGTTGTTGATGCTTCCACTATATTTGTATATACAAATGTATATATATGTACTATATTCATAGCTTCCGGTCGGGCAAACAATTATCCGCGGTGGTCCAGACGACCGGAACCTGTTTTGCCTACTCGTCCACGAGCGAGTTTCTCCCTCTCCCCTTCTGCCCCCTTTTGAATCCCAGTAACCGCGTATATTCTGTGTCTATAGATCGGTAAACACGAGAGGTGTACGAGGCCCGAGCCAACGAGGGTTCCGGCAAGATAGACACGTATATGGGCCATTCTGAACTCAATATTTTCGCAATATTTTAAAATTTCTCTCGATTGCTTACAAAATTAAAATTTTTTCTCAATTCCATCGTCAATATGACATTTTTTTTTTTCTTCCAAAAGTTCAGGGTTTTTTTCTTCAATTGATTGGAGGTAAAGGAAAAAAAAAAAAATTCATTGTATTCCAAACGCATGAGAAAAATTTAGTCATCGCTCTAGTATTTTTTTATTTTTGGGGTTTTTTTTCTTTCAAATTTAGTTTATCCGAAAAGTTAAAATTAATTAAAAACACAAGATATTTCCTTACATTTTATAATGTAATTAATGGGTTGTATTATTATTTAATCGAAAACAGCTGTATGATTTAAAAAAAAAACTATAATTTTGGAAATACATTTGGAGAAATAGTTGTTAACAATATTGATGCCAATTGTAAAGAAAACTGGATAGATTTTGTGAAATATAACGAAAAAAAAAAATCAAATCGAATGAGAATTTTGATACGAGGATATGAGAAAATTTTACGATTCAAAACTTTGTTGACTTCCGGTTTGGAACGACCCATATACGAGAGATAAAAATGGCGCGGGGGGCGGTTTGATTGGAAGAGCTAGCTCGAACCACCAGAGGGTAGAAACGAGGTTCAAGTTGTTTGTACAATATGGACATAGTCCCGAACAATGGCATTTTACCCTGGGCGTAATAAATATCAAATAGTTCAGAATATCCCTTGACTTTCTGCAGAAATTTATTACCAAAAAATACATTTTTTTTTTCCTTTGATAAAAAAGGCCCTTGAAATTTTAGATAAAAAAAATAATAATTTGTATTGAAAAACAAGAGAAAAATCATAATGAAAGATTCGTATAAATCTTCGCATAAATAATCGTTTTTTTTTTCATTAACAAAATAAATTAAAAAAAAAATCGAATAATTTAATATTTCGTTTACTGCAAACAATTATTATTGAATAACTGATACTTCATTATAATCTGTCATCAGTTTGAATTAAAGACTCACTTGTGATACTGTGCCTGAAGATAATTAAATTCCTCCTTGATCCTGTCGCAGGATTCTCCGACAGTAAATTTGAAAGACTGACCAGGTTGTGGTGGACCCTGAAACAAGCAAAACAGGAAGGTTCACATAAAAAAGTTATTTAGCATTGTAAAAGCATAAAATTAATTCAAAAGAATGGAAAAAAAAAAAAAAAACAAAAAAATTGTCATAATTTCTATTACAATCAAGTAAATAAATCAATTCATTTCAAAATAAATCAAAAATTTCGTACGATTTTTTCACCAGGATAAAAAATATTCACTGTTCAGTAAATCATCGTACAATTGAGTAAACAAATTGATGAAATTCCTTAACAAGAAAAGCATAATATGTAAGCAGGAAAGATACGAGTAAAAGGTGAGAATATAATCGTTCATTTTCCTGAAGTCCGAAAAATATCACGTGACGAGGCAAACACTTTTTTTTGCGCACATGCGATCTCCATGGCACGCACTTTATATGCCCCGTAGGTGAGAGGAAGAGAGAGAGAGAGAGAGAGAAAAAACGGTCCGTGATAATCGCATTTATGATCTCTGCAATTTACCACGTCGATGCATTATACTTAATCAACATCGTGGATCGAAGCGCAAACGCAATTATGATGTGTGTTCTATATCGTGCATATAATTTTATAGACACATTTATATATATATGAATTTATATATATATATATATATGTAGCTTTCATAATCAACGTTGAGGGTTCACTTAGTGATGCAGCCTCGATAAATCTGTCACTCAAAAGTCTTTTTGCGAACGCCGGTTATCGATTCAGTAAAGAGGAGCGTCATTGAGATGAAAAAAAAAAAAAAAAAATGAAAAATAAATAATAATAATCGTTACGTTGTTTTATAGCCGGCAATAAATTGAATGTCATTGGTGTCGTTTATTCTTTTTTTTTCCCTCGTACGATAAGATAAAAAAAAATCAATATTACAATTACCCAATTAGGCTATCTGATGAGAGTTCAATAAAAAAAATAAAAAATAATAATCACAAGAATTTCACTATCAAGTACAATCGACATGCAGAACTTTATTAAAGTAACAATCAAAAAGCTTAAAATTTTTGTCATCGTCCTCACAATTTTCTTAAATTTAATTCAAAATAAAAAAAACGAAACAAAATTACTATGTAAAAAAAAGGCTCTTACAAAATATAAAAACGTTTTATGTTGCAACGGAATTTCGTTGCATTTTAAATTAGTAAAGAGAGAGAGAGAGAGAGCGAGAGAGAGAGAGGGAGTTTAACGTCATAAAAGAAAATTTGAGTATATCGGATCTCGTAACAAGCGGTATTTTGCAGTAGCCACTGCGACGACGCCGAAGCCGTTGGAAGTCACGCTCACGGCGTGTAAGCGTCGAGATATTCGACACGCTGTTACACGGTTACAAGGAGACTTAAGAGGATGCATGCGCGTGAGCTCAAAGGGGGGAGGGGGAGGGGGGCGACGACACAACGACGACACGCGAGAAAGACCAAAAGAGAAAGAGAATTATGGAGAGAAAAACGAGAGAAAACGACAAAGAGAGAGAGAGAGAGAGAAAGAAATAGTATGTGTTCGTAACTCGTGCTGGGGCACTGAACACCGACTTAAATGCCATTTCGTGTTAAATATATGTACATAGCGTGAAAGCATTAACCGGAAGACTACTGTATGCGAGGAGATTTTACTCGAGCCAACGACACTGTCGGTTAATACTCAAATACACGTGTATATGCTGTACATATATATATATATATATATATACATAAGAATGGGACGTATAGTCAACGACTTTTAGTGAATCTATTAGCACAAAAATGTGTTGAGACCTTTGGAAGCTTGACACTAATATTTGCATAATCTCCTGGCAATGTATATTATCAATTCACAAACGCATTTTACATAAAAATGAGTTATTACTCCGAGAGATAATAAACGAAATAGTGACTTTTATAATTGAAAAAAAAAAAAAAAAAAAAAAACCATAATTTTTTTATAAATCCACAAGATATTAGGCATAAATTGTTCAATAAATGATTATGGATGACTCAATTAATCGAATGTTTGTTTTTTCAGTGCATTATGAAATAAATTATTTAATCGGATTAATTAGATTGATTAGAAAAAAACATTAGATTTGTGAAACGAAAGGAATTTAGATAAAAAATAGAGGAAACTTTATATGCGATTGAAAAATATGTAAAAGATTCCAACCAGATGGCCGATGTGTGAAATTCGATCGAGGCAAAAGGTGGCCTGGCATACAAGACGTTTTTCAAGGGAATAAAAAAAGCTAAGGGAGTTTATCGTTGTGTGTTGTATGTGTAACATGTATAGCCCTGGATATAATCCTAACCCTGCTGATCAGCTAAATCGCTGATCTCATTTGTAGAAAAAGAAGAAAAAAAAAAAAAAAACAAGACACAGAGTATAATAAAAAGGTGAGAGTTAGAGAGAAAGCCAATCGGATAAATCCAATTTATTTATTGGCTTTTGGTTCACGCTGAGAGCATAGGTGTCATGCTACCCCTCACTCCACCCCCCTCTCTTTTTTCTTACCGCTGTGGGGTACTCTACGAAACCGCCACGATGCCGTACAGAATATTATGAGATCATTTATCAACGCAGTTCTACCATTTACGTGGAAAAGTTAAAGTAAAAGAAATAAAAACACTATTTCTCGGATTAACGTTTATACTGTCATCGGTTTAATGAAAAAAAAAAAAAAAATGTTCAAAATTGTCCTGATTTTTGGCGAACTATAGAACAATTTTCCGAAGCTTCGAATGAATGAAATTTGATAAGAAATCTACGAAGTTAATCAATCGTGCTACGAAATTGCTGAATGATTTTGGTTTCTTTTCTTTTTTTTTTTTTTTAATAGAAAACTATTGGCAGTCCCAGTAGAAAAAGTGGGAGCAATTATATAAAATTTGGAAACGTCTCATTAAAATATTCGAAAAAAAAAAACCTTAAAACGTTCCTTGTACTTTTTTGGTCTTCCTTTTTTTTCTCCTGAAATATCCATCACATGCTCTCGATTCCAGAATGATGAATAAATCGAATGGAATAAAGGGAATGCAAATTAAATGCCGGAAATCGATAGTCGTATCGCAGTCACATGTTGTATAGCAGGGAGATTTATAGATAGGATTCATTAATAATATAAAATCATGTAGAATCGAATAAGAGAGTATGAGAATATTATACATTGACATTGGAACAGCGAAGTGAATGATTTTCCGGTGGAAAAGCTCGATTCGTAAATCCGAGCGTAAAATAATAACGAAGCTCAATAAGTATTATGTACATGTATAGATGAAAATATACACATAGAATTGAGGGGGATGGAAGAACGGTATTAACGAGTCGTCAATCTCGGCTACAATATATGGCATCTACATGTTCCCCATATATGACATTTCTCGTCGATTTTATCAGCCGTTAATTCGATCGGACACATACATATGTCCGTCATCGCGTAATTTCGACCACGCTGTCATAATACGAGCGTTATATTACGATCCAGTATGAATATTTAACCGAAATAAGGCCGTATTGTTGTCTATAGAATCCCCTTATCAGAGATCATTTTCTGGATAAAATAAATTTCAAAATTATCGTTTAAATAACTTATTGCCGATCACTATTTTGGGAGTTCGTGCATCAAAAAAAAAAAAAAAAAACCAAACATATTTTTAATCTGTATCACTGATACCGATTATGCTGAATTTTCATTATGCGATTATTCGTACACTTTTTATCCTCTTGTACGAGAGTTACGATAACAATTATCTCGACTCAATTCTGGTACCATCGCCGAAAAATAGTCCAATGAAGATGTGTACCAAATTTAAACTCAATCGGCCAATAGTTTATTAATATATCGTGGTTAATAATGGTAAAAATATATTTTCGATATCGTGCTTCCTTTTTCTCTGATACTCAAAATGTTCTTCGAGAACTGAATTATAAATGATGGTTTTAGTCATCAGAGTTATTATTATCTACAAAAATGAATTGGAAAATGGAAAATTCATGAATTTCAATCAACGATTTCTCTGCATGACGGAGTTAAAAAAAGAAAAAAAAATGAAATACAATTAAATTCAAGGAGTCGACAAATTTTTTCGAGAAAATTACGTTTTTCTTTATCTCTCCGGTTTATTTGCTAAATTTTTTACTTCTATAAATAATGATAAAAGTCTAGAAAAAATGTTAAAATAGTATATAAATCTGTGCTACATTGAAGAGGACCGAAGGAGACAGGAATTTGCAAGAGGGGCAAAGGCGGAGTGAGGAGAATCTATGAAATAACGTCGAGACTCTTTGGTCACCGTCGGAGTTGTGGTATAGGCGAGGACGACGATCGAGAAGCGTCGACGGTGGTTCACTGAGAGACTGTAGAGATAACTATATAGAGAGTGAAGGGCGTGAGGAAGAGAACAGTCGCGGTTGAGCTGGACCACGAAAACCGCAGGTTCGCGGTAACGAACCGCTCGGTGACCGCGCGCACGATGGCCAGCTCGAGGTCTTTTCCTCTCTCGTTCGTGCTTTTGCACGCCGAGAATAGAGCCGAGACGAGAGAAGCTTTTGAAAACAGTAAATTATGCCACGAAGTATCACCGCAAACTCGCATCTTTAAAATTCCTTTTCCTTTATAAAAAAAATAAAATAAAAAAAAATCATTTCATTGATATTTGCATCGTTGAAATTCACCAAAGATTCATTTAGTCAATATTCAATGTTTTTAAATGATTTTGGAACCTCAAGAAAAATTATTTATTCATCAATCAATTATTAATTTTCCCTGCACCAGGAAATTGTTTTAAAAACATTTGATAAATGAAAAATAAAAAATAAACACAATAACAAATGAATAATAAATCATTCGTTAATATATTGATAAAAAAAAAAGTTGTTTTCACACACGCAAATTTGAGATCGCGATTGGTACGAGAAATGTTACAGTTTGCATTAGTCAAATCACCGGAGGAACAAAGTACATAGAAACCGACGAATCCAAACACACGCTGAGGTACAAAAGAGAGCTCGAGGGCTTAGAGAGAGGGAGGAGGCTGCGCACGATATTTGCATAAGCAATGCATTTTGATTTGCGGGGCTTTCCCCGATCAGGGTCCCTCGGGTGCACACATTGCACACACCATCCTGGGAATGGTATGACATAAATAATACATGCCATAATGACGGTTGTGCGATGTGAATTTCGCGGGAACCGCGTGAGACAGATTCCCAACTAGACCAAAGTTCCTTTTGTCTGTATAAATGTATACACATCGTATACGAAAAGCTACTTTACGAGTATAAATTTATACAAAATTTACAATAATTTATTGTATTTCAAATGGACCACAATCTCATATATTTGTTTTCATAAATATAAGCTCCTTCTTCCCAAATTATATGAGTCTAGAACGACGCAAAATCAATTTTTTCGCAAGTACATAAAACTCTCAATCTTTCCTTTAATGTAAAACTTTCTTCGTATGCGATAACAGAGTTTAATTGACACAACTCTTTTTGTTTTATGATAAAGACGACAAAAATGGAACCAACATATCCTTTTACATTGCCCTGCGAAATAAACGCAGTAATGGACCGTAATCCTCTTGGAATTGCATATCGAGGCTCCAATAATATAGACTTTAATTTTTTTCAATGAAAAGCGAATACTTAACTGATTAACTGAGCTTGATAATAAAATTACAATAACAGCTGTCGTAAATACAAAAAAGAGTTGACATCCAGACGAAAACTTGCTTATAAAAATTTTGATCAATTAAATCCGTGGATTTGATAGTCTTCAGAAACGATGAATTCTCAGAGCGAAAAAGTATTCAAACGTTGTTTAATATCGACCGAACTATTGAGCCACGTTACCGGCTCTCAGTGCGAAACAAATTCTCGAAATTTTATCGAATTATTGTTCTTGAAAATAAAAAAATAAAATAAAAAAACAGTAAAAACATGATTAATAACATATTAAACTAAAATATACGGGAGCAAAAATTCATATCTTGATATCTAAATGCAACACGGTTTATAAAATGAACCAATATCTCAACGCGGATCGATATCTTCATCCTCAATTATTTTCCTTCCTCGTAATTCGCTAACTCGATTGGTGAAGCGAAGCGTGACTTAAACCACGAAACCCCCGAGATACTTGTATATAAATATATACTTATATGTATAGGTGTGTGTGCAGTACAGGCTTTAAAATACAATGTATGTGTGTATGAAAGAGCGACGTACATATACTGTGACGATAATGCACCAGCGAGCATCAGCCAGAGTTCCAATGAGCTCGTGGGTAACATAATCTCATAGCGGGTGCGCCTAATCAACCCCCGTTCTCCCCTTCTCTTGGCTGTCTCCGTTACTTTCACCCTCTACTTAGAGTGCACCGAGCTCGTCCAATTAATGGATCTCGATAGCCGTGTCCCGGGCTCGAGAATCTCCGTTTTCTCTTTTTATCTCTTGCTTACTCTCTCCCTCACAAGATGCATGTATATTTAGTTTAGTATACAAGAACAACGCTCCCGAACCTCGGTTCGTCCTGGAGGGCTGTTGTCGTTCAAGACTGGCGCACGTTATATTAAATATACATTAATGAACGTGCGCTATTTTTCATTAAATATAATGAGCTCGATCATTCATAATTCCACATTTAATTCTCTAAAGTGAAATAATCGTTAACATATATATATATATATTTTTTTTTTTGAAATTAAGACTCGCCAAAGCGTTTTTGTATACGAGACTTTTTATTTTTCGTTTCGGGAACACATTTAGGTGGCACTCTTATAAACATACCAGCAAAATTTTTCTCTCAATTACAAATAAACATAAATGAGTCAATTGGTGACGGCGACGATCAACGATCGACGTTTTTTCTGATATTTGAAATGTTTTTTTTTTTCTTCAATTTATATCCAAGTTTTGAAAAATTAATTGGAAAGTTAATTTTTGTAGTTCTCATTGTATATGAGATAAGAAATATTGAAAATTTGGCACATATTTTTCATAATAAATATTGATTCTGGCTTAGAAAAGTGCGTGAGAATTTGAAGGGCTTATGTTATTATTATTGTGGCGGGAACGTTATTATACGTCAGTGGTGTCGTATCACATGCTACGCAAAATTATGGCCGCACGTGCGACAAGAACAAACTTGGTTGTATATAGTTCTCAGGAGTATCCACACCCCGATGAGAGCAACTAACTATTCTCTCGTCTCTCATATCCTTGTATATATACTGTCAAGGTCCGCCCACCCTCGTGTACGCGTCGCTGCCGCACTCTCGTAGATCCGACGATAAATGCCCGTGGCATTTTAACCCACCGGGCAATTAAGTCGGATACGATCGCAAACGTGAAATAACGCAAGTCGCGCACACATGCACGTCCAAGAAGTTTCAACGAGGATGAGAGGCAAGGTGCAAATATAATATTTGTAACGGTACCAATTTTTTTTTTCTCAAAAATTGTGAAAAAGATATTAAGCCAAGAACTGTTATAATAAATGATTATATTAAAACGTACAAATTAAAATGAATAAATAAATATTTAGAAATAAAAAACTACGTAAGTAATTTATTTGAAAAATCTTCTGACGATTCAATTTAAAAAAGACTCTTACTTCCAACTTAATTCATGCATTCATTCTTTATTTATTTTTTAATAAAAGATTGAACGAACAAATGAGAAAAGAACAAATGAATTGGATCCAGAATCGTTTGATAAAAAATATATTTTATGTCGATTTTAATTAATTCGAAATAATGATTTATTCATGAGAATACTGAAAATTTGTTGTACGGATCATAAAATCTCGTGTTACGAATCAATGGATTACAAAAATTTCGATCATGTTAATTTGGCCTCTAACGAACAATCGATAGTGTCTCTTATTTTTTGCCTCTGTTGTTTTATATACTTCGCGACTATTTCTTTGCTCTTAAAGTGTTTGTTCGTGCGTGCGAACTAACTTAATAACGTACTCAGCATGAATTGACTTCATCCACTCGACCGTACGATATCGCAATGTAGTAAAAAGAGGAGGAGGAGAAAGCGAAAGAGAGGGAGAGAGAAAGAAGAAAAATAAAGAAAAAGCATGGTATTAAGTGCCCGAGACACGTAAAGTCTCGAGGGTCGTCGTTGCGGGAGCGTTAAGGGGGAGAAACAGCCCTGTTTCGAGCATGGCACGAACCTTTTGTACCAATTTAGTCCACTTGAAATATCACTGTATACATATATATATATATAAATGAAATATAGATATACAGAAACGTTAAATAATAAATAACTTTAAAGTTTGCACCATTGGAATATATATAAAAAATGTTTATTTTGAATACCAGCGAAAATTTTGAAGCAAATTTCAATGACGACGGTTGATGTCTGTTTTTATTCCAATTACTCTTCAAAAATCATGGATAAAATTAACAACAAAAAAGTGCTAACAATTTAAAAACTTCAACGGCATGAAAAAGATCGATAAAAATAACAACAAAAATGGTATAAAAATAAGATTAAAAATTGATATGAAAAAAAAAAAAAAAATGTTTTCAGCTCCCTTTGAAAGAGCGACATTAATAATTGAGAATAATTTGAATTCAATTGGAATAGCTCGAGGAAAAATGCGTTTAATTGAATCGCGAGTTTAATCGACGTCCAGGTATATTGAAAAATAGCAAAAATAATGAATTCCGAATGAATTTCAACCGATGTAGAAAATTGTTAAATAATTCAATCAGGTTTGATCGATTATATCCAATTAAATGAAAAATTTCATACATTTTTCGATTTTAACGAGCTTACGGAAATCAGACTTTTAAATGGTAAATTTATCGTCCGTGTTCGGTGTACTAGTGCCGTGCGTATTACATGCACAAGTGTAACATCATCGTGATTTAAAACAACGAACAGTTACAGATCACTCCCCGTAACGAGGCCTAAACGACATGATTGTAACCTGTCGAGTGTGCGATTCGAGTGAAAAATCAGAGTACACTTCCCTCTCCTTTATTACTCGCGCGTACTCTCGTTTATCCTGCTTACGGATAGAGCGAGCAACTTTGCCCATTAGCTGATGTAACAAGTTACAACGACCTGCCGTAATGTCGTATCATTGCCATGTATAGGCTTTTCGATGTTAAAATAATATCGTAATTAAGATATTGAAAAAAATCCTTACAAAGATTAAGTTATCCAAAAATTTGAACAATATACTTTTGCTTGCGTGTAATCAACTTAAAATTTGTTACTCGAGGTTTTTTTGTTTACTTACAGATTACGAATCTGAAGGCGAACTTTGAAAATTTAAAATTAATGGTTTCCTTACATTATAAAATAAAAGCCACCGAATAAAAATTTTCAAAAAATTCTATTAAACTCTTTGAAGTGTATTCAGTTTGTAAAAAAATGGCTATTCCGATGTTGATGCTAGTCCGCGGTAGAATAGTATATTACACGACAAGGGCAGAAAGTTTGAGATTCCTGCACTGCGCATCATGATGCCCGAGGCGAAGCCGAGGGCCATCATGTTGCGCAGTTCAGGGCTCTCAAACTTCTGCCCGTGTTGTGTATACTATTTTTCTTCATGCCCGGTCGAAAGTACGCTGGATTCGCGATATATTCACGATAAATTCATGTATTTGATGCTTCGCGGCACGAGCGAAGCGAGTGCCGACTAGTATTTGATGCCTGCCCCGACATTTGCGGCACGAGCGAAGCGAGTGCCAGCTGGTCGGGGGCAGGCATCAAATACAAAAGAAATACAAATACAAATACAAAAATGATAACTGATTCATTTTTTCAAATTTTAAGTTGTTAATAACAACACAAGTAGGGAAAAAATGGGCCCCTGGGGCAAAGCGGAGTAGCCAAAATTTTATATTTTTGGGCAAAATGGGCTCTCCACTAATAAAAGAAATTTATTGAATCAACTATATTTTCGTGAAATCAAATAATCCTGCGGTCACGGGCGGCGAACAAAATATTCTGTTCATCCAACAAAGATTCCATTGTTCCAACCACTTAATTTGTTGGCTGGAATAAATATCGCTCACTACGACAATATTATTGTTGCATCAACAAATTTTATTTTTTCCGCCACAATTTGTTGACTCCACAAATTTCTTTTCCCAGTGTCCTAAACATGAAGGGAGTTCGAATTTTCATAATATACACAATAAGTTCGACAAATCATTTTTGGGATACAAAAGTATCGTCAAGGTCGCGTGTAAACGGATACATCTAGGTTAATTTCTTAAGGGGCCCATTTTGCCCCATGTTCCTCTATATTATAATATAAAAAATATATATATATATATATATATATATATATATATATATATATATATCAACGCAGCTTTGACGTTAACCAAAAAATGGTTAGAGACAAGTCACTGGCGGTAGTCGTGACAGGGGTGCAGGAAAAAAAAATTTCGGCCCGCACAGAGGGCGATCGTGTTTTTTTTTTATCAATGCAGGAATGTCGAACTTTCTGCCTCGAAATCGATGCCGAA